>CM043120.1:45012109-45524328 GCA_023701765.1 Hylyphantes graminicola
AAATTTATTAAACTTTAGCCACTAATTTTATTTATCATGAGCATGTTTTTTTCCTTTTGGGGAATATTTTAAGATCATATTTTTAAAAATAAAACTAATTCTGATTCTTTAAACAAATATTATTATTTAAAATAAAAATAAATTAAAAACTATGCAGGAAAAACAACCATACATTTTGTCCATTTCCGAGGCCGCTCGGAAGCTTAAAGTAATAAGGAAATTCAAAAAGAGGAGAAATTCATGTTTTATATAAATAATCCACACCAATTCCGGTCATCTGGTATTAACCGCAAATTCTTTTATAACAATTATATACAAAAGGAGACCTTGTCCCAATGTCTCACTTCAATATGGCCAATGGTCAAGTCTTGTGAAGCAGACGATTGTCTCAATCGCTGCGTACTTTCAAGGTCAAGTTCAAACAAAACCATCCAACTAAACCCAACTTCATTTCATGATAATTATTATTAAGGCCATGCTTTTATCAATATTTATTTTGATAAGATAATGTTTTTTGGAGTTATTGACCCGCATTAATCAAAAATGTAAACATCGCAGAGATAATGACAGAACGTATTGCTACGATTTTGAACGCAATATCTCTGTCGATTTACGAACGCCTGACGCCAAATCACTACATAATTCATGATAAAACATTCATCCACTTACCTTGTTTATTCCAGTATTCACCCAGCCCTTACAGATTCATCTTTTCAAATTAAAATCAATATTAATAATAAACAACACACGACGCTTGCTTGAGTGTTGTACTAAAAAAAGTTCAGCAGCTGACGCCAAAAAATCGTAACGTACGCTACGCTGTACAATCAGGACATTCCATTATGGCAAAACGGGGGTGGCGTCTTTGGGATGGTCCCCTGTTCCCCAGTTTGAGGGGGGGGGGGGGGAGAAAGATTAGCCAGGTGTATCGGGTATGGGAAACTAAAACTAGCAGAACCGGTGGAAGGGAGGGGGGGGGGGGGGGGGGGGGGAGGCGTTAAACCCTTTAAAACAAAGTGGTATGGTTTATCAAATTTTATGTTTATAAGGGCTAAAGTGTTATTTTTTAATATTTTATTAGCGGTATACTGCAGAAATTTTTTTGTGGGGGAATTGCGTGCGGGTCTTACCGGAGAGGATTCTTTGGAAAGAGGAGTAGGGGCAGAAGGGGTGATCGTGTAGTGTATGATTGTTTTGTTATGATCATATTATAATGCTATACTATTTGTTGACAAATGTTATTATTTTTCATTAGTTAAGCAAAACATTTTTGTAAAAGTAGTTTGAAATGCAAAAATTAAAAAAAAAAAAACAATAAACATATAAGTTTCTCATGTACGCGTTTTCTACAGAAAACAAAACATGAAGTATACCTTTTACAACTAAAAATCTATCGAACATATTTAACCATACATTTGGTTTGTAGGTTGAATTATCGTCGAACTAAAGCTTCACGCGGGAATAACTGACGACCGCGAGTATAAGCGAATCCATGTAGTCAGGTCGCCAAGTGGTGGGGGGGGGGAGATGTTAAGATTTTGTTTTTATTGATGATTCTTATAGGATTCGAGGGTGTAGATTTACGGAATCTGAAGGTACTTTATTTTTGGTACCCTTGAACATTTTTAGTTATTCAAGATGGCGTCTCCGCCATCTTGAATTTTGTAATCTTAATATTGACGATCTAATTCGACCAAAGTGAATAGTTTTTGTCTTTATCGATGCATTAAGTAATAAAGGTATGCAATTATCAAGAAAATTTCAAAAAATAAAAAATTCAAAATGGCGGAATCCGCCATATTGGATATTTCACTTTTTATGTTTTTGTTTATATTTAACCCAACAAAATATGTATATTTTAACTATATTTTTTATACCTAGTTACTGTACAACATTATTTTGAAGAAAATATTAAAAATCAAGATGGCGGCATCCGCCATATTGGATTTTTCACCCGTTTATATAAAGCGATCCACATGTCCTAAATTAAAAATTCTTTTTATTTTAGTTATATCTTAATTTTAGTTTCTATTTCAATTTTAATATGTAGATTATTAATTTAGAAGATATTTTTTCGCTAGTTTTCAGTATTTTTTTATATTTAAGATGGCGTCTTCCGCTATATTGAATTTTTCTTCCTAATTTAATTTTTCGGGTTCTTTTAGGCCAAAATTAATAATTTTTTTCTTTTATAGGTGCATTTTGTGGTAAATAATTACTTAAAAATTTAAAAATCCGAAATCAAGATGGCGGCTTCCGCCATCTTGGATTTTTCACCTTCTAATATTACGTGATCCACTGGCTCGAAGTTAAAAATTCTTTTAGTTTTACTTGTATATATTATTATAAAATGCTTTAAAACCATCATAAAGTTTTATTTAAACACTTAAAAATCCAAATTCAAGATGGCGGATTCCGCCATCTTGGATTTTTTACCATCTACTATTACGTGATCATTGGTGCGAAATTAAAAATTCTTTAGTTGTATTTTTCAGTAACAAATGGTTTAAACTACATAAATGGGGAACACAATTGCAACATATCTGAATTTATGGCCATTCAAGATGGAATCTTTCTCATTATTAGATTTTTTACCGTTAGTTTTAGTCGATCTATTAGCCCGAAATTAAAAATTCTTTCTTTGTTAGGTATATTTTTACTACAGAATTATCGCTATGTCTTCTTCTAACTGAATACAAATATGTAAACTCAAAACCCAGCTTTGAGTTGCTGGCTTTAAAGTTATTCCTACAATTCTTTTTGGACCATGGCATATGCTTTTATGTAGTTTCAATCCACTTTCAATTTATTCCAAATTCCGGCATGTGTCGCACACTTTCAAAAAGTTCTTTAGCACATTTTCGGGCATTTTTTCCATTTTCTGAAATTAAATAATGCATATTATTCATAGTTTTGAGGACCAGATGCAAATAAATAGGGTAGACTTGGATAACAACTTCAATATGAAGGGACCAATATCCTGCTCTTCCGGCCCCCACATATAACACCTTGAAGAAAACTGGTTGCAATAAACAGTTCACCGATACTCTACTAATGTTGCGATTAGCACCCTTTAATTCTATAACTGATCGATGATCTCCGCTGCAGTTTGGCTGAGATTCCTCATATAAATCTATAAATCCCGCATGGCTTATTTTGCAAACATTCTTGAAGTCCTGAAGTTTTGGAAACTTCTTACCTTTCTGCATCTGTAGGACTCCTACAAACATACTATAGGCATAACTTTGGATAGACCACTACCCAATATTAACCCCACACAACCTATAACACTTATAACATGATGATTTGCAAAGCCACCCTACAAAACTGATGATCCAAGTAAATGGCCAAATTCTTGACCAGCTAATTTAGTGAGTCTTTGGGCTTCTGCTAAAGATGTGATGTCATGGTTGTATCTGGATTCTGGATAAGAATTAGGTATCATGTCTAACAGAGGATGATACTTTACAGTAGTTTTTGGTTGAATCTGAAATTCATATTTTCGGCCAATTTTAAGTATTCATTTAACTCTGGATAACATTCTGAGAATGTATTTGAAGAATTTGATATCTTTTAAGAAGAGAAACTAAAGAAAAACTTTTCCATCACATAACAGTCTAAGGCGGTAACTCTGTTATTAAAGAACATTCAAGAGTCATAGGTGGTTTATTTTTAAGATTACATTAACGATCTTTAGTTATAAGGAATGCAAGTATGGCTTTAGACATTTCTTCTTTGTTTTTTGTTTCTTGAAACTGATCCCTCTATTTTTTAATAGGTTACCAATTCTTCTGGTTGAATACAGTCTTTCTTTCAGAGTTTTCTGAATGTTTATTAACTCTTGATCCCATATTCTTATAATTGTGCCTCTAAACGAGATCTCAGCAAGTCCAAAGCCATTACATCGATTAATGAACTCCTCCTGCCATTACTTCGATTTATGAATTCCCTACCCACAAGATGTGAGGAGGAGGGGTATTGAGTAGAGCCCTCCATCCCTAATAGGTGGGGGTCTCTAGTATTGAGAGGATACAAGCTACGCAATCTTGCGTTCCGTAGTGTAAGAGTAATCTTGTTTGAAAAGAGGAAGCATTTTATACGAGTAGGGCTCTTGTAGTAATTGTGCCTGATGAATAACAAAATATTTAAAATACTTACTTAATATGGTGGAAAACATATTTAATATTTTTCCTTCAACATTCATGGTTTTAAAGTATTTCAAACACAATAAAGAAAAAAATTGAAAAGAATTTTTAATTTCGCACCAATAGATCACGATTATTATAAGGTAAAAAAAAATCCAAGATGACGGAATCCGTCATCTTGAATATGGTTTTTTAGGTGTTTAATAAAACTTTATGACGATTTTAAAGCATTTTATAATAAAATATACAAGTAAAACTGAAAGAATTTTTAACTTCGAGCAGTGGATCACGTAATATTAGAAGGTGAAAAATCCAAGATGGCGGAAGCGCCATCTTGATTTGGATTTTTTGAATTTTAAAGTAATTATTTACGACAAAATGCACCTATAAAAGAAAAAATATTAAATTTGGCCTAAAAGAACTCGAAAAATTGAATTAGGAAAAAAATCAATATGGCGGAAGACGCCTCTTAAATATAAAAAAATACTCAAAACTAGCGAAAAAAATCTTCTAAATTAATAATTTACATATTAAAACTGAAATAGAAACTAAAATTAAGATAGTATAACTAAAATAAAAAGAATTTTTAATTTAGGACATGTGGATCGCTTTATATAAACGGGGAAAAAATCCAATATGGCGGATGCCGCCATCTTGATTTTTAATATTTTCTTCAAAATAATGTTGTATAGTAACTAGGTATAAAAAATATAGTTAAAATATACATATTGTGTTGGGTTAAATATAACACAAAAATATAAAAAGTGAAAAATCCAATATGGCGGATTCCGCCATTTTGAATTTTTTATTTTTGAAATTTTCTTGATAATTGTATATCTTTATTACTTAATGCATCTATCAAGACAAAAACTATTCACTTTGGTCGAATAGATCGTCAAATATTAAGATTACAAAATTCAAGATGGCGGAGACGCCATCTTGAATAACTAAAAATGCTCAAGGGTACCAAAAAAGTACCTTCCAGATTCGTAATCTACACCCTCGAATCTATAAGAATCATCAATAAAAAAAACTTAACCGCTCAGTGCAAGGTTCGGCCAAAAATCGGGGTTTGGCGACCTGACTAATGGTAAAGTTATTTCGACCACAATCAAGTGACGAGGTGATTGCTCAATCAACTTCCATTGCATATTTTTTATGCTGTTTTTATTTCGACAGTTATTTTGGCAAAGCTTGGGCCCGAACGTAGGACCTTTCGAATGCAAGACTTCAATGAATGTCTTACTGACTGAGATTAATAGTTTTTTTTAACCCTTTCAGTCTCATTGATGCCATTTGGCATCATCATTTTCTGAACATAATTTAAAAAATAATACGCTGTCTTCTATTTTGATTAATAAAAAATATTTTCTAAAGAAAAAAAAAATTGAAAAATCGAATTATGTGCTTTTTGATAACATAAATGGCTATAGACGATCAGATAAAAAAAATTCTAAAATGGTGATGCCAAATTTCTCTTGGGATTGAAATGGTTAATACTACAGCGAATTAGGTAAAACATTGGTTCACGAATAAACAATTTTGGCTGTGTTGAAATAAGCAAAAAAAAAAAATTGAAAAACACGATTCATAATTCCTTTCCGTCTGTTTGCGATAACAGCTTATTATAGTTTTGCTTTGTCCTTCATAATGGTTTATATTGTCCGGCACGATTTGCAAAAAGGATAGAATAAGAGGAGAGAACGCATTATATTATCCGTGACAAATTGTTGGCATTGAAGACAATCGAAAATTATATAATTATCTAGTTGAAATTTTATATTTATAAACACTAATGTAAAACCTTAACATTTAAGCTATAAATATTTTATTGTGCTAAATGTAGTTTAGATACAAAGGTCTTATGTTTTATGATTATGGAAATATAAACTTGTCAATTCTCCGGATTTAATCCGACAATAAAAGATTTTTAATTTCTTTTGAATTTCCGCCTCATTAATACCAAGTGCTAAATTTTTTAGGGGATAAAACACACTTTTCCTGAAAATCTGGAAAATGGTTATTAACGAATTATATTCGGAGAGTAGGTAGGTTGGTTGACTTAACCGCGAACTAAAGCCACAGCCAGCCCTGGAAATGTGTAGCTGATTTTTAATCATGCAGTAATCTTAAGAGTTATTCTGGAATATATTTATTACAATCACATAATTCAAAAGCAATAAACAGAGCCATAAATATCTTTTAGACTGTTTATTTTTTCAAACTTACAAACTATTAAAACAAATAAATTAATTTAAAAAATTGGTCATTGCTTACGCTTTCTCCAACACAAATTCTATTAAAAATTCATAGAATGAGGTAAACATGGGTAAATAAACTCCATTGGAATAATGTCAAGTGAACATTTGTATGAATCGTTTACATCACACACATCAGACTTTAATTCCTTAGGTGTAACATCGTCCGAACTTTTACGAGAAATAGCGAAATTTTTTCATTTATTTCTTGAAGAAATTCACATGGTGTCATTTCATTCGTAGGAGAAAGAAAATCTTCGTACATTTCGGCAAAGGGGTCTTCAGGTATGCATAGATCACTTAGAAACATTATGTTGTGGTGATCAAAATATCGCTTAAATTTTGGCTGACAATCATCAATTTCGCTGCTAATTTCAGGAGGGATAGTAAGTTTTGAAGTGTTTGAACATTCTTCATGAATTAAGTTCTGATCATAACATTCATTGTCAGAAATTTTGTTTTTTGATTCACCGTTATCACTTTTGTCCATCGTGTCAGTAGTTCGGCCTTCAAATTTTCTCTCGGTAATTTCGTCACCAGACGATTCACCGGTAATTTCGTCACCAGATGCTTCACATGTAATTTTGTTACCACATTCTTTTTCGGTAATTTCGCCACCACATTCTTTTTCCGGAATTTCGCCACCACATTCTTCATAGTTAATTTCGTCACCAGACGATTCACTGGTAATTCCGTCACCAGATGCTTCACAGGTAATTTTGTTACCACATTCTTCATCGGTAATTTCGCCACCAGTTTCTTCTCCGGGATTTTCGCCACCAAATTCTTTTTCGGGAATTTCGCCACCAGATTCCCCTCCGGTAATTCCGTCACAAGATGCTTCTCCGGTAACTTTGCTACCAGATTCTTCACCGGTAATTTTGGCACCAGATGAGTCATCGGAAATTTTGTCTCCAGATTTTTCAATGAATCCTACATTGGTAATTTTGTTAGCAAATTCATAGGAAATTTCGTTACCGATTTCATAGGAAATTTCGTTACCGATTTCATAGGAAATTTCGTTACCGATTTCATAGAAATTTCGTTACCGATTTCATTGGAAATTTCGTTACCGATTTCATTGGAAATTTCGTTACGATTTAAATTGGAAATTTCGTTACCGATTTCATTGGAAATTTCGTTACCGATTTCATAGGAAATTTCGTTATCCATTTCATAGGAAATTTCGTTACCAAATTCTTCACCGATAAATTTGTCACTAGATTCTGTGTAGAATTTTACATTAGTAACTTCGTCACCAGATTCTTTTGTAATTTCGTCACCAGAACTTTCGTCACTGGTTAGAGAGTAAATTAAATTTTTGTCTTTGGCAAGAATACTGCCACAGTGACCATTCACTCTCATTTCATATACTATTGCAAATTTCTTTTCAGCAAGTGAAGTTGTCAAAGTTTGATGAGCTAAAACACAGTTTGGATGGTCACTTTTAATTTCTTCTGTTTCATCCAAAAAAACACTGACGTTCTGCTTATCTATCGATGAAACCGAATCAAGTTCATCCTCATTTGATTTTTCATTTTTCTCGGAAGTTAATGAAGAAAGATTCGGAATTTCTGAATGAGGTCTATCAGTTATGATACTTGTATCACAACTGTCACTACAACAAAATCCCTCCACTGTATCAAGATCACAAATTTCTTCATTGGGATCAGCACAGTTTGAGTAATCCGATTCTAGAAAATGAAACAAAAACAAAGTCACATTACATTTAAATTTAACATGTTATGTTTGAGTAATCTTATTATTTCGAACCCAAGATTTTTTAATTTTTTTTCCAGTTATTAAGAAATAATTACCATAATTCGTCTACTTATTATGTTTAAATAAAGGTTCATAATTTTATAGTTCATCTGAAAGGATTTTTTCGTATGTTTGAGGATATAGGAAGGATTAAGCGATTAATAGTTTAGTTTGATTTATATTTAATACTACAACACAATACCAATAGTATTACAAAAAATTGAAGCATTGAATCATATATAAATCATTCACAATAATTTATCAATCATAATTTTTAAAATAACTTATTAAAATGCCATAAAACTTTATAAGAATTAAACTATAGTTATCGCTCCCTGAACTTTTTCGAAAGCACATGGACGAGCGATAGAAGAACCAAAATTTGAATAAGGTACCGATTTACTGGTAGCAGAAAAGGCTGCTTAGTTTTGAGCCACGGTCAATGAAAGGCAAAAACCCCCAAGAAGCATCTATAATATTAAAAGAAAGTGTATGTCTGTCTGGGTGTGTATGTCTGTGGATCGCAAAACACCTACTTAGACTGCTCTAAAAAATTCGAAATTTTTTAATATAGATTCCTTTTAATACCTACATGTACACCCGAGACTTGGTTTTTTCATATTTGATTGTGATTTTTAATTAATATAATTAGTTTAAAAAAAAAGTCGTCTACGTGGGATTGCGGGACCATGACGGCTTGAAAATACATGGACCGGGCCGAAACGGGGGCTTGACGCCATCCTCCATTAGTTTGATTGAGATATGCGCTCGCCCGAAGGCTGCTTCATCCTCTATTAGTGTTTGCTTTTTAAGTGAACATGCGCCAACACGAATTTAATTTTGTTTTGATTTTGAGTGTATTTTCAAAAGTAAAAATGCCTCTAAAAGGAAGCAAGGCGAAGTTAACGGGTTCCCAGTAAGGCGGGACCATACTGCTAGTAATAAATACAACAAATCATACATGAAATTGAAGGAAAAGTAAACTAGTTATTCCAAAAGTATTTTTTAAAAAATTATGTTTAATTGCAGTTACCGAGAGACACGCCTTATAAGCGCTAAGAATACAAATTTTTGTGCTATAAATGCAAAACGAAAGGCCGTATAACTTATTTGTACTTTACAGTTTTTAGTTTCTTTTTTCGTTTTAATACAAAATGCTTTTAAAATTTACTAAAACAACTTTTCAAAAAGTTTGAAACAAAAATTTAAAAATAATTTTTGTAAGAACCCCAATATCGTATTGACCCGCGTTCTAACTTTATTTTTTATAGAAATAAAATGACCGATACCTACAATCACAGGCTGAAACCTGATATTTGAATCTTCTATCGGACCAGGTCAATTTTGGAATTAATTAATGTGGTAATTGTTTATGGGGAGAGAGGATTGTTTATATAAAGAGTACCTTCATAAATCTAGTCCAAATTGAGGTGGGAAGTACATATCGTAACATCCGGAAGAACGAAGCTGGCAAGGTCACAAGAATTAACCACAGACTCATTTTGAAGTTTTTTTTATAGCTGAAATAAATGAAACATTAATGATATTTTATAATATTTATACTAATTTTACGCAACAAAATGTATAACATTTACAAGTTTGACGCAAATATCAATGCATTATTTAGTTTAAAAGTAGTCAATAAATTTACGAGCCATTCCCCTGGTAGCACAGCAGTATTGGCCAATCTCTGTTCATACCCATCTCCCAATGCATAACGGACTGCGTTTTACAGACGCTGGGCAATATCGGGGTGCAATATTGGCTTGAATATTTGAAAAAAAATTACATTCCAAGATTCTTGATTGAAAAATATTGCGAAATCATAATATTTGCCTTTTACTCTTGCAAAATACTATAAGATTGCAGTAAAATTAAGCATTGCACTTTTCATAATTTCCTGAATGAAACCTCTAAGAGCGGGGAAATCTGGTTAAAATCGGTAGAAAATGATCGATTTCATCCAATATTCTCCAAGTTTGGCCGATACTCATGCGACATTTGCCAAAATTGTGCTGCCTGGGTCCGTAACCAAACAATTCAGCATGTTATACACAAAAGCTGAAATTTTTCAGAGCTCTAACAAGACTATACTAACTGGATTTCCCATTAAAAACCGTGGCAAGATTTAAAGTATTTTAAGCTTACAAAGAGAAAATTAAGTCATAGTTACAAAGCCGTTTGAAATGTAAAAGATACTTGAAAAATATTTGAATTACTGAAGTTTTAATGAAATAGTGATTCAAGTAATTATTTTTTTTAAGTTTTGTGCTCATTGCAGTTAGTAGTCAACACGAGTCAAGATTTTAACTAGGAAACTGAAGTTTTCTAGGATCCTTCAAAAAATTATACGAAATTACTATGAACAATGGCAGAGATCCTTCACTTTGACTTTTCACGGCTAATTGCTTACATCAGCTGTTTACTACTGCATAAAAGATTGTTAGCATATTTTGAACCTAAACGAACTTTTAAAGTTATCTATTAATATCCAAGCTAGAAAAAAGAAAGAATATGTAGCAATCGACCTAATAACTCAGGGGTTCCCAACCGGTGGTACGCGTACCACTGGTGGTACCCGGGAACATTTCAAGTGGTATGCGTGAGTGATGTGAGCAACATGGTGCTCTTATGCACGCATATGCAGTGGGCACACAAATATATTACTCATTATTTTAAACATTATTATAAAGAGGAAATCTTTAACTTCTGGATCGGATTTTGCCGAGTTTATGCTATTTTTTATTTGAATGTTTTTATCCCAATAGTTATCCTTTATTATAAGCTCCTCCTTTAGCATAACCTTCTCCTTTATTATAAGCATGTCATAAATAAAAAAAATATCTAACCATTAAATACGAAGTTCTTTCGTTAATTTTACTCAAAAAAAACCTTTGAACACTTTTAGAAGAGTAAATATTATACGTTTATTAAAATATTCAGATCTGGTGGTACGTCAAAATTTCTCAAAAAGTGGTGCGTCGGTGCAAAAAGGTTGGGAATCCCTGTCCTAACTAGTATAAGCAACCAAAAATATTAATCAATACATACATTTTCTCGCAATTTCTCGCAATTCAAGAGTGTAGAAGTGGAATGACTAATACTAGATGGCTATATTGTAGAATGGCTTTACACACACTGCATTATAACCGATACTATTATAGATTATTTTATTACCTTCATTCAAATTTAAAAGAATACACAAGCAAAGATAGGTTTTATTTCTATTACTTGAAGAAAAATTAGGTTAAAGCAAAGTTCAACAAAAAGTTTTTTTTTTTTTTTTTTTATCAAACTTACCTTATGCAAACGTAGCGCGGTGTTTCGAAATTAAAATGTTCATATGAGAACTGACTGTTCAAAGCGACATGATATAGGTAGGTAAAGTAAGGAAGTAGTTTCCGACTGCTTATTTTTAGACTTTCATTAAGAGCTTTAACACAGCTTATTAGGCTTCGGAATTTAGAACCCTGTTCAGGTAAAGAGGTTGACACCAGAGAGGAATTTTTTTGGCAGGGTAGGTAGGTAGGTTTGAAAATCGTCACCCTAGAGCTACACGAGGACTATTGGTGACGGGCGTCGTAATTTAAAACCACAGTCAAGTGACGAGCCGACACCTGTTTTTATTAGAAATTTTAAACAATGATATTTTTTTCACATCTTATTTGGAACGGTATCGTATATGGTATGGTATAAATATAATCCAGCTTGTGCTTGTTCAGAGAACCGCTTATAAGGCTTTCGTCAAGTGGGACACACGCACAGAAAGAGTTTTTACAAGCACAAGAGACACACAACGAAAGGACTACACAAACACATTGACAAATAACAACATTTATTAATGGTCACACAAGCATCCATGCCTGACCGGGATTCGAACCCGCCCCAGCAGCTCCAAAGGTTAGCATCCTAACGATTGCACCACCGGGGTGGCTATTAGTAACGATTGCATATGACAAATAATTTTGTTATTATGCATATTTGATTGAAAAAATCAAATTCAAAAAAAATAATATAAAAAACAAACTCGCCTCTTGACCTGAATCTAAATAACGAGTTTTCTATTTGGAGCTGCTGAGGTCGGTCGAATCCCGGTCAGGCATGATGTTTGTGACTGTCAATAAATGTTGTTATTTGATGTGTTATTCATTTCTTGTGACTGTAAAATTCTTTCTGTGTCTGTCCCACTTGACGAAAGCTTATAAGCGTTTCTAAAAGCACACAAGCTGGAATATATATGTATCATACCATACCATACCATACTATAAACATGTGCATAAATAAATAATGTGGTATAAATATTAGGTGTATAAATATTTATTGAAAACTTTGGGAGTGAACATTTGATTATCTTCTATACAGAATGAATACAATCGTTATTTTATAACACTATAGTATTTTGTTGGTGTTTTATATTTCTGTGTTCTCCTTCTGCAAAGTTATCTGTCAATTTTAATTTAATCTCTCTTAAATGGTTGCAGTAAAGGAACTCAGGTATCAGGTTTACAGCATGTAATAGTTTTCGGACCTTCCTTTTCCCTTGTTAAACAGTAACTGAAAATAGACAAGAAAACAGAAAATACAGGGTGGTTATAAAATAACGCACCCTATTCGAAGGCTGTAGCTTCAATGAATAATCCAAATGCAAAAACTTTGAGATACTTACTAATCAAGAAGGGGGGAAAAGAATGATCATAAAAAATATACTCGTCGTTTGACCAAGGTTCTAAATTACGAGGCGTAATTGGATGTGTTTCCGAAATTGGCCATAATTGGGCAAGCCTCGTATTTAGAACCCTGGTCAACGAGTTTGCTTTTTGTAATGATTTTTTTATGATTATTTTTTATGATTCTAAGTTTTTTATGATCTAAGTTTCTTCCCCCTTCTTGATTAGTAAGTGTCTCAATTTTTGTTGCATTTGGATTATTCATTCAAGCTACAGATCGCTCCGAATAGGGTGCATTATTTTATAACCACCCTGTATAAATATATTAAATCAAAAATAGAGTAAGGCTGTAACAGGAATGTAGAAAAAAAAAGTTGAGGGGGATAAAATTTATTTGTGCTAAGTGCACGGATTGCCGCCCCGTTGGCTCAATCGTTAGGATACTGGCCTTTGGAGCAGCTGGAGTCGGGTTCGAATCCCGGTCAGGCATGGATGTTTGTGACCGTCAATAAATGTTGTTATTTGTCTATGTGTTTGTGTCGTCTTTCTTTGTGTGTCTCTTGTGCTTGTCTCTTCTGGCGAGCTGGGTAATGGGCTATAAAGCCTACACTCTCTCTTCTAGAGGGCGCAATCACTGTCATTTGTCATTTGTCAAGTACACGGATTAGTTAATAGTCCATTCTCTTACATTCTTTAACCATTCATGCTTAATAGCGATAATTAAGAGCCAGTCTTTCAGAAAAAAAAATCGGGCAATAACAGGCAGGTTGGTATAGTTTACATTTTTAATTTTGGTGAAATTTGCAAAATACGTTCTGCACGTAAAACTATTAGATACGTATGATTTTTATTTTTGAAAAAAAAAATTATTAAAGTTTTGGGGGCAAAGTTGAAGATCGTCCGTATTTAGAGGAAACATGAACCAACTTACATCTGACAATACTTTTTTTGTCAAGAGTGAAAAATCGCAGTGACAAATTTTCGTGTGTTCTACTACAGTTCCATAGTACATGTTGGGACATAAATACTAATGGTTGACATTTGGTAAAAAGGTCCAAGGTCATTCAAAATTATCCAAATTTTTTTCTGAACTTTTGACCGTTAAAATTGTCTTGTGCCTACTGTTAACCAAAACTGTATTTATTCCAGTGAATACATACTAAAGAGAAGTACTAAAAAATAGCAAGTGATGTGCGGTGGCACTCTTTTACAGAAATAATTAACCTTGAAATTGTCAAAAATCTGAAATTGGCCCGACTTTCAAGCCATTTATTCCTTATGCCACCGTTGGAAAGGTGAAAAATTATCTGGAAAATAATTCGTAAGTCTCGTAAGAATAAAATCAATTCACAGACCTATGGGTATTTGCTCTAATTTTACTTAATGAGGCTCTAAACTTTGAAAAAAAACCCTCAAAATTTGGTGCAATTTTGTGTCTTTTGTAAAGTTTCGATCTCCTTAACTACTTGTACCAAAAGTAACCAGTTATAAAATTATCCGGAAAAAAATTCTTATGTACTGCAAAAACAAAATTATACGTGTCTAATAATTTTACATAAAGAGCATATTCGCGCAATTTTCAACCAAATTAAAAATGACAACTATCCAAGCCTGCCGACTCATAAAAACTGGCATTTAAAAATAATGTTTATCAATTTGACTAACGTTGATTATTACATAAGAGCAGTTTATAACGCTATATAAGTTAATAATTGAGCTGGAATTTACAAAGTTTTCTGTTCTTAGTACGTAGTGTAGTTTAATCAATGGTAAATTGATGATTTTTAATAGATATTGATGATTAATTGTTTGCTTGAATTATTTTTCGTGTATGTACAGTTGGTAATTCTGTCTAAAAGTCGTACATTTTTTTGAAGAAAATTCCGCAGGATTTGTGACTATTTGACCACCTTATTATAATACTGCTAATTCTTACAATTCAAGTAGGCATGCTTCTCTTTACTATTGCTTTTTTAAAATTTAATAATATTTTTTATCAGGAACAAAAACCTACCAAACATTCAAAGCTTTTTTTATTTCATTTTTAAAAAACGTCAATGCTTTACTTTAAGTAAAAAATGCACTCTCTTGAAAAAAAAAATGAAATAGGATCAAAGATCCAGATTACTCTTTTAATGGAAACAAAGCTTGATGTATGTTTTTCTTCTTTTTAGTTGTTATCTAGGATAACGTACATGATGTACTAAATTTTTCCTTTGATGTTAATGTGTGTGTGTGATATTCAAATTCATAAGTGTTGTTAAAAGTAAGTTTTTTTTATTTTGTATTGTGATAATGCAATATATTAAGATAAAACTTATGTTCTTTTATATAGGGCTGTGCTGACGACTAGCCACCGGTCTCAAGAGTTAAATTTTAAATTAAACCTACTCCTTTTAACTATCACTGTTTGTGTAGTAATATGTTCAACTTACATTCATTGCAGCCGAATATGAGAAAAAGAACACAACAGCTCCAGCTGAAACAAAGGGCAACGCTACTCCTGGTGACAAAGATCCTCTTGAAGCTTGCCTCACAATAATGCTAACAGCTGCAAGGACACCAAATCCTAGTAATATTAGGGTGGGATCACTGGAGCCAGCTGCAAAGATTCTCTGGTCTTTGGATTTTTTACGACTCTGAAATAAATATTTCCCAAATTTAAAAATAGAATTTGGGTAGATGTTAGTACTGAGGGTCAACGTGTTCCTTGGTCCACTGATAAATTTTTTAAAAAAATATTTTTGGTCCTAAGCCTTGTTCCTTATAAGGTTACAAGCGATAAATCAATTAAGAGGGACTGTCAGTCCCCTAGATTAATGCATTAGTTTTGAAATCACAACTTTTGCAAAACATTTGATTTGTCATATTATCCCATTTTCACCAGGTATGGGAATCATAATAACATCTATTTAAAGAAAATTGAAAAGAAAATAACATCCCGTTTTTAATTATTAATTGATAAAGTTTTAAAACAGTGTCGCATCTGCTGAATAATTTGGGTCATTTTAATACTTCAAAAATATATAATTAAATAGCTAGATAACATTTTCGTATCAGAATTGTTTTATTTCGATGTTATGTAGATGGGGACCCCCATTCCTGCGGAAAAATTTGTCCCGAATTATGGATAAACTATGGATAATTTGTCCAGATATAAACCATGATTATTATAATTATATATTGTGCTACTCAGTTATCATTTAATGCTGTAGGAATAGCTTAAAAAACTTCAAATAGTATTAAAAAATTTAAGAGAATATACAGTAAAACCTATTGTCTGTTCAAAGATAAAGGAAAATCCAAATTTACACAATACACAAACCTTTAACAGAGCACCCATAGCATGCCATTAAGTAGGGATCGATTTACTAAAATTGATAATAAATTTACATTTAAATGGATTCGCAACTCGTTTAGTTTAACCATCAATTCTTCGCTTAGAATTAATTCCGGGATTTTTAATTTTCGATAATTTCTGCATATTAAGACTGTTAATGCATTTTTATTAAAAGAAAATATGTATCATTGTTAACAACTAACCTTAATATTTTTTTTTAAGTTGCAATCATATTTTTTTAAAAAAAAAATACACCATTCGGTGCCATTAAATTTCAAAAAGGGTGAAAAGTAATGGCATACTGATTTAACCCTTTTAGTCCCAGTGATGCCATTTGGCATCATCACTTTCAATATTTTTTTCAAAATGTTTATGTCCCGTTATGACATCCAAACACACATCATTCGATTTTTCATACTTTGTTCTATTAGACAATATTTTGCATTAATCTCAATAGAAGTCAGAACTACTATTTTTTTTTATTCAGAAAATAGCCAACAAGCGTTTCACCTGATTTTTGATAAGTTCACTTCAGTTCCACATATTTAAAACACAACTTAAACTATTTCGGTTAAAATAATTACAATTTTTTTTTAATAATATGATCGGATACCTTAAAATATATAACTCGAAGTGTTTTTAGGTAATATATATATATTTTTATTTTGTTGTTTTCCACAGTTAAAAAAATTTGGCATTATTTCAAAAACAACATAAAAAATTAAAATGATTTTTTCTTTCTTATGAAACTCGTATATTTGACCTAAAATAAGCTTATTTTGTGAATATCAGAAGTTTCTGTAGTGTAGTAAATTTTTCTGACTGAAAGGGTTAATGCATTTTTATTAAAAGAAAATATGTATCATTGTTAGCAACTAACCTTAATATTTTTTTAAGTTGCAATCATATTTTTTTCAAATACACCATTCGGTGCCATTAAATTTCGAAAATCGTGAAAAGTAATGGCATACTGATTTAACCAAAACCTCTTGAAACCTGTCGTCCCCATTTAAGGACATTTTTCTTAAAAAAACTACAAACAATTAATGCGTCAACAAGATCCGAAATTGACTTTGTCCAATAGAAGAAGATCAAAATATCAATTTTCAGCCTTTGATTACAGGTATCAGTCATTTATTCAATGAAATTGAACGAGGGTCAATACGACATTAGAGTTCTGAAAATAATATTTTTTTTCAAACTTTTCAAAAAGTTTTTTTATTGGTTAATTTTAAAGGCATTTTGCAATAAAAACAATGTTAAAATAATCTGCTAAATACAAATAAGTGAAAAGGCCTTTTTTTTTGTCGCATTTACAGCACAAAAAATTTGTATTTTTAGAGTTTCATGCATGTCTCTAAGTAACACATTAAACATATTTTTTTAAAAAAATCCTTTTAAAAACATACTTTTTAGCATATATTTGTATGAAAAGCATTTTTAGATTAAGAATATACGTGTAGTATTTTGCTCGGGTCTTAAGATGTTAATAATTACATACTTTTTTTCCTGCGACTTCTCCACAACTCCATAACAAAACAGCAAGTATAAGACATAAATATCGTACTTTTCTTATTGAAATCATATCTTGGGAATAAGAAAGTCAAGTCAGTCAACGTGTCTCCAGTGCTTATGGAGTTTTATGGTTGTTGATACACCTGAAACGCTAAATAAATGGAACAGGTAATTGAAAAAAAAAGCACGTGTATCCGATTTATTGAAAATAGAGTCACTACGGATATTGACTCTACTTAGGTAGACTGAGTTATGGTGAGCAATATGGATATATACACTCTTAAAACAAAAGAGTGAAATCCACTCCAGTTGGAGAAGCGCATTTTCGACACCGTAAAGGCATGCATATTTACTCAGACTGAGTTAAAATCACTCGTTTGGAGTGATCCTGTCGGAGGTTTAACACACAAAGGATCCACTCCAAAAGGAGAAGTGCATTTTCCAGTCTGGAGGAGTGAAATCCACTCAGACTGAGTTAAATTAGGAGTGTTTGTTTAAAGAGTGTAGGTGAGCAATTATGAAGGTTCTCTAAGATCCTTATTATTGTCAAGTTACAACAGATAGCTGTTGTTTAGTTTAGTTTTAATTATCGTCGCACTAGAGCTTCACGAGGGCAATTGGTCTTACATTTTAACAGTACAAACCGTTTTTATGGATCGGCAGCTATTATAGCTTTGCTCGGGCCCGATCCTTAGACTTCCCGCGGATAAAAGCAAAGGTCTTAGCAACTAGGCAACAAATCCCTAGTTTCACACCCGAGCTACTGGCATTTTCAAAGTGAAACTATTTTATACATTTCATTCACATGCTTGTTACTATAACCCTATCCATTCTCTCTAACCACAATTTTTTTTTTAATATTTTTATTTGAAAGGTCTATGACCCCCATCAGACACTTTTTATGCTTTTTGTTAGCTCACCTGTTTGTCCGCAAGTTTAGCAAATATCTGTCCATTAAAGTATCATAGAAATAGCTAGGCTATTTTAGTTTATTTAAGAATATAATTTATCAGTGAAAAATATCTTGGGCACAAACTCGCAAGTTGAATACTGGAATTTTGAGTTTGGGGCTTTAGGCCAAAACAAATTTTGGTACATCACCAACCTCGATGCAAAGATCCTAAGTTTAATAATTTTATCCATTACGCTGCGTTGCGTGATGCGGTTTTATATTCTTAATTTATTTTATTATAAAATTTCAAATACAATGAAAAAGATTAGTCTTGTGTGATCACAAACAGTGCTTTAAATTTGTAAAGAATGTCCACAATGATTTTATAGAACGAAACTCAACATATAAAATAAATAAGTATTTATTTAAATTTCATAAAAATAGCAATGCAAAACAGTTTATAAATAGTATAATAGTGCAAAACAATAAATCGTACAGATCCATTCACAATCAGAGAATGTATACTTGGTGAACATCAACCATGAACATTTTCTCCTCATCTTTAATATTTAAAAAGTTTAAAATTTTATAGCTTGGAAAATTAAGACATTCCTTTTGTCCTCTAGAAATGGATTAGTTATATGCGTTAAATAGTATTCCATTCTTCATATCAAATTTAAAACAATATGAAAATAGATTAAAATTACAAATGTATAAAAATTTAAAAGTTGCATTCTCAAAACTAAAGAATTTCATGAAGGGCATGAGTAGTCAAATTAACAAATCAAGCGACAATTACAAGGAATACTTGAGGTAATTGCTGTATACATATGTTTACCCCCTAGTTTTTTTTAGTTAAGTTCCTTTGAATTAGGATTTCGTATAAAATTTGATTATACCTTTTCGCTTAAGGGGTCTAAGGAGTCTTAAAAATGTGCAAAGAAGGTACTACAAAGCATAGTTTGATCTTTCATGTTATTTTTTAACTACTCAATGTATAAGTATAATTTTTTTATATGTAATTCTACAAGATTTATTTATTATAAAACAAGTTTTAAAATTTATGAAACTTTAGCCAAAACTAAAATAATTGATATTAAACATGAAGCTATTCGAACACATTGTGATTAGGCTTGCGCGGCAAATTGTGAGGTCAAAATTGAAAAAATGACTAAGAAAATGACTTTATAGTGTACAAATATGTACAAACAAAGACTTATACCTAAATTCTCAGCTCAATTTTAATTAGAAATTATTTTAAGAACTTTTTTCTAAAAAAATTAATAAAAATTTAAAAATTTTGATTTTAAATTATTTTTAAAATAATTTCTAATTAAAATTGAGCTGAGAATTTAGGTATAAGTCTTTGTTTGCACATATTTGTACAATATAAAATCATATTCTTGGTCATTTTTTCAATTTTGACCTCACAATTTGCCGCGCAAGCCTAATCACAATGTGTTCAAATAGCTTCATGTTTAATATCATTTATTTTAATTTTGGCTAAAGTTTCATAAATATTAAAACTTGTTTTATAATAAATAAATCTTGTAGAATTACATATAAAAAAATTATACTTATACATTGAGTAGTTCAAAAATGACATGAAAGATCAAACTATGTTTTATAGTGCCTTCTTTGCACATTTTTAAGACTCCTTAGACCCCTTAAAGGCTGTCGCATTATGTCAATTCCTTGTTTCAGAATAACTATGTACAAACCAAGTTCTACATTTCTGTCTTTAAAAACGCTAGTTTTCTTTACTGACTTTACTTCAGTAAGATTTTTGGTGGGCAACTTCACGAAAGTCTCATAAATCCATAGGGAATTGCAGTTCAGGCGATGGCGGAAGGGACTTTTTCGGAGATTTCTGTTCATCGTCAGACGAATAAGAAGATGACGAGGAATCGTCTGCACAAGCATACCTGGAACGCCTCTTCTTTTTCTTCTTTTTCTTTTTCTTTTTGGTTAGATCCACCCCTTTGGCCATGTCTTCCAAGATCATCCTTTCTGTCAAAGAAATGTACGGTTCCTTATATGGACCTAGTCTCACGTACCTTCGCCCTCGTAAGTGCTTTCTGAGGTTCTCTACGGTGATTTGGGGCAGATCCCTGGCCCAGGGTAAGGGCCTTTTCTCTTTTGGTGGAGAGTCTTCACCGTGTTGTTTGTATCCACCGCCGTACATTCCGCGACCTCTGCGAGCTTGCGTCATGGACATGTTATTCCACGAAGGAAGAGAATCGTATGTCAGTTTGACTCTTCGTGGAGGATATCTCGAAGCTGCTTGCTGAGTAGATGAAGAAGCTCCTGGAGGTAGAGTCGCTGGATCATTTGTTGCTGATGATGCTGATGGAAAGTCTGGAGAAAGTGGAGGATTTCCCGCCGTATTCGTAGCAAATTGTTCAGTTGGTGCTACAGAAGCTGGATCTTGCTTTAGACTGCTACCTGAAGCCTCCTGATTTCTCAGCATTTCACCTGTTGAAATTTGTTCTCTTTGCTGCATTTTACTTTCGTCATTCCTTCCTAAGCTTGGAATTTCCTGGTCTTTGTCAACTTTGAATTGTTCTTTGAACTGTTCATTGTTTTTTGTCGCAGCTTGTTCATTTAGATTCTTCTTGCATGTATCAATATTGGATACTTTTTTAGTTGTCACGAGGCTTTCTTCAACAGCTGGTTTGTTTAATTTCATTTCGATTTCATCGGATGGTGAATGTGTATTCGGTGGTGTCCCATGAGCTATTTCTTCCCCCGTTTCTTCTCCGTAGACTACAGTCCCACTATCAATTGAAACAGATTGTTTTTCAAACAGAGATTTCGCCGTCTTTTTATTTTCTACATCATCATTTCTTATTGGCATTGTGTTTTGGCGAGGTTCTGCAACATTTTCCCTACGAACCATGACGTTCTCTGTAGATGAAAGTGTAACTGATGCTGCAGATTGGGTTTCCTCACATTCAGCATACTGCGAGTCTTCTGTACATACAACTACAGAATCAAGATTCTCTATGGGAGCGCCACTATCAATTGAAGATGGAATGAACCTTGGCGGCGACGTCGGGCAACTCCAGACATGAACAAAGAGGCTATCTGTAGATGAAAGCGTGTTGGATGCTGAAGATTCTTCCGCGTGACCAACAGATTCCGCATCTTGTGCAGATGAAGGAATGACCTTTGATGGAGACGTAGGGCAACTCCAGACGTGAACTAAGAGGCTATCTGTAGATGAAAGTGTGTTGGATGCTGAAGATTCTTCCACGGGACCAACAGATTCCGTATCTTGTGCAGATGTTGAATCAAGGCTGTCTATAGACTGAGCACTACCGTCTTCATTGGGAAGATTAGGAAACCTGGCTTTGTCGTTGCTGTCAGTAGATTCCTGGGCCAGACTATTAGGATCAGGAGTTTGTGATAAGTTCAGTTGCAGTTTTTCTTCTGTTTTATCCTCTTCTGCCATGTCAGTGCTTGACTGAAATTTCATAAATACATTATTAACAACACGAATTTTCAGAAAACTGAAGGTGCGAAGCTAAAAACTAGTCAGATACGATGTACGATTCGTTGCCAAATGGGCGCGAAGTGTGAACTTAATCAAACCCACATCCCGAACTAGAGTATCTAATACATCCAAGAATGAAATGGAAATAGAACTGAAATAAAAGTTGAACAGGGTGGGTGTTTCGAAGAATGAAGGGTGTGTTCTTTGACTAATATTTTAGTTGAAACATATGGATTAAATTTCTTGATGTTTTTCTTTTACAATCTCATAAAAAAGGCCTTTACTTATAAATTGTAATATCAATATCCTAATTAAAACTTGTCAAGTTAAAAATAATCCTATAAAACTTAGTCTTTGTGGCATTTCTATGTACTTTTAACGATCTACGTCTACACCAAAACACACCTTAAGTTTGCAGCATTAAAATGTTCTGCGCGGAGGGAACGCGCGTAAACAAACGGAATTTTGCCACTCTGATTGGTCGCTCCTACGCAATACGTCCGCTCTGATATTCGTTCGCCCTGTTACGTCAAAATCGAAGGAAAAAATAATTAATATTACACTGTGACTGAAGCGAAAACAAATAAAAAATAAGTCTTGAAATAACGAATAAAGTGATTTATTGAATGTGAAAAACTTTTTTTTGTTCGATTTTCGCACTCGGAAATTAGAACTATTTACCCTTTTCCCCAAAGAACATTTGTATACTGCTTACTTAAACTGTGGTGAGGTATACACTACATCGGAGTGGTATTTACGCTAAATAAAGTACGATGTCTATTAGGCTGTCATAAAATAAAAAAGCTTTGAGAAGGTCATGCCATGATAGTGGAATAATTTACATTTTGAAGTTAATTGAACAAATATTGTGAAATAGTAACAATGCTTACTTGGTTTTCGCCTGAGTTATTAGACATCGTGTGGTCCCTTGCACTTTCAGCAATACTAACTTTTAAAGTACTTTTTTTCATTACGGTTACAACCGTGAATTACAGTTAAAGAGTAAATGATTGAACGGTTGGTTGAAATTGGTAAGTACAAGAACTATACAAAGCCTGATACACGCATGCTGAAATTTATTTACTTGCATCGGAGTATACCACGTTGGATGCCACTGACTCCCTAGCGAGTCGCGTGGTTCCGATTCACCGATAACAGCACATTCTGATAAAATTCATATTACCATTTCGCCAACCGTTCTTATGGGTTAAAGTTCGTTTGTAACTTTTGAAACCGATCCTGCTGTGCTTGGAATAATACTTGATGATTTGAAAGAAGGCATTCTATTTCATATTACGAGAAAATTAAATACTTCGTCTCAAGTGTAGGGCGACCAGACACCAGACATACTGCATTTCGCAGTGTGGTTCAGTTTGTAATTAACAATTTAGTTTTAAAAAATTGCAAATTCTGTTCTACTTTTTTTTGTATTTTTTTCAAACAAAAAAGCAAAAAAAATATGAATTGTGAAAATGTAATGATGATTTTATAGTCGAAAAGATAATCACTAAAGCAAATCTGGTAATTGGCTTTTATTCAATAATTAGTGACAGATGATAAGTTATCCGGTTGGAAACGGCCAGGAACATTTCCTCGTATTTTTACGACTAGCTGTCGTGTAGCATTAGTTAGCGACGTTAATTCAACCTAACCTTGCAATTTTACGACCTCGAACTAAGATTTGTACTTTTTCTAAAATGAAGAATAGTTAGTTCATTTCCATTGTAACGAACAGGTTTAAAAACAGAATATTCTTCTACTTGATCAGCTTCTATCGATGATATAGTGGCAGCGAATGTGTGAAATTAGATAATAGGGTACCTGACTGCCAGCAGTTATTTTGGTTATGCCCGGACCCGAACCTGGTACAGCTGCGGAAATAAAAAAAGTACCACTAGTGATTATTTCTGCCGTTAGTCACCCTATAGAATCGGACCTTTTTGAAATTGTAAACAATTAACCTTCTGAGTTAATTGCATGACACAAATTTTGAATGAGGGGTCATCTTCATATTAAAAATGTTACTAACTCTAAAATTTCCAATAGCAACACCCCTTTTTGAGTCCATATTTCAAATCTATGACCTATGTTAATACTAAATGCCAAATTTTGTTAGTTTTTACGCATTATTAGGGGAGTTAGAGACGTGCAAAGTTTAGGTCCCATAATGTTAAATGAGTTGCGCATAAAAAACTATCCCAATCTATAAATAATTAAGATAATGAAGCGAATTTTTTACTGAAAAGAAATTATAATAACCCAAACAAAATGCATTCAATATTGGGGTATTTAAAACAAATTTTATGTTTTTTTAATAATTATTATATTAATTTTTTTAAAAAATTTGAATAGAAACCCCTTAATATTTTTACAGAAATAAATTAAAGACAGGATGTTTAAGCGAAATCCCAATTTTTAAAATTTTTTATTCATAACTTGCTGAGTAAATCCCAAAATATTTTTTAATTACCCTTTAGGGGACTGTGTATAAGATTACATGTGTAATTGATAAATAAAGACGGGCTTGCATGCATGCTTGCTTGTCATTTAGAGATGGTCTCCAAAATATCCACAAGGGATTCGATTGAATAACTCATCTAATATTCATTCAAATGTAACAAAAACTTAGATTTAAGGGTTTTCGAGAGTGCTTAACATTTCTAAGTTATTAAAATTGGGTGTTGCTATTGGAAATTTCAAAGTTCGTAACATTTTTAATATGAAGGCGGCTCCTTATGCAAATTTTGTGTCATGCAATTAACTCAGAACGTTAATTGTTCACAATCTCAAAAAGGTCCGATTCTATAGGGTGACTAATGACTGAAATAATCACTGGTGGTACTTTTTTTATTTCCGCAGCTGTACCATCCGCATGCAAGGAGATTCCGACTAAGCTCCCCCCCCCCCCAAAAAAAAAAAAAAAAAAAAAAAAAAAAACTGGCCCTTGAGAGGATCGAAACCACGACCTTCGTCGCAATAGAGCTAGAAGAGGACTATTGGTGACTGGTGTCATAATTTAGAGCCATATTCAAGGGACGAGGAGACACTTCAGTAGGAACCCCACGCAACTGTTAAGGGTGACGTCGTACAAGGCTTTGGTTGGTTGGTGTTTATGGCTCAAAAGCCAGAAAAGGCTATACACAAGGCGTTGGGACTTTCAAGTATGTTTAAAAAGCACTTATACAAGGTGGTCCCGAATTCATGGTGTAAGCTTTAATGGTAGGTACAGAGCATTGTAACAATGATTTATTGTATAGGAATGTATAGTCGCAAGTGAAGCGGTGAGGCGTAAACAGGGGAAATAAAATTAAAAAGAAATGGAGTGATCGGTTGGTATCATTGGACCATACTTACTACCCACGCGACTCAGTGGCAAAAGCTATCTTATTTTTCTGAAAGAAGTGTTACCACAACTTCTGCATGTCGTTCCGATCGCCATTCGTAACCGCAGGTGGTTTCAGCACGATGGAGCGGCAGCACACTTCAGCATTGATGTACGGAATGACCTGAATGCCACGTTTGGTGCTCGATGGATTGGGCGTGGTGGACCAGTCTCTTGGCCAGCCCGATCTCCCGATTTATCGAGCCTAGATTACTTTTTATGAAGACATCTAAAAGCATCTTGTTTATGAGACTCCAGTTGACTCAGATGAGGATCTCGTCACTCGCATATCTGTAGCTGCTGCAGATATGCGTGACATACCAACCAGGCATCTTCGAACGTGTACTCCAATCGCTCCACCGACGCTACTGGTGGACACAATTTCGAACAGTTACTGTAAACATGGCACTTGTCAACAACGCTTTCAATAAAATCTTTGTTTTTCCTTTCGGCCGTTATTTCCCCTGTTTACGCCTCACCTGCGACTATACATTCCTATACAATAAATCATTGTTACAATGTCCTGTACCTACCATTAAAGTTTATACCAGGAATTCGGGACCACCTTGTATATGGGGTATTTTTCGCTGGACGTTTTAGCTGTACATACCATTTTATATGTCAGGAGTTGGGCATTTCCTGGGCCAAAATTTGGGGCATTTTGTATGCTGGCTGCACAGGCCGTTTATAGGTCGGCAGTTATTTTGGTTATGCGTGGACTCGAACCTGGGGGACCTTCCGCATGCATGGCGAATGCCTTACCGACTTGGCTCCCAAGGCCTCTAAGATACTTCCTGGTGAAAGCCAGATGGTTGCTCTCAAAGAATTGTCACGACTTAATTTAAAATAAGCCATAATCTACCGATTCTAGAGTAAGTTAATACAGATTGCTTAAATGTTTGTTAAATTAATTGAAGTGCAAAATAGATTAAATTGTGTATTTAAAAAACTCACGTTTTCTGAAGCATAACTATAATTCAGTTCGGTTCATTCATCGACGACCTCGTGTAATTAAATTAATAATAAAGAGTTGCCCATGAGCGGTCTGAATCCTATATCTTTGCCATACTTTGGAGAACAAGTTTTGCAGTAACACTCTTAAATTAATTTTACAATTTCTCAAACTGTTTTACATTGTACAAAATTTTACGAAGTAATTTCTCTATTTGCACAAAAAAAATATCTTTAAAAGCATGTTACCAATTTAACCTCTAGGTGTAAAGTAAAACAAATAATGTATAAAAATGATCAGAAGTATGAGCAATCAAAGAAAAAAACAGTTTAAAACAATTTTATTAAAAAAAAGAAAATCCAAATTCACTAAAGTGTTAAGGTCATAACATATACAGTGGTGGAAATTGATTTATGAACTAACATTCTTTTCACCAGATATCGCTTTGTATTAAGTGCTAACAATTCAAATTTTGTGTGTTGGATATTCAGAGCACAATAAAGGAATTTCACACATAATTTTTTTCAAAAAATGATATTAAATAAAAATATATCTAATTTTAGTTTTTAAGCATGTCAAATGATGGAAATTGATTTATGAACTCAAATTTATTTTGAACCCAGGTACCAAATATTTTAACTAGTTCTTCATTTGAACTTCAGGGGAGCTTACTATCAGTGTTTATAAATAAGATTAAGGCCAAATTTGTTGAAATTTATCTGTTTTATTCCCATTTTACTAAATAGGAAAGCTTGCGGGACTGCCAGAAGCCAAAAAGGTAAAAAATGACCCTTATATAATATTGTAACAAATCTGTAAGAGAAATTAGCATATTAATTAAAAGATCAATGCATATAATTCATAAATATTTGAAGAATCATTCTGACTTCGGCAAAAACCATCATTAAAAAAGGTGTAACCCTCGTAGGACGAGGGACAAAAGCAGGATTATTGGACTGGTATCCCAAAAAGTTACCATTTGTGTTAGCATTTGTGCATTACAGAGCGAATTTGTTATGAACAATCACTTCCTGTAACTCCCAAAAGAGTTGGACAAATATTGATATCGTCGTCGAACTTGAAATATTCCAAAATGAAGGCTGGTCCAAAGCTTACTCTTCACCATAAGAACAGGCTATTAAAATATAGTCGTAACTACATGAAAATGGATTGGGTGGGGGTGGAGGGAGAGAAATGGGAAAAAAGTGACATTTGCTGATGAAAAAAGTTCAATTTGGATGGACGCGATGGTTTAAAATGTTATTGAAAGGATCTTCGGAAATAACCAAGATCTGTCTTCAGCAGAAATGTTAGTGGTGGAAGTTTGATGGTTTGGGCCCCGATATCTTATGATTGAAGAAACAACGTTATGTTTCTGAATTGCTGACAAACATCACTTTATTGCAGATTAGTTCTAGAAAATCCTTTAATTCCTTTTTGCGTTGCAAAACTATGCTTTTGATTAGATTTTTATGCATGATAATGCAAGTATCCACATTTCAAACGAAATTAAATGCTGGTTAAATGAACTAAGTGTTGTTTATTTAGATCATCCTGCCAATAGCCATGACTTAAATCCCAAGAATAATGTCTGAGATCAATTGGTTTGAATAATTTACTCAAATGGAGTATGGTTTTAATGAAGTGTGCATCAGTTATGGAATAGAAGGACTTAATCATTAAAAACTGCAAATTGCTTGACCAAAACTTGACCCAAAGTTTTGTGTTGTCTATGAAAAACAAAATCAAGGAAGCTTTAGCGACAAAAAATAGTTCTAGCAATTATTAATTGAGATTGAATGCAAAAGTTCATAAATCAATTTCCCTATGCTAATACTAAAATGTCAACAAAATAAATTGTTTACGAATTTATATAAAATTTTATTTACGTGTATAGTTTATAATGCAAAGCCTGTATAGTATATAAAATTTAAATCGATAAAAATGCATTTAATAAAGAAATACTGTTAAAAAACTGTCAGTTCATAAATCAATTTCCACCACTGTATAATTCAATTGTCGCTTATTGCCTCAAGTACTTAAAAATTCTTCCACCATCGAGTCCTTCTCTTCGGATAAAGATAAGACCTCTAGATGATCGTCAAACGAGTCATTCACAGACCTATCGAGTGATGTCAAACTGCTTGTGAGTACCTGAGGTGGCACTTTCTTAGCTTTGGCATTCTTTTTAGCACTTAATGACCTATTAATCGGTGTCCTACGTTTTGCGATTCTTTGAGATTGTGTTTCTTCAGGTTTAGAATCGCATACCAGACTCGATGAACTCACTGACCTATCATGTGATGTCGAACTGCTTGATATTCCTTGAGATTGTATTTTCTGAGCTTTTTTATGCCTTGATGGACTCGATACCCTTTCTGATCTTCCAATTGATGTCATACTGCTTGAGAGTCTTTGAGAATGCATATCCTGAGCTTTGACATTCCTTGACGGATTTGAGTAATGTCTGTTCCGTGGAGTACTAATATCAAGTTCTTCTCGTCGCCATTCTACAGGATGCTTGAAAGTGCGTCTTCTTTGTTTACTTCGATTAGCTTGAGAAAATTTTTTACTTCCAGAAACCCATGGTGAAATCTGGGCCCGAGAAAATACGTCATCAACATGGGTCCTCTTGAAAGGTCGAGATCCGGACGACATATCTAAACATGATGTCCATGGGGAATTACGTGCATCTGAAAATATGTCCTTTCCATGGGGTGTTTTGTATTGCGAGATGTCATCGTTCGATGCCCATGGAGAATTCGTCGCCGTTGAGTATATGTCTTCTGTTGATGTTGTTGAAAGATAGGAGCTATTGGCAATTCCCTTGTTGTATGAATGTCTGGGAAACGTTAAACTATCGTTAGAAGTTGATCTTCTGGCGTGCTTACCACCACCGACAGGAGATCTCAAAATAGAACGAAACTTACGAGGACTTTCATCTTGTTCTAGCTTAGGCGAATTTTTAGAATGAACATTGGCTGGAGATCCTGATTGTGGAAGCTCACTTGAAGGGGAATGTCTGTTTCGCACGAAGTCATCATCACGATTTGAAAGGACAGTATCTGTCTTTGGCGATTTAAACCGATGAATGCAGTCTGTATCAGAACGAGTTGGTGAACATCGTTTGAGTTTCAGAAGTTTTTCATCGTCTACTAGCTGTGGAGAATGTCTTCCGTGCGGTAATAAAGCAGCTTTAGTTGCTGAATGAAGATCGTGGTTTTCAACTGTCGATGAATGTTCTGCGCGTCTAAGATTATATCCGTCTTCCTTATACCTAAAATCCATTTTATCATTAGAACGTAAAGAGTCGGAAGGAAGTGATTGAAGACCACTTTCATGAAGACTTGTTGGAGCTAAGGAATTAGCTATGTTCGAAGCTCTTCTTAACGATTGTCTTGAAATAAGCAAAGAGTCGTGAGATTGATTTTTAAAATACACCACAGGACTGTTTGAGACCCCTTTTGATTGTCTATCTAAAATTATACGTCCGTCCGTTGTATCATCTCCTGAAAGGGGACTGGTTGGCATATTTTGATCTATAAAATTTGACAATTCATTATGCGAAGTAATACTTTCAGTATCCATGGAACAAATAGGAGAAAATTGGGTTGACACATTCGAGCAGCTTTCCGATACATTTATAGTCGAAGCTAAGCAAGATTCTGCATCTTGCAACCTACCTGCAGTTTCAGATGGATTTGTGTTCGAAGAAACATTGACATCATTCGCTATTGTAAAAGAATTCGAAATGCGTTTATCTATTTCATTACTGAATACAGCGTTTGAAAATTCTGCAGAGAGTCTTGTACTACTGGATTTTCTAAAGAGCACACCAATACCACTAGACGTATTAGGAGGTAAAAATCTTAAATCGTCGTTTGAACTACTAATACATTTGTTTGAGATTTCCGTAACTTGGCTTATCTCTGTCTTTAAATGTTGTTCAGTTAATAATAAAGATGTTTTCACTTGTGGTCGTTGAGATTCATTTATAAATTTGTCAATAGTTTTTCTAACTTTCTGCTCGATTTGTCCTAGCTTATAAGTGGCTTCAAATCTGATCTCTTGTGCGCTATTTTCTGGAGCTACATTTTTTTCCTTTGCTTTTGCAGAGTGCAATTCAACTTTGTCAGCATTCGGGATTCAACGTATTCCTCTGCTCTTTTTGGGGAATTTTCCGTATCATCAAAGCTTATCGCGGCTTCGAAGTTGTCCTTGGATTTAATGTTAAAATTGTCTCCATCGCTGTCAGTTGCTTTGATGTTGTCCATGGCTTCCACTTCGTCCATAGTTGCAATTGTATCAATGGTTTTGACCTTGTCCGTGATGCAGCTAACTTCAATACTTTGCATAGCTGAGAAATCGATATTGCTTTCAATATTGTCTGTTGACTTGACGATATTAAATTCGAAATTATTAAAATTGGGATTGTTAGTGGCTTTGTCTTTATAAATCTTAAAAGCGTTGTCAGAGACTTTGACGCCCCCAACTTCATTAGGGCCCATGTCGTCGAGCTTGTTCCGTCGTCGCCTGTTCCGCTTGTTCCGTCCTTGTCGTCGTCTTTGTCGTCGAGGGTCTGTGACTTCAACTTTGTCGTCCGCTTTTTCGTCAGGTTCCATGGTTTCGACCTTGTAGTCCACGTCTTCGTCAGGGCACGCGGCGCCTACCTCGTCATCCACGACTTCAGCCTTGTCGTATGTGGCTTTGTCATCATTCATGCCTTCGACCTTGTCGCCGGTGACTTCGTCAGCGTCCGTGGCTTTAAGCTTGTCGTCGGTGGATTTGTCAAGGTATATGCCTTCGAGCTTGTTTTCTGCGGTTCCGAACATGTCGCCCGTGGCTTGGCGCGTGTCGCTCGTGGCTTCGATTTTTGTCGTCAGCGACTTCAACGGGGTCGTCCGTGGCTTCGACCTTGACATCCAAAAACTTCGACAGTGTCCGTGACTCCAGCAGCGACGTCCGTGGCTCCGACCGTGTTGTCCGTGGTTTCTTTAATGATGGAGACAGTGCTGTCAGTGGTTCCAACAGGGTAGGTGGCTTCAACCTCGTCGTCCGTGGCTTCGTCCGTGATCGAGACAGTACTGGTCGTGGTTCCAACAAGGTCGCCCGTGGCTTCATCAGCGTCTATGGCTTCGACGTTGTCATCAACGCCTTCGTCAGGGTCCGTGATTTCGATCTTGTCCACGGATCTGACCGTGGCTTCGTAATTGTCCGTGGCTTCATCCTTGTCACCCACGGATTTGTCAGACCCCATTTCTTCGACGTTGTCATTTGCAGCTTCGACCTTGTCACCGGTGACTTCGTCAGGACATGTGGCTTCGAGCTTGTTGTCAGTGGCTTCACCAGCGTCCGTCTTTTCGACCTTATCCACGGCTTCAACCATGTCGTCTGCGGCTTTGTCAGGGTCCGTGCTTTTGAGAGTGTTGACCTTCGTCAGTGCGAGCCGCGCTTCGTCAGTATCAATGACTTCGACTTTGCCGTCGGTGACTTCGTCAAGGCGCGTGGCTTCGGGCTTATCGTCCGGGGCTTTAACAGTTTCCATGCCTTCGAGCTTGTTTTCTGCGGCCACGATCTTGCCACCCATGGCTTCGATCGTTTTTACCATAACTTCAACGAGGTCCGTGGCTAAGACATCGTCGTCCGTGGTTTCGACCGAGTCGTACGCGACTTTGGCCTTTTCATCCGTAACTTCTACGGGGTCCGTGGTTCCGACAGCATCTTGCTTGGCTTCGTCCATGGCAATGATGACCGTGGCCCCAACAGGGTCGGTGGCTTCAACCTTGTTGTCCGTGGCTTCCTCAGCGTCCATTGCTTCGACGTTTTCAGCAACGGCTTCGTCAGTATCCGTGGTTTCGACCTTGTCCTCGGCTCCGACCTCACCGTCCGTGGCTTCAACCTTGTCGTAGGCAGCTTTGTCAAGCACCATGCCATCGACGTTGTCGTACGCAGCTTCGACTTTGTCGTCGGTGACCTCATCAGGGCGCGTCGTTTTAAACTTGTTTTCCGTGGCTTCACCAACGTCCGTGGTTTCGACCTTGTCCACGGATTTAACCTTTTTGTCTGCGACTTTTTCACTGTCCTTGCCTTTGACCGTGTTGGACGCGGCTTTGACAGGGTCCGTGCCTTTGACCGTGTTGGACGCGGCTTTGACAAGGTCCGTGCCTTTGACCGTGTTGACCGCGGCCTCGTCAGGGTCTGTTACTTCGACCTTGTCGACGGTGACTTCAAGGCGCGTGTCTTCGGGCTTATCGTCCGTGGCTTTGTCAGTTTTCATGCCTTCGAGCTTGTTTTCTATGGCTTCGACCGTGATGTCCGCGGATTCAATCATTTCGTCCATAACTTCGCCAGGGTCCGTGGCTAAGACATCGTCGTCCGTGGTTTCGACGGTGTCGGACGCGACTTCGATCTTTTCATCCATAACTTCAACGGGGGCCATGGCTCCGACAGCGTCGTCAGTGGCTCCGTCCGTGATTGACTCAATGCTGACCGTGGCTCCAACAGGTTCAGTGGCTTCAACCTTGTCGTTCGTGGCTTCATCAGCGTCCATTGCTACGACGTTGTCAACAAAGGCTTCGTCATAGTCCGTGGTTTCGATCTTGTCCACGGCTCCGACCTCTCCGTGCGTTGCTTCAACCTTGTCGTACGCAGCTTTGTAAGGCACCATGCCATCGACGTTGTCGTACGCAGCTTCGACTTTGTCGTCGGTGACTTCATCAGGGCGCGTCGCTTTGAACTTGTTTTCCGTGGCTTCACCAGCGTCCGTGGTTTCGACCTTGTCCACGGATTTAACCTTTTCGTCTGCGACTTTTTCCCTGTCCTTGCCTTTGACCGTGTTGGACGCGGCTTTGACAGGGTCCGTGCCTTTGAGCGTGTTGACCGCGGCCTCGTTAGGGGCCTCGTTAGGGTCCGTTACTTCGACCTTGTCGTCGGTGACTTCGTCAAGGTGCGTGTCTTCGGGCTTATCGTCCGTGGCTTTGTCAGTTTTCATGCCTAAGAGCTTGTTTTCTGCGGCCTCGATCGTGCCACCCATGGCTTCGATCGTTTTTTCCATAAATTCAGCGAGGTCCGTGGCTAAGACATCGTTGTCAGTGGTTTCGACCGTGTTGTACGCGACTTTGGCCTTTTCATCCGTAAATTCTACGGGGTACGTAACTCCGACAGTATCTTGCTTGGCTTCGTCCATGGCAATGATGACCGTGGCCCCAACAGGGTCGGTGGCTTCAACCTTGTCGTCCGTGACTTCCTCAGCGTCCATTGCTTCGACGTTTTCATCAACGGCTTCGTCAGTATCCGTGGTTTCGACCTTGCCCTCGGATCCGACCTCACCGTCTGTGGCTTCAACCTTGTCGTAAGCGGCTTTGCCAGGCTTTGTGGCTTCAACAGCTTCCGTGGTTTCGACCTTGTCAACGGCTTTAACCTTGTCGCCTGCGACTTTTTCACTGTCCTTGCCTTTGACTGTGTTGGACGCGGCTTTGACAAGGTCCGTGCTTTTGAGCGTGTTGACCGCGGCCTCGTCAAGGTCTGTTACTTCGACCTTGTCGTCGGTGACTTCGTCAAGGCGCGTGTCTTCGGGCTTATCGTCCGTATCTTTGTCAGTTTTCATGCCTTCAACAATGCTGTCCGTGGATTCAATCGTTTTGTCCATAACTTCGCCAGGCTCCGTGACTAAGACATTGTCGTCCGAGGTTTCGACGGTGTCGTACGTGACTTCGATCTTTTCATCCGTACCTTCAACGGGGGCCATGACTCCGACAGCGTCGTCCATGGCACCGTCCGTTATTGACTCAATGCCGACCGGGGCTCCAACAGGTTCGGTGGCTTCAATCTTGTCGTCCGTGGCTTCATCAGCGTCCATTGCTTCGACGTTGTCAGCAAAGGCTTCGTAATAGTCCGTGGTTTCGATCTTGTCGTACGCGGCTTTGTCAGGCACCATGCCATCGACGTTGTCGTACCCAGATTCGACTTTGTCGTCGGGGACTTCATCAGGGCGCGTCGCGTTGAACTTGTTTTCCGTGGCTTCACCAGCGTCCGTGGTTACGACCGTATCCACGGCTTTAACCTTTTCGTCTGCGACTTTGTCACTGTCCTTGCCTCTGACCATGTTGCCCGCGGCTTCGTCAGGGTTCATGACTTTGACCGTTTCGTCCGAGACTTCGATCTTTTCGTTCATGGCTTCGGCGGGGTCTTTGGCTAAGACATCGTCGTCCGTGGCTTCGACTGTGTCACACGCGACTTCGGCCTCGTTATCCGTAATATCGACGGGGTCCATGGCTCCTACATCGTCGTCCGTGGTTAAGACAGAGTCGTCCGGGGTTCCAAAAGGGCCCGGGTTTTCAACCTTGTCGTCCATGGCTTCGTCAGGGTCCATGCCTTCGAACTTTTCGTCCAAGGCTTTGCCAGCTTCGATGTTGTTATCAACAGTTTCCTTAGTTTCGACCTTGTCCACGGCTTCAACCTCGCCGCTCATGGCTTTGTCATGTCCCGTTGCTACCACCTTGTAGTCCACTGCTTCGTCAGGGTCCGTGCCTTCGACCGTGTAGTCTGCGGCTGTGTGAGGGTCCGCGATTTCGACCTTGTCATTCGTAACTTCGACGTTGTCGTCAGCAACTCCGTCCGTATGACCCGTGGCTTCAACCGTGTCATCCAAAACTTCGACGATGTATGTGTCCCCAGCAGCGACGCCCGTGACTTTGACAGTGGCGTCCGCGGCTTCAAGCGTGTCTTCCGCGGCTTCAACCTTGTCTTTTGTGGCTTCGACTGTGTCGTCCGCGACTTCGACCTTGTCATTCGTAACTTCAACGGGCTCTTCCATGGCTTCGGCGTTGTCGTCCGCTACTTCGACGTTGTCGCCTGTGGCTTTATCCGTATGACCCGTGGCTTCGACCGTGTCATCCAAACCTTCAACGGTGTCGTTCGTTCCATCGCTTCTCTCATTGTTTCGTCCTTCGTTTGTTTCTTTCTCTTTATCACCCGAGCCGTTATTGCCATTACATAACTGCAAATTTGAAATTCAAAAGTTAGCGATGTATTGTATTATACATATATATGTGGAAAATATGCAATTTTAAATTGGGTTAGGTTTCGTCACAAATCAGACCGTTATTCGTGAAACTGTCTTGGTTAAAATGGGCATAATTTCGGAGAATTCAGTAAATGTTAACTATTCCAGTTCTAATATTATTGATGATATTTTTAAGAAACTGTAAATATACATTTTTTTTATCGAAAGTATTCACACAAATAATTGTCAGAGTTCATTATGTGGGTTATAATTTGTTTGACTAAATTTTATAGCACTTTTTGAAGACTGGTCAGTGTTTAAAAATTTTAGACGTGGTCAGAGAACTGTAACGCACGCAAGCTGGTTAGTAGAAAAAAATATTAAAAAAATTGAGTAGATGTAACCGAGAACATGCTCGGTTATTCACCACAGGTACTTAGCATCTGAGTTATACAGAAGTATAAAGCCTTCATCTGACTCATATTTTATAGCAACACACTTATTTTTTAGATTTCGCAATTTTATTAAATTTAAACATTTAAAGAAGTCATTTATCAACTACTTTATCATCAACTACAATAAATCAAAGTTAGTAAAACTTTAACAAAATTGACGAAGGTACTCTTAGCTAACAAAATGCACTTAAAACTTAAAAGTTGAAGGTTTTATAAAGGCTATGTCAGTCGTCCGTCACTCATTTTTAGACCAAGCAATATTACTTAAATATTTTTGCTGACTACAAATTAAATGAGCAAACTATAAAGAATATGAATTGAACTTGAGAAAGTTAACGAGAACGAGCAGTTTCGGCGACTAAAATATTAAAAATGCTGCGTTTGACAATTTTGTTTCTAAAGCTTTCAGATCGTAAGTGGAAGTGGCTCTATTAGACTATTACTGTTACAAACCTACATTGTTTATTCTTCAAGCCTGTTGCTGGGTTAACGAGCAAAAAGTTCTATAGTTATTTGTGGTATTTTTTTATGACATATTGTTATTTATAACAAAACATACCCAACGAAAAGAGGTAATGGCTACACACAATCCGGTGACACTTGTGGTGAAGTACATTAAAGGCCATCCATTCCATCGAAAGAGTCTCCTGCCAGCGAGTCCACTTGCCATCAGCAAGCTGCCAGAAATAACACCGCAGAAGTACCACAACCGCCTATTTCGTTCTTCAGACGTTCTGCTCTAAAAATTAATAATTCCAATTTAAAGATGGTTCAGGATGCAACTGAAGCATGTCCATTTTTTCAGACAATATTTGCTAGGCAGCAGCAATTAAATATTTTAAAAATCAGTTTTGTTATAAAGCTTTAACTTTAAACCTCTGTAGCACAAAGAAGCTTTTTATGGACTTGGTTCACTTGTATTCTGAGCCCTCCATACTAGTTCACCACATACTCCTCTGTTAACGCTTTTAGTCCCAATAAAATTTGAAATCATCATTTTAGCTTTTTTTTTCTGATCGTCCATAGCCATTTATGATATCAAAAAGAACATCATTCAATTCTTCAAAATTGTTTCGATTAAAATATATTTTTTATTAATCCCAATTGATGTCAGCCATATTATTTTTTTTTAATTATGATCAGAAGCATGATGCCAAATGGCATCACTGGGACTGAAAGGGTTAATAGTGTGGAGCAAGTTGTTACCACTATTTGTAGTGTGGATTTACCAATCTTGTGTTAAAACCTTAACTTTGATATACCGCCAAGGAGATAAATCTACGCTCTGAATAGTGGTGGCAGTTAGAAAGTTTCAGGAGTCATTTCAGGAGAGCAATCTTGCAACAAAATGTTTAGTAAGGAATTCAAAGCCTGCATAATTAGTTTCATTTATTGAGATCAATATTGATTATTATTGAATCTGATCACCTTGGCCTTTAAATAAAAAAAAGCCTTGACCTAATAACTAGATCGCCAGAATACTTATACTGTAGAACTTCAATATCAGAAGTAATTTTGACCCAAACACATTGGGATAATAGGAAATTCGTATAATATTAGTTGATCAGAAGAAAAGTTATGATTTATCAATTGCATTTTTATATGACTGATGTGTACCTTATACACTACAGAAGTTTACATACGACACAAACCTTTTTACCCGGTTCATATGTTGATGTTTGTTTCTGTTGGATGTCGTGCCGAAAAAAAAAATAATAGGCATTACATAAAACAAAGACGAACTGTGACATAGAGGTTTAATTTTTTCTTGAAATTCAGATAATAAGCAAAGCTTTGCATAATTAGAGTTCTACTGTAACAGTAAAAGGTAAGTATTGTGGAAACACACTAGTCCCACTTTCATTGTGCTTATTGATATGTATTCTACAAGTTGAGCGAAAAAACTAAAAATCCTACCCTCTTATTCATATGTATATTTTGCCAGGTAGTATTATTTTTTGGAAAACCCTGTATTACACCACTACACATTACAAATAAGTTTCATGATGCTGTACTTTGGCAAAATGTTGTTTGATATTCATAATTATTTGGTTGAAAGGAAAGCACTGTAAATACCTCTATCAAAATTGCGATAAAATAAAATAACAATGAGTACATCGTCCTTACCTTTTTATCTTTTGTAGAACCAGCCATATTTCTTCAAAAAATTCAAAGTTACGAAAAAAGTAACCAAAAATGAAACAAAAAAGTTATTCTGAGTTTCCACACGCGAATTCAACTAAAGGAGCTTCACATGGTTTGGTTTTAATGTTTCCGGCTGTCTATTTTTAGCCTCCGTGAAGAACTTTAACTCAACCAAGTGTGCTTCGTTTTTGAGAAATACGCATACCGTCGAGTGATGATCTTGCAAGTTAGGTTATGTTGAAAAATCATCGCACTAGAGCTACACCAAAGGTTATTGACAACGAGCGTCATAATTTAAGAAACAGTCTAGAGAGGAGCCTTAGCACCTTAGAGGCCTTAGCAGGCACCTTAACGGTTGCGTTGTGCGCCCACTCAGGTGCCGGCTCGTCACTTGACTGTGGTTCTTAAATACGACGCCCGTCGCCAATAGCCCTCGTGTAGCTCTAGTACAACGATTTTCAATACCTAACCTAACCTTACCTTAGCAGGCACCCAACACGTATTTTAAGATGATATGGTAGTCAATAAGAGGAGCGTTTACATGAGCCATCGAATCCATGGATTGAAGAGAAAACTCAACAATTTTTCCCTCTTGGGGATTTTCTCCTAGACAGAACCGGAATAGCAGGGTTCATCGGGGTTTTTTTCAAACCCACCAAGGATGGAGGGTTTTATGTTTCATACCATGGACTCGACCACTGACTATGATTTGTGTTAGAAATCCTGCTCGAACTCTTTTCCCCCCTAATGGGGATTTTGGCATTCCATGGATTCGATGGGCTCATGTAAACGCGCCTAACGTTTACGCTAATAATCCATTGATTTTTGTACGGCAATTAGCATTCCAGCCTGATCACTCTTAGTCGAGGTCTTTAATTGTCAAAGCAGGGGAAAATATTTTCAGCAAATAAGTAAAACTTACGACTCATACTTATTTAATTCATATGTTTTTACGCAGTTAAATCTTGACTGACTTTGGCTCTATCGAAGATGCATTGCGTGACAACAAAACCTAAAACATTTAATTCTTGTCACTTGACCAGGGTTCAAAATTACGAGACGTTTTTTGGCTGTGTTAAAGCTCCTAATGGAGGCTAGAAATAGGCAGCCGAAAACAATTACATTACCATTACATTAAATTGATTTTCTCGACTACGATGCATGTTAGTTTTGTTAACTTACGTTGCACTAGAGCTACACAACTACACAAGAACTAAGGTCAATGAGCCAGAGTAAAAGTGAGTAGAGAATTATCGGTTTCTAGAGCTACATGAGGACTAGGGGCTGTAAGGAGCCTAGTGGTCAGGATCTCGGACTCGAGATCGGAAGGTTGAGAGTTCGAGACCCGGTGCCACTGAAGACTTACCGAGTATATGCGGAGTACGTGCTCGTAAAATCTGTTGGGTCCGAAAGTCCTGTGGTCGGTCATTGCGCAGTTTACCATGGGTACAGGTTCCTGGGGAAAATTTCCCTCCCCTTCAGGGACATGTCTAAATTGTGGAGGTGGCGCGTGATAGATGGCAGCATCTGTCGCGTATATGTGTGCGTGTGAGTGTGTGTGTGTGTTGTGACCGTCTTACTTGACGAAGGTTTATAAGCGGCTCTCTGAGCAAGCACACAAGCCTGAAAATATATGTATATCAACCAACCAACCAACGAGGACTATAGCGACAAGTGTCATAATTTTGAACTACAGTCAAGTGACGAGCCAACTCCTTAGTAGCAACCTAACGAAACTTTTTTAGCAGCGACATCGTAGTTCGCTTCGTTGAGTGTTTGTAGCATATTTAACGTGCACTCACTCTACCAAGTATATTATTCGTCGGGCATTTTAGCTGTACATCCATGCTGTTTATAGATCGGCAGTTATTTTGGCAATGCCTGTTTTTGGTAAGGCCAAAACCGTAACGACGGGGCGTGGGTAGCCAAGTGGATGGATGGATGGATGTTTGGGTTTTATGGCGCAAGGGCTTCTAAGGCCATACTGCGCCGTAGCCAAGTGGTAAGGCCTCGTTCTCGGAAGGTCCAGCGATCGAGTCCTGATACCACTGAAAACATACCGAGTATATGCGGAGTGCGTGGTCGTTAAATTTGATGGGTCCGAAAGTCCTGTAGGTGGTCATTGCGCAGTTTCCCACGAGTACAGGTCCCTGGAGACTGTCTCTCTCTCATTTAGGGACATGTCTAAATTAAGGAGGTGGCGCGCGATAGATGGCAGCATCTGTCACGTATGTGTGTGTTGTATCTGTCTTACTTGACGAAGGTTTATAAGCTAGTCTCTGATTAAGCCCACACACCTGAAAATTATGTCTACCAACCTACAGTTCCGACTGGGCTCCCCAGCCATGTAACAGAGTAGCAACAACTTTAGTGCTCTTGCAATCCGTATTTACTAAGGCCCCGGCGAATGAACAGCACTTCGCTATTAAATTAACACTTAATTGCCTTGGATGAAGATAGGAAACGTTGTTTAACTCCTCAAACTGTAGATTGTCGTGACTCAAGTAACTTTGGTATCAGTCGATATTGAGTGACTTTAAACTTAGCTAGGAGATTGAGCAGTTTCTGTAAATTTCACACTTTAGACAGTTCTTGTCAAATCCATTGTCGAATGTTAGAAGAATCAGAATAAACTGGTTATATCAACGTCTCATTCGAGCTGCACGTAATAGTAGTGACTGTTTAATTTCGAAAAGTAGTCAAGCATTCTAAAATGTATACTTCTTTGATAGATAATAAACGAGGTGCGTTACAATCTGGTTGACAAGCAGAAAGTCGATGTCGAGCCGAGCAGAGGTTACGCGAAAACATCTTTGGATAGCCCGACGCAGTCCAGCATATGCTCGGGGGGTGGGGGAGAGAGTTACAATCTGGCAAATCATTTAGTATCCAATAAAAGTAAAAATATTTTTTCAACTTTGCGTTCACAACAATATTTCAATCCAATATCAATTCTGATTTTAACACCGAATGGTTCTAAATGTAAGAAACTAAGTAATGACCAATCGTTAAAAATTAAAAACGTTTATTTAGTCACATTCTACATTCAGAGCAAGAAGTGCTCTACGTTTATACAAGTCACTTAAAAATGTACAGCATCAATCTGGAAAATATAAAATCTCAACAGCACTGTTATCAAAGACAGTTTTAAAAAAATCGTTCGATATCATCAGAACATACAGTAGGTAAGTTATGACTACTAATCTGTACTTGTCAATAGTTGGCCAGCTTTTGCACAGCGTTGCATGTAGTATAGCTGGTGTGCTTGCTGAAAAAGCTTTAAAAGTGAACCCCAGTTTAAAACAATCAGACCTTGCATATTTACAGCTCTATGTCATCACTAGCAAAAAAGTATTCTAAAAACAAATGTTATTTTAGTTAACTACTTGGAATTTCAATAGCACTATCCTCTGAAGTAATAGGAGTAACTATATTCTCCCTTCGATAAATATCATCAGCACAAGCAGTGGCCGGATTCGAATTATATGGCACGAAACTATGCTTGTCAGCGGGTTCCTTATACCTTGGGGGAATAGGTATGGGTTGACTTCGTCGAGGATATGGCTGATGACCAACTGGGGCGTTGGACGCGTAGTTTGGGACGTTGTCATTCCTGAGGACATCGCGTTCGTTGTTGAGGATTACAACTTCGTGGTTGAGGATGTCGCGTTCGTTGTTGAGGACGGCATCTTCGTGGTTGAGGATGTCGTATTCGTTCAAGTCGACTGTGTCGGGAGCAGTGATGTCGTAGGAAACGTCCGTGCTGCCCTGGCTGTTCGTGTCGCTTCTGGAAGCGGACCATCTTCCGAGGCACTGGAATGATTTCATACAGATTATTATTGAATTTCATATAAGCGTCTAGGTGCAGTGAATGCGTCAGTCTATTTTTTATGGTGCAAGCCTAAATTCACTAAACCGAACAATGATAATTTAATAATTAAAATTTTGTTTGTCGAATCTTTTTCAACCTTGATTGCCAAAAAAATCATAGTGACCCACTTTGTGCACTACCGATGTAGAATCGTTCCGCCAAATGTGCCGCTTAGGTGAGGGTTGAATAGTGCAAATATAGGTTTTATATGTACTATTGCACATCCTAGAAAAGGAGGCCCATCAAGAACTAAGCAAAGTTACGTCACTTAAGTAGACCATTTATAAGGTATTTACCAATCATACCTATAGGATGATCAGAATCAAGCCAAGAGATGGTTTTACTAACGAACAATAGGTCCAAACCTCAAAATCGTTTCTCTAATATGGCGCAAGGTATTTTAGTTTTCTAAACTTTTAATACAGATGGTATTGACCATATGCCATTAATTCAAGCCTTTGAATGATGCCTTCAGTAGCACGTCTGGGTCAACTTCAAAAAGGAGTAGCTTAGGGAATGAATCCGAATGTACAGTAAAAAAATGCTAACAAAGATAAAACAATTGAAGAGCTTAGTGGAAGAACGGTCTAAGTGACAAAAGATGATAACGAGCGTTAACGTTTTTAGTTTGTAATTAGATCTGTTAAAAACGGTAAAAAAAAATACTTAAGTTTTATGAAAAAAGACACTTTATATTTTAAGAGGGGAACAACACGTTCGTCGACACAAATTTCAGAATTTTGTCACTTGGTGCGTTTTTACACTAAGCCCTTCAAATGCTTACACCTCATCCTAAACAACTTTTTACTACAGAAAGACAGCATTTATAACAATGGGACTTACATCAGCACAAAATACCATGGACCAGATGAGGACGACGGCGACAGCAATGCTGCAAAATTCCCAACCCATGGGAAAGCTGGTGAGGTGAGTAGTGGTCATGATGGACATCATTTTGTACAGAACTCGGGAATGCGCCGCCCTCTAAAACAAAAACACTTTAAAATTTGAATAGGTGAGTGCAGAAACAACGTTAGTCACAAATTTCAAATTTTTCAGGGAGAAAAACGTAATGACTTCTCCTCTATTTCTGCACTAAACACTCGAAACAAACGTCCTGTATTTACGGAACTACTCAGCAGACTAACGTAATTTTTGCACCTAACATGCATCTTGCCTTTCTACGCTTATTTTCATTGAATACGAGTTTTCAGATTTTGACTGAAGTGGTTTCTGGATTCAATGATTCAATTGTAAAAGTTCCTAGAATATTGAACAGTAACTCGCATTAAGTCATTGAGCAACGCGCTTTAGCCAGTCTTTGAACAACGCACTTTAACCCTTTTCGTTCCGAAACGCCCGAACTGCTATGAATTCGATGATGCTATTCTATCAAATATTACGATTAAGCAAAAATCGTTCTTAGCGAAAGGGTCAACAGACTTTGAACAGCATACACTTGGCAAAAAATTTTCTAAAGATTCAGTGCTGAAACTTCACTGATGACCGAGCGCAGAAACAGAAACACCGTTGTAATGGTTTGTTTTTTCAAGCGATACTCGTAACAGCAAAATAACTGTTTCATAGGCAAGGTCCGCTCTCTTATAAATGAAGTAGTCAAACTGATATGGCTCGTCAGTTTCTACGAGACCGAGTTAATAAATTGAATGATGTCAAAAATTCTGAAAAAAAAATGGTATAGGTTTTGTTTTATAGTGGCAACATATATTGGGGCTCCATTCAGACATTAGTCATTCAGACAATATTTTGGCAGAAGCAAAAAAAAGGCATTTTCGATAGCCATTTCCAGGCCAAATATCGATAAGCTAAAAATTGGTTCTTATTAAACCAAAGGATTTCGGACTCGTAAGAAAATAGAGCAATAAAAAATTTCTTTTAAAAACAACCCAGAATTCTCACGTTTACATATTTAGTTGAACAGGCCACCTGGAAATAGAATGCCTCATAATAAGTGTATCCATTTTTACAATGCAAAATTCGATACAAGTTCGGATAGTGCCTGATTAACGATAATCTAGTTCAAATGTATCATGAACATCAATTCAAATTCTCATTAAGTATGACAGACTATCCTCATATACAGGTTGTAGTCTGCAATCAATGACAAAGACCGAAAATGACATGAAAAAGGGGGGTTGACAAAAATCGTAAAGAAGTTTTATACGTACCAATAAATCACCAGCACAGTCAATATTTGAAAACTAAAATAAGAATTCCTAAAACTTACTTTGCTAGAAATATCTTTCCTCAAAACTTAAAAGGCTTTTTATTTTACGAAAGCTGCCACTAAAAACTGGAAAATTTCAGCATACTGATGAATTGGTTAAAAACAATGCGGTACTAGAGCCACTTAACCTTTCAGTCTATGTTATTTGCACCATTACGTACTCTTTGAACAACACACATTTACTTGACGACTCCTCTTTAGATTTGAAATAACGTTGAGCTGACAATCCACTGTATTAGGGGTTGACTTGAATTGAGTTTAAATAACACCGCACTAGAGCTACACGAGAGCTATTACCAGCAGGCGTCGTATTTTAAGCCACCGTCAATACACCCGAGTAGGTTAGGTTAGGTTTAAATTTACGTCGCACTAAAGCTACACGAAGGCTATACCTGAGTAAGACTCCAAAGCAACTTTATGCGTGAGCAGCGTCAGCCACTGCTGGAACTTTGACTACAACACACTATAGGCGCGCTTACATGAGCCATCGAATCCATGGAATGAAGAGCAAACTCTGCAAATTTTTCAATCTTGAAGATTTTTGCCCACGCAGAACCGTAATTACAGGGCTCATTGGGGGATTTCACAAATCCTTCAATGAAGGAGGTATTCGGCCATACACTATCATTTGGGTGAGAAATCCTGTTATACCACTTTTTCCCCTAATGGAGGGTTTGACATTCCATGGATTCGATGGCTCATGTAAACGCGCCTTTAGGAAAATAACAACGATTAGAAATTGAAACAAGATTTCTTATTGGGGTATACTTATGAATATTGGTAAACGTAAACCAGCCAAACAGCATTGCAACAAACGACCCGGTTTGTTTTAAAAGTTGTATTAACATCACCCTAGAGTTATGCGAGTTCAGCATAAGGGTAAGATCTGCTTGAGAGGCCACTAAAACTGCGAAGCCCGGTTAGTTGACGAGTGCAACGTTGAAAAAATGTCGTTCTTGAGCTACACGAGAACCACTGATCGTTGATTTCGTCATTTTGAATAATGTAACTAAACTGGGGTTTTGTTTAATTTAAATAATCACTAGGCACGTTAACATGAGCCATCGAATCCATGAAATGCCAAATCCCCATTAGTTGAAAAATTTAGGTCGAGCAAGATTTCTAACCCAAATGATAGTCTGTGGCCGTATGCACGGCATAAAACATCAAATCCTCCTTCATTGGAGGGTTTGCGAAAAACCCCAATGAACCCTGCAATTCCGGTTCTGTCTGGGAGAAAATCCCCTAATGGGGATAACTGAGTTTGCTCTTCAGTCCATGGATTCGATGGCTCATGTAAAGGCGCTTACTCAGGGCCACCAACAAAATTTTAATCGAAGCTTAAGTCACTTAACCGTACGTATTCTATCTTCATAGAAATTGGATGACCAGCTGATAATGTAGCAGTGACGGCCTTATTCATAAGTTAGAGTCAAGTAGCAAACCATAGCCCAAATCCCGCGAATCCTGAACCCCGCGAACAGGAGATAACTTGATAGTCAAGTTGAATTATTGTCGCACTAGAGCTACACGTGGGCTTTTAATGTCTTAATTTTAAACCCCAGTAAAATGCCGAGTCGACACCCGAGTGAGAAAAAAAAAACTTTCAGACCGTCTATAGGCGCGTTTACATGAGCCATCTAACCCGTGGAATGAATAGTAAACTCCTCAATTTTTCCCTTTTGGGGATTTTTGCCCAAGGAGGGTTTGATGCTCCATTCCATGGATTCGGCCACAGACTATTATTTGGGTTAGAAATCCTGTTCGACCACTTTTTCCCCCAATGGAGGGATTGGCTTTCCATGGATTCGGTGTCTCATGTTAACGCGCCTAGTGGGAGATAATATTCCTTATCACTCTTTTGGTAGATTTCGCATTTGCAAATAAAGAATTTAACGAAAACCCATTGATCATTCAGAAATTTTTTATCATATGTTCTTTACCCAGACAATACAGGGTGGTTATAAAATAATGCTCGCTATTCTGTGGTCTGTAGCTTGAATGAATGATCCAAATGCATCAAAAATTGAGGCACTTACTAATCAAGAAGGGGGAAAAAGAATGGAATCATAAAAACGATAGAATCCTAAAAAAGAATCTTAAAAAAGAATATTTATAAAAAAACGCGTCTCTTGACCAGGATTCAAATTACGGGACGTCGTCAATTATGGCCAATTACGGCCAACACAGCTAATTACGCCTCGTAATTTAGAACCCTGGTCAAGGGACAAGCTTCCTTTTTTCGTAAAAGAATGGAATCATAAAAAAAATTGTCTCATGACCAAGGTTCAAATTACGAGGCATAGCCAATTATGGCTAATTACAGATAACACATCCAATTACGCCTCGTAATTTAGAACCCCCCGTAATTAGAAAAGTCCATCTTCCTGATTAGTAAGTGTCTCAAAGTTTTTTGCATTTGGATCATTTATTAAAGCTACAGACCACTCCGAATAGCGAGTGTTATCTTATAACCACCCTGTATATCCACGACTTTTACGTATGATACATGAAGAAAAGTAACTTTGATTAGTGGTGCACTAATTTATTGCTTAAAAGTTTGCTTGTTTCGATGGGAACATATGGGACCCAACTTCTTCAGACTTATTATACAATTCAGAATCAAACTCCGAGTCTTGAGTTGCGTACCATTCTGAAGAAGGTGGGTCTCTTGCGTTCCCGCCGAAAAAACATTAATTTTTGCACAATAAATTATTTGCGCCAATAATCAACCTTATTTTCTTTCTGTATCTTCAAGTATTCTTTTAGGACTTTATATAAGTCCTATGAAGTAAGAGCCAATTTTTATGACCAAGCAGCGAAGATATTCTTCCATATTTTATTTTGGTGCGAGTACTTCAAATAAATCAAAAAAAGAACTCTTTACAAATCAAAGTTTATTTAGAAGCAGTACACTTCCAATCGTTTAAAAAAACAGTAAAATTTACAATTAATAAAAGCAACAAAAGTTCATACAGACATTGTTAAATTGAATATAACAAATTGACTATATCTCGGTTCTTTAACCCCGTAAGTCTTAAACATACAAGGATGTTTTTAACAACAATTCAAATTATTCATAAGTAACAGTTTATTGGCTATTATTTTAGTACTTTACTTGTACTCTTTGGTATGTTTGGTAAACCGCTGATTAGAAGCTTTGTTATAACTTTCACTAATTCTTTTTGGCAAATTGGTTCTCCGTTTATGTCCATTAATGGTCTTTTTACGTATCTCGGAATGTAGAATTCTTCACGTTCCAGATCTTTTGAATAATCTTCATAAAAAACCGGATACGGGAGACATGGGTAATCAAATTTATTTATCGAGTGGTTAATTTGTGCAATTTTTTCTTGATGGCACAAATTGGAATGTGACATTTCATTCATCGATGGACAAGCTTCATGTGACATTTCATTCATCGACGGACAAGCTTCATGTGACATTTCATTCATCGATTGACAAGCTTCATGGGACAAGCTGGAATCTAAAACGTTCCGAGTTGTCAATGAATTATCTCGAACAGAACTTTTTGCCGAGTTTCTATTGTCTACTTTGGCAACTGTTGGAAGTTCAATAGCAGAGTTAGATAGAATATGACAATCATTGGACTGCGAGGATGATTGCGAGGCCTTATTGTGTACTAGATATTTTGCGTTATCGTTTTCTTCTCCGAATTTTATCGATAATTCATTTCTTATGGTAAACGTAGGTGTTACATAACCAATTTGAGATTCCTGCCTATTTATTAAGCGTTTACTACTATTTTGTTCATTTGCAACTTGGTTATCAGAAGATAAGCTACTTGATACCGATGATATAGTATTATCGTTGAAATAGGATATATTTTCGTTATCCATGAAGTCTGGTTCAGTTTCGTTATCGTTATATAGATGTAAACCATATTTCTTAACAAAAGCCGAGTTGTCATTGGGAATCATTTCAGTTTCATAACATGAGGTACTGCTTGAGGAATTGTGAAAACTGTTCTGAAATACGCTCCTCAATTTCCGATTCTGTGATACTTGAAAACTACCAAAATCCGAATTCCTTGGAGCGTTCGAAAAATCTTGCTTTAAGTCACTTCCAATTGATGATGATGTTCTAAAAGAATCGGCACTGCTATTTTCAAATTCTTCTTGGGTCATCGACTTTCGACTTTTATGAAGTTTCAAAGAACTTGAATCTGCTTCTTTCAAGTCACTTGATGTTGCTTGTTCCTTTTTGTATTTTAACGTTTCTTGGATCATTGATAAAGGCTCCTGATGACTTTTGAAACCTTCTTTGAGGTTACTTTCCTTGGAAGAGTGCGGAAAATAACCTTCATCTTCAGAGTAACTCTTGTAGGACCAAGTCATAGTTTCTGAAGAACTACGGAAATAGTCAGAGTCCCGATCTTCAAAATCTGTTGCAATATCTTTTCCGTCATAATCTCCGTTGTCCTTTTTGTTCCAGCCTTCTTCGTACGGGGACTTGTCGTACTCGGCGAAAACAGGATTCATCCACATTTGCTCCACAGATTGGGATTCTGATGAATCTTCTACAATCTCTATGCTTGTTCTTTGGTCTGGTGTCACCGGATCGGCATACATGGTGGGTTCTCCACGTGCTGCTTCAGGGTCTATGATCCGTCGTCTTCGCTTCCAGCCAATCAGTATCTGGAAAATATAGACCTTTGCCAATTAGAAATAGCTTCTTTCAAATACCACTTAATAGTGGGAGCTGCCATGTAAGCGACTACTCCTTTTTAAAATTTACTAACATTAATTCTCAAGTCGCATGTTGGTTTGGTTTGGTTTGAATTATCGTCGCACTAGAGCTACACGAGGGCTATTCAAGTCGCATGTTGAATAGATTTACATTTAACATGCTTATCAGGAATAAGATAAAATTGTTTCTGTATAATTTAAATATTTCAACATAAAGTGGCACCTTGGCTATCATCACTATGGAAAACAGCTAGTTTAATTTATAGCAAAACAAATAAGAAAACATTTGTAAAAAGTACCTTTCATGAAATTAGAATAACGACAGCAGTAATATTGTTATTGCTGCCATTTAATGTTTAACGCATTGCTGAGCAGTTAAAATTTAACAACAGATACACAACTAGCTTGGCTTTGAAGTAATACATCTTACATTTTTAAAAATTAAAATTATAATAAAATAGTATACTCACTGCTAATAATGTTACCAGTGCCATGCTAAATCCCAAAGTGCTGACTATGTAGCAAACCAGAGAAGACTTGACTGCGTTAGTCGTTTGAAAGTAACTTCCCGATGATGCAGTAGCAATGGCACTAACTAGGCAAATGCACAGAACAGTCCATGATTGCCAGGAACCATGGCGCGAATCAGTCTGCAAAATAAATAATTTGTGTTAAGAAACTGATATTTTATGACTTATTTCATTTGATTTGGTCACCGTTTAGTTGGTTCAATTTTTAGTATGACAACAGTCCAAAATTAATAAATTGCGTTAAAAAACGATGGTTTATGTCTTAATATATTTGGAAACCGGTTATTTGATTTAATTATTAAAATTTAACAGCAAAGTTCAGGATTGAAAGGAAACATGGTCAATTCATTTTACAAAAGCAATGAATTTGAACATGCAGCAAATCAAAGAGAAGGGTCAGTAAGTTTTTATGGATTGGGTCATCGTTAAGTTGGTCTAAATTCTAAACAAATGAATCCAAAATTCTTCTTATTTAATGATTAAATGCTTATTTTAGATTGAAAAATGTAACTTTATATCATTTATAGTGGAACAGTACGGAAAAACACGAGATCATGTATTAAATCCCTAAACACAAATTTAAAGCAATAAAAAAAGCACTTTTTTTAAATTAAATTAATTAAAAACAGTTAATAAATATGTTACGGTATATATACAACTACCTTAATAAGCGTATTTTTAGTAACATACTTAATTGATTTTTCGAAAATAGATAACCATGTTTCCAAACATAAAGATACACTTAATGCAATGATGTCAACATTTTTTTAAATTTAAGGTTATTTTTTTTGTGGTGAAGGACCTAACTGTCCTGATGACCCAATTGATCGCAATTGGTTGTACATGTAAGTCATACAAACATGAATTTAGAAAGGTAAACAACTTGATTATAAAATGAAAAATGTTTACACATAAGTATGTTTGTAAAAGGTTATAGCCAAGAAGAACTGAAATCTCAAAAGTTGGCTATTGATTTTCGTCAGAAATTGAAGCATTTAATGAGATTTTATACTCAAATAAACTTTATCTACATTTAAATCTAAGTTCAACATGATTGAAATAATAATTACAAAGTTATAAAAAAAAGCAATGAATTAACTTACAATGCAAAATAGCCTAAGAAAAGCTTCTATTCTGTATCCCGTCATGGTGTACTACCTTTAAAGATATCAAAAAGCTTGTCACAAAACTAGATTGACTTCAAAATTTATACAAGGCTTGGTTGGTTGATATACATATATTTTCAGGCTTGTGTGCTTGCTCAGAGAGTCGCTTATAAACCTTCGTCAAGTAAGACAGTCACAACACACACTCACACGCACACATATACGTGACAGATGCTGCCATCTATCACGCGCTACCTCCACAATTTAGAATGTCCCTGAAGGGGAGAGAAATAGTCTCCAGGAACCTGTACCCGTGGGAAACTGCGCAATGACCTCCCACAGGACTTTCGGACCCAACAGATTTATCGAACACGTACTCCGCACCGCATATACCGGTGAGTTTTCAGCGACCAGGACTCGATCGCGGGACCTTCCGATCCGTAGATCAGGACACTGACAACAGGGCGCCTCACAGCCCTCTTATACAAGGCTACTTTGGGATTTTGTTACTGTTCCAGATGGTAGTTTTTACTTTCTAATTGCAGAGTTTTAACACAACCAATATACGTTCTTAGAAGGGCGAGGCCAAAAAAACCAGTGACGTTATTCAACACAGCATGTGTCTAACTCCACCACGCTATTCCGGAGCCTAAAAAATAAAAAAGATTTAAAAAATAATAAATAGTCTTTACTATATAGTTAAAATTTCTAGCATTATAGCTAGAATCTGCCAGTATTTTGTTTATTATAGTCGTAATGTAGAATTTTAGATCTAAAAAACACTTGATAACTAGCAAAATTATCTGACCCAGGTACAAAAATTCACGGTATCAAAAACCCATCTAGTAGGAAGCTATCTGACATATGGTTGGTTGTCCTGGTCATTATGCCTTAGTGTTTATTCACTGGCGAACGCAGCTCCTTAAGGGGTCACAGGAGTCTTAAAAATGTGCAAAGAAGATACTACAAAGCATAGTTTGATCTTTCATGTCATTTTTTAACTACTTAATAAATGAGTATAATTTTTTATATGTAATTCTACAGGATTTATTTATTATAAAACAAGTTTTAAAATTTATGAAACTTTAGCTAAAACTAAAATAAATGATATTAAACATGAAGCTATTAGAACACATTGTGATTAGGCTTTCGCGGAAAAAAACGAGGTCAAAATTGAAAAAATGACCAAGAAAATGACTTTATATTGTACAAATATGTACAAACAAAGACTTATACCTAAATTCTCAGCTCAATTTTAATTAGAAATTATTTTTAAAAAAATTTTAAATCAAAATTTTAAAAATTTTATTAATTTTTTTAGAAAAAAGTTCATAAAATAATTTCTAATTAAAATTGAGCTGAGAATTCAGGTATAAGTCTTTGTACATATTTGCACAATATAAAGTCATTTTCTTGGTCATTTTTTCAATTTTGACCTCACAATTTGCCGCGCAAGCCTAATCACAATGTGTTCAAATAGCTTCATGTTTAATATCATTTATTTTAGTTTTGGCTAAAGTTTCATAAATTTTAAAACTTGTTTTATAATAAATAAATCCTGTAGAATTACATATAAAAAAATTATACTCATTTATCGAGTAGTTCAAAAATGACATGAAAGATTAAACTATGCTTTGTAGTATCTTCTTTGCACATTTTTAAGACTCTGTGACCCCTTAAGGGATCATAGGAGTCTTAGAAATGTGCAAAGAAGGAACTACAAAGTATAGTTTGATCTTTTATGTAATTTTTTAACTACTCAATATATAAGCATAATTTTTTTATATGTAATTCTACAAGATTTATTTAATATGAAACAAATTTTAAAATTTATGAAACTTTAGCCAAAACTAAAATAAATGATATTAAACATAAAGCTATTTGAATACATTGTGATTAGGCTTGCGCGGCAAATTGTAAGGTCAAAATTGAAAACATGACCAAGAAAATGACTTTATATTGTACAAATATGTGCAAACAAAGACTTTTACCTAAATTCTTAGCTCAATTTTAATTAGAAATTATTTTTAAAATTTTTTTTAATCAAAATTTTAAAAAATTTATTAATTTTTTTAGAAAAAAGTTCTTAAAATAATTTCTAATTAAAATTGAGCTGAGAATTTAGGTATAAGTCTTTGTTTGTACATATTTGTACAATATAAAGTCATTTTCTTGGTCATGTCTTCAATTTTGACCTCACAATTTTCCGCGCAAGTCTAATCACAATGTGTTCAAATAGCTTTATGTTTAATATCATTTATTTTAGTTTTGGCTAAAGTTTCATAAATTTTAAAATTTGTTTCATATTAAATAAATCCTTGTAGAATTACATATAAAAAAAATTATACTTGTATATTGAGTAGTTAAAAAATTACATCAAAGATCAAACTATACTTTGTAGTAACTTCTTTGCACATTTTTAAGACTTCTATGACCCCTTAAGGGGTCATAGGAGTCTTAAAAATGTGCAAAGAAGTTACTACAAAGTATAGTTTGATCTTTGATGTAATTTTTTAACTACTCAATATACAAGTATAATTTTTCGAAAGACTAAAACATGAAAAAAAAATATGAGAATCTTTCTCCCTAGACATGGGATGGGATGTTTAGTTAGAATTTGAATTATCGTCGTCCTAGAGCGACACACGGGCAAGACACGACGGGCGTCATAATTTTGAACCGCATTCAATTGGAGTTGGGTTGAATGATCTTTGCACTAAAAGCACGAGAGTTAAATTTGCAACGGGTGTCTTAGTTCAGGACCATTAAGTGAAATTAGCGTTTAACCCCTCTAAAAACTTTATACTCAAATGAGGTATCGAAGGAAATTCCTTAGTAATGTTAGCTTTTTCAAGATAATCCAAAAATTATAGTCGTTTAATACTACTTAGCATTAGGCGCGTGTTTTTAGATCACCTTGTGTACAATAACCCTCCCTTTTTTATTTCTTTAATACAACAAATGCTAAGTCATTACGATTAATTTTTTCTAATGTTTTATACCTTTATTTAACAAAAGCATTATTATTTATCTTCTTATTCGGGTTCTCTTTTTAATCTTAGTAAGTAATTATGTTGTATAATTCAATACCTTAAGTTTAATCATATACAACAATTCTGAAGAAACTCATCAATAAGTGCATCTCATACTGCTAAAGAAAAACTAATAACAAACTTTCAAAGATATAATTTATTTATAAACTACAATTTAAAAATAAATGTCGTCAAGAATAAAATAATGCTTCAAACATCAACAGTTGTACAATACTAAAAAAAGAACTATTTCTTTATATGGAAATAGTTCATTGTCACAGAATTGTATAATCACAAATGTTATTAATTTAAAAGTTTAAATTAATATAGTACATTATTTTACGTGTCCTCAATTTTATGAATAATACACTAAAGCCTAACACCCACAATTCTTTCACCATTTGCGTATTTCACTTTTTGCATACCCTTATCCCATGCCGACATCCATTCCTGCGGTGTTAACTGCTTGCTGTTTCTTGCCTCGTCAAGTCCAGATTCGGTAGATCTTAATATACCATTGGTTCTCCTTGCACCACTTGATGCCTCATCAACTCCTGCAACCTCGCCAATCGTCCTTAGTTTCTGAGGGCTTCTAGCGGCCTCCACTGCCAGAGAACCGTGAGATCGAGCTTTGTGAAGACCGGGCATGTTATCCGATCTCACCATAAACTGATCTGGTTGGAAGATCTTCTTGAGGTTCTTCACTTGACCATCCTGTGGAATATTCGAACGAGATCTAGCAGGAGATAGACAAAGTGCCTGATCACGTAGAGGACGCGATAACTCAGAATTTGAAGGTTGTTCTGCATTAAAGTTAGATTGAGATGCAAATTGTCGTTCGACAGGTAAGGAATTTGATTGAATTTCAGGCTTTATGTTAGAATTAGAAGCAAATCGTCTCTTTGTCGGTGATTCCTGGTTCAAGTTAGAATTCGATCTAAATTGCCTTTCCGGAGGAATAAGACAATTTAATTTCCTTTCAAATTGCTGTCTTTCGGTGTTTAAGTTTGAAAGAGAGTCATGTTTTGTACGTTCAATATTAGAATTGGGAAAGATTTTTTCCATGTTTAAACTTGAATGCGAAGAAAGCGGTATAATCGGAGGTCTTAAATTCATTTGGGAAGAACGTACTTCACCACGTCGTAAAAATCTCGGCGTGGTTTCCGGACTCATGTTTGACTGATATTCGACTCTAGCATTACAACTAGATTGTGAAGTTCCATCAGATTTTGAATTTGAATATGATATTGGCATTTCAGCATTCAAATTTGATGTGGAAGTTAATTTCCTAGTTTCGATATTCAAATCGGATTTGGACATTTCCGTTTTCAATTTTCGTTTTAATGCAGTCGAGGAATTTCTGATTACTGACCTAGATGGTATGGGAGATCTCTCTAAACTGATTGACCCTTCTGGAAAACCACGCTGCTGGTCTCCGAAACTACTTTGTGACAAACCAATAGTAGATTCACCTTGGGACTGTAAAAGTAACCGTGAATTACCAGCTCTCGGCAGCTTTGTCGTATTCGAACCAGTTGGAGAAACTTGATTACTTTCTAAACCATAGCCATCTTTCAAACCCCACTGTGCCTTTGTAGACATTTCATTTCTTTGCAATCTGTGTTCGTCTACACTAGAATAAACTTTATTTGTCGTCATACCAGTAAAATCTGGATTTCGATTTCTTAATTGTCTATCGTCCATTTCGATTCCAGTGCTAATGTGTTCCAAGGTCTTCGGTCCATTTCCAGAGGCGTCATATGGAGGAGGCGGGGTCTTCCTCAAAATGGCTTTTGGAGGGAGTTGCAAGACGTTGGGGTCGCCACTGTACGAAATGTTTGCTGTCATCTCGTAGGATCCCTGAATTTCATCACTGTTGGTGAAGCCAGTCACTGGATCATCTGAATTTGTCCTGGAATGTCGGTTACCTGAAACCTAATTAAATAAAAAGAACAATAGCTTTAATTCAAACTGTTTTAAAAATATATTACTGAAGCCAAAAATATCCTACATTTCTTTAAAAACTGAAATTTTATTGCATCACGCTATAAATTACAAGGAGACTGCAGCTACACTTTTTAAGTAGTTTAAATCTACACTGTTTAGCAAAAAAAAAAAAAAGTATTCTAAGGTGGAATCCAATGGGGAAAACTATTTTTTTCTGCCACATTTCTCCGGCTGTATTGAACATTCCTACAAACTATTTCTTTTAAATAATAAATGTGGATAACTTAGAGATCTCTATAATCCCACTTAAAAAATTGCTTCGAATAATTTTTATAAATATTGAAAATTTTAAAAAATTTAACCAAATTCAAAAAGTGGGATTGTTGAGACCTATAAGTCATTACATTTATCTCATAAAAAATATCCGTTTGTAAAAATATTCAATACAGACGGTGAAATGTGGCAGAGAAAATTCTTTTTTTCTTCATTGGATTAACACTGCAGACCCGCGATCCAGCGTGCCCATTCCAATTTAAAGCGTCAAGGATTCGATGATAAGATAACGCCTTTTTTTTTAGATATTATTCGACAGCAAAAACTAACGCAGCAAAAGTGGCAATCGTTAGGGACTTCAAGCTTTTACTGAAACGTATTCTTATGTTGATTTGGTTGCACTACAATTATTAACGTTGTGTAGGGACCTTAACCATTGATATAGAACTTTTACCTTTTAACTATAAATAGGATAAATATTACACCCCCGGTTTTTTTTTTGCTTGGAAACTCGTTCTAACAGCAGCAATTTGACTCCTTAAACAATTTTTTTCGGTTCTTCTCATGAGAAATTTAATTTAGCCAAGTTTTAGTTTGTGAAATTAAGATTCAAATAGTCGATAATGCACTAACCACCTTAACTGTGGAAACATAAACCTAAGCCTTGGTTTCCTTGGAGTCTGTCGCCAGAAAAATGCGATCGCTATTAAACGTGGATTACGTCACTCTCCGAACTGTATACCGGCCACCGCTTCATCGGAACGTTACGTTGACACGAAAATGGAAACCAAGTGAACTCATTCAACTCTTGTTTTGGTTTTCGTCTTTGCATGTCAAAAATGGAAACTTTAGATTTGGCTCTTGCGATCATCAATCCACTTGCAATCGATTTGCATTTCTTCCTCGGCAAGCATAAAACAACTCTCGCCTTCCGTCATTTTCTCAAATTTTGAATTTTTGGTAAAAAAACGTGGTCATCAGGATTTCCCCAACGCACTCAACAGCAACTCAATCTGGCGGTTGCTGCGAGTTGTCCTGCAACGATCTCCAGGAAACCACTCTAGCGTAATCAACGTCAGTAGTTTATATGACGTCACTCACCGCACTTGTCCGACCACTTAAATCTGTTGACGGACTAAGAGGAAACCGAGGCTTACCGGGGCAAATATCTAGACCGGTATGTATTTCTAGGGCTAAGAAGCTTTATTACTCACCTTTCTAGTTAAAAGCAGCATACTGCTTGTAAAACTCGTAAGGTACAGCACACCCGAGCCAGCCATGAAGCAAATTACCGAGAACTTGACAGGATATTTGTACTCGAAAAGCCAGACTATCATGGATATGTTTCCAAAGAAGAAAAGTGTAGACACAACTAGGCTAACGGTGCCGCAAGCTTTGAGGCATCGATTGCTGTAGGCACCAGGATGAGTCTGAAATAGGAATAATTATAATCTTTATTATAAAAAATTCTACTTGCCGAAGATACCTCCACTTTAACCAAATGTAATAACCGATAAGGAAACTAAATTTGAGCCCTTGAAATAGGTGTTAACTAGCCTAACATTTAATTTTCTACACTCTCAGAAATAACGCTTTCATTTTTGACGATTCATGAATCGATCATAGTCATGATCATGAATCAAAGTCACGATCATGAATCCTCAAGCCTCATTTCGTTAATTTTGAGGATTGTTTCGTCCAACTATCACGTGACTTTTGAGTAAACGCGAATCCTCACTTTTACTATCGTGATTTGACGATTCTGAATCCTGATTTTGAGGAAACTGAATCTCATTTGCTGTACTCACATGCTCAAAAATGACGAAATATTTCTTTAGATTAGACGACATTCAAATCCTCATAAAAATGACGATTCAAGTTTCCTCACTTTGAGGAAACGAATACTCGGAGCATTTGCCAGTAACGAAATCGTCAAAATTAAGGAGAATTTCGTCGTTTTGGAGCATTCATTTATTAGAGTGTAAGTTCCCAAGAACTAACTAAACTAACCTTTATTAATAATCAGAGAATTAAATTTCTCCAATTGAATAATTGGAGACATTTAACCGTATCTGAAATATTTTAACCGAAAGTAAAAAAGAAAATATCACATCTCTCAGTTTCAAATAAAAGATCTTATAATTTTGTTCAATTTCATATAATATTCTAATTTGTGTTTGAGTGTCAAAAATTTGTCTTGAGTTAGCCAAAAGCGTATTGTGAGATTAGCTTTAAATAAGGGTTTCATATCTAGTCCACGCGGTTTCATAATTTCTATGAAATACAAGTCTTAAAAATAAACTCACCGCGTTTTCTCTATTTGTCCGCATTTTAATTTACCAGTAATATTTCCTTATTCACTATTAGGCACTGACAATTGTAACAAATTATAGGCAAGTCCGAATAACTGTTTCTTATTAATTACTGTCAAAGGCTAGCCTCAAGAAATATTTCATACACGAGATCACACGAGGTAATGGCAAAGCGAGGCTCCGGCGGCTTGGATTGGATGGGTTTTCATATATTTTCAGGCTTGTGTGGCTGGTCGCAAGGACCCCCTTATAAACCATCGTCAAGTAGGACAAACACAAGACACACACAAACACATATGACTGATGCCGCCATCTGTCGACAGATGGCAACATCTGTCTCCACCTCCACAATTTAGACATGTCCCTGAAGGGGAGGGAAATTTTCTCCAGGAACCTGTACCCATGGTGAACTGCGCAATGATCGACCACAGGACTTTCGGACCCAACAGATTTTACGAGCACGTACTCCGCGTATACTCGGTAAGTCTTCAGTGGCAACCGGGGCCCGAACTCTCAACCTTTCGATTTCAAGTCCAGGGTCCGGACCACTAGGCTCCTTACAGCCCCTCCGGCGGCTTATCACTGGTGAATTTTGGTATGCCATAACACAGCCAACATATATGTTATAATTTGTTTGGGAAAATTAGGGTAAGTTGTTAGTATTACTCACTAGGCGCGTTTACGCGAGCCATCGGATCCATGGAATGCCAATATCCCCATTAGGGGAAAAAGAGGTCGAGCAGGATTTCTAACCCAAATGATAGTCTGTGGCCGAAATCCATGGTATATGAAACATCAAACCCTCCTTCATTGGATTGTTTGCGAAACCCCCCAATGAACCCTGCAATTCCGGTGTTATCAGGGAGAAAATCCCCAAGAGGGAAACTTTGCTGAGTTTGCTCTTCAATCCATGGATTCGCTGACTCATGTAAACGTGCCTACTATTTCACACTAGATGATCGACGAGCCGCTAACCAAATAGGTTATTGGTTATGTGTTATGTTCTAGCCTTACTAGAGTGCTGTACTTGTGTGCTTGATCAGAGACCCGCTTATAAGAGATTGTCAAGTAAGACAGATACAGAAAGAAATTTTACTAACACAGCTGCGATATACAGGGTGGTTATAAAATAACGCTCGTTATTCGGAGTGTTCTGTAGCTTAAATGAATGAATAATCCAAATGCATCAAAAATTGAGACACTTGCTATTCAAGAAGAGGGAAAAAGAATGGGAATCATAAAAAAGACAGAATCCTAAAGAATAATCATGAAAAGCAAACTCGTCTCTTGACCAGGGTTCTAAATTACGAGGCATCGTCAATTATGACCAATTACGGCCAACACAGCTAATTACGCCTCGTAATTTAGAATCCTGGTCAAGAGACGAGTTTCTTTTTTTCGAAAAGAATGGAATCATAGAACAGAAACTCGTCTCTTGACCAAGGTTCGAATTACGAGGAGTAGACAATTATGGCTAATTACGGCCAACACATCCATTTACGCCTCTTAATTTAGAACACTGGTCAAGAGACGAGTTTGTTTTTTATGATTCCATTGTTTTCCCCCTTCTTGATTAGTAAGTGTCTCAAAGTTTTTTGCATTTGGATTATTCATTCAAGCTACAGACCACTCCGAATAGCGAGCGTTATTTTATAACCACACGGTATATAAAAGGTTCGGTAAAGCAGTATATCGGTTTAAAAAAAAGTCCGAAATACACACACAGATGGCCCTGAAAGTTTTTTTTTTAGTTTAGTTTGAATTATATTTGCACTAGAGCTACACGATTGCTAGATGGCCCATGAAAGCAATTTCTAGAGATATTGGGCTAAAACCTGCAACTTTTAATATTCTATACAACTCCAGAACCTTATTTAATTGTACCAAATAGGTATTCCCACTAATATACATCTATTTATAAAACGATCAGACTCAATCTAAGACTTTTGCGAAAAGAAAAGAGCAGGGGCCCATTTGGGCACTGTGCCCTTACATATCAGCATTTCAAGTAAACATACGAACCATTTTCTATTTTTATACATTGAAGCATCAAAACACATGTCCTTACTACTATTCACTCTCAAATCATAACCAGACAGCCCCAATAATGAGATAGATCCACAAACAAGGACCTGCAAGGTTAAAACCACACACAACGCTAAACCATCCCATACATCTTCTAGTCTATAACAAAGAACACGCCAAGCATCCTTTTCCTCGTATGCAATTAAATGTCTTCTACTCAATTCCCCATTCCTCAAATTCTGCGACAACTATGCCACCAGAGACGTGCCAAGCAAAACACATCCAAAGTCTGACACAGAAAATGACTGCCGAGTTGGATGGGTCGCCAAAGTCGTGAAAAAGTCGCCAAGATATAATCTGCTTGATACATTAATATTTTATTGTCTCTTCTAATAGGGTACTAGTTTTGAAAACAAGTTCAACTTTCAGTAAGTGGGACTAGACGTACGGCATTTTGCAGTACAGCTTAATTTGTTATACATATAAAATTATGCAAATATTATCAGTTTACTTTTTTTTTAAGTTTTAGCATAAAAAAAGTAAGTAAAATACTAATTATGAAAATTTCATGAAGTTTTCAAAGTTAAAAAAATTAATATCACTGAAACAGACTTAGTCCGGTTACTATTAGTTTAGACAGAATTAAGAAGTTTTACTAGGAGGAGGATTCGAGGGTGACCTTAAAACGACTATGTCGTTAAACTGTAGTATAGTTACTTATTAATCAATGTTGTCATTGTTATTTATAATTAACATTGTTGTTAATAAAGTTCTTTTCGTTTAAATTCGTTAAATTTTACAAGTGCACCATGAATATCGATAATCCAGTAAAACATCAAATCTACGACATAGTTTTAACATTAAAAGCCGGGTCCATTGACAACTGATTATTAAATGTGAGAAGCGTTTATGTCGATTCTATGTCGTACAAGTGTCGTCCCTGTTAACTAATGAATATTTACCGATATGGGCTTCTGGAGCCGTATATATCACGTATCCGCAATGTATCATGTTTAATGATTAGTCTCCGTTTTCGAAGATCCGTTTTTTGCATGGTCTTTTTTAGGCCGCAGCTGTGTCGTAGGTTTAATGTTTTACTGGATTATCGATATTCATGGCACACTCATGAAATTATCGTAAGTAAAAGTCCAAAATTTATCTCCATTATGGAGATGCATTTAATGGAATTTAAATGGAAGGATGAAAACCTGGTTTTTATCCTTCTGATTTCTCTTTTAGTAAGTGTTGCTTCATTACTCATGTCCTTACCTATTGGGGATCTTACGGTATTAAATTTGTTGATTTGGAAAGCTGTTGTACAAAGTTACATTGAAAAAACCGTCTCGTCCTTAGCAATTGTCCACCAGTGTACTTAACCACATTATTGTACGATCCACATTATAGTACTTATATTATTGCCTAAAGATAAACAGTAAGTAAACAATAAATAAAGAGTATAATATTGATAAGGACCTCAATTCGGTTAGCAATTATAATCCTGCCTAATTTCTTCAAAATAACCCTTGAAAGTACAACAATTATGAGCTCCACAGTTCATTTATATGCAAAAAAAACATTTAAAATACTTTTTTATATTCAATATTGAACAACTGTCACCATCTTGACATTAGTTCGCCAAGCCATGTCACCCTGGAACTTAAAAGTCTTCATGTAAAAAATTACTAGCATACCTCACTACGACCTAATGAGCATAGCTTCGACTTGCATGTGTGCGTTACGGCTACAGTTAAAAACCCACCAACCGGTGTGGTCCATGCTTAGCTATATTTAGGTCTTAAACTCAACCCTCTTCAGTAATTGAAGCGATTTTTTTTAAGTGTGTGAGTGTTATTATTACGGAAGCAGGGGGACCTTTCAGGGCAGGGGAACCTTATTGTTCCAATTTTTCATTTCTAGGAAGCCTAAATCGGATCCCACTATGAAATGATGTAAGGTTAAATAAATACCTCTTATAGAGGTCCGTAAATTGAAAAGGCGATTTTGGAGGAAGTCCTTAGTAAAGAAAAAAATTAAAATTAGGGATTTGTAACGCTAAACGTTTTTCAATTATCACTCAATAAATTAAAACAAAAAACGAAATTATATACACTTTAAGGTAATTTTAATAACGTAGTATGAGGTACTGGGAACTCATATACCAAATTTGTAGCTTTTTTCGTTTTTCAGTTTAGTTTAGTTTAAACTATCGTCGCACTAGAGCTACACGAGGGCTCTTGGCCACGAGCGCCTTATTTTACAACCACAGTCAATTGACGAGTCGACACCTGAGTAGGAACCCAACGAAACCATTAAGGGCGACGTCGTACGCAGCATTAGGACTTTGAAGGATATTAACGTGCACTCCTTCTACATGGAGTATTATTAGTCGGACATTTTTGGCTGAACAGTTCATTTTTCAGTAATACCGTTAATCCAAAAATTTGTTGCAGATACCCTGTGCTAATGTGTGCGCAATTTTACCAAAAAATTTATTATGACGTCAGATAGGAACTGGAATTTTTTTACCAAATTTGAAGCCCGTATCTCTATTTAGAATTTCAGCAATGCCTTTTAAACTCGAAAAGTTTTATGGTCTATACCCTTTTGCTCATGAGCGATTTTCTCAGAATCCTTGACGTCTGACAGGTACTAGAAATTCGTGTAACAAAGTCCGTAGCTCTTTTAGTAGGAGCTGTAGAGAGGCTCCAAACATACAGACCGTCTGATAGGCGGACCAATGTTCAAAAACTATTTTAACTCAAAAATTGAAACTACACCTGTGAAATCTGATGTGTAATATTCTACGAGAATGTAATTAATTTCAATTCCATTTGAAACCAATTAAAGTGTCATATTAAAAGCAGTTATAAGACGTATTTTTTATAACATTTGTAATCGGACGAAGTTGAAATCGAAGATCTTATAAAAGTAATTCATTTGTGTTTTGGTGAATGCTAACACGATACTAGTTCGGGTGTCGACTTGACATTAAAAAAAAATATTGAGTAATTATTTATTGTGAGTGATTTTATGTGAAATATAAGTGATAGTTGTAGGTTATTTTTGTAGTAATATGAATATCAAAAATAGTCAATATTCGAAGCATTACAAAATTGTGAAAAGCAAACCTCCTTATACACGCGCGCTAACTTACTTTTAAAAGGCTTGCACACATTCAATTTGAAAATTAAGAAGTCTATAACGCTTAAATATCAGAGTTTTTATTTAATCAGGTAAGCAAAATTTCGTTTTTTTTTTTCGATTTATAAAATCATATTGTTAAAGATTAAAAAAAAGGGCAATTTTATTTGTAAAAGTGATATAGGAAGCTCATAACATAAACATAAACCAAGCACATAAAAAGCTTCCTTGTGCAACAGAGGTTTAACCTCTTGCGAACTGACTTCCCCATTTTGGGACATATTTTTAAAAACCTCCAAACAAACAATTAACATTTTAATTAGTTCTAAAATTGACCTGGTCCGATAGAAAAAGATCCAAACATCAGTTTTCAGCCTTTGATTTCAGGTATCAGACATTTATTTCGATAAAAAACAAAAGCTGAACGAGAGTCATTACGATATTAGATTTTAAAAAAATTATTTTAATATTTTTTTCCCTAACTTTTCAATAAGTTCTTTTAGTAGTTAATTTTAAAGACATTTTGAAATAAAAACAATGATAAAATAATCCGTTAACTACAAATAAAGTGATACGGCCTTTTTTGTTGCATTTATAGCAAAAATTTTTTGTATTTTTTGAGTTTAAGGCGCGTCTCTAAGTAACTACTAAACATAATATTTTTAAAAAATTCTTTGCAAAACATACTTTTTAGCATATATTTGTATGAAAAATATGATTCAATTATAAGAATATACGTGTAGGACTTTGCTCGGCTCTTAAGAGGTTAAAGAGTTAAGACTTAATAACGAAATTTCCAACTTTTTTTTTATTTGCTGCTGCCTTTCGGATATTATCTGAACTATGACTTTTTTTTTATTTCACTGAAATTCTGCAGAGTTAGTACATGCAATTGTGCTGCTAACTCGAAAATGACAAAGATTGGACGTGGTTCAATTGCATTCTGAACCTTTTATATATTAAATTTATTCATACACACACACAAAATAATCTTGAATTCATAATATGCACATGTAAAATGTCCAACCAAATGAAAATTATATAATCTAGACATTTTAAAATTCAAATTAAATATTCGCATTGAATATCCTAGTGGGATCGCTCTATATTTTTTACTGAAGTGACGTATTGCTTAAATACAAAGGGGAGTAAAGAGGGATACGCTTGAATAAGAATCAATTATACAGGAGTGACAAATGAGCGAGATAAAAAAAAACTGAAAAATTATGAAAAAAAATCGCCCAGTTGCCTTATGTTGTGGAAATATGAATATATGAATGTTTTATAAGGCAGAATGTATGCTTCAATTCAAAATTCAGTTCCCTTGGCTCATTTAAGTTTGTCTGTAGTCAATTGGTTGAATAGAGATATTTAAGTTGCTGTCTTTTCTTACTTTACCTTAAAATGAAAATGTTGATGTAATTCTGTTTTGACAGATACAGAAGATGATTTGTGAGGTAGTTAATGAAAATTTTTTGCAATTGCGGCGTGTCTCAATAAAAAATAACTGTTTTTTCTTTCTTTTTTCTGAGTTTCATAGTCATAGTTCTTTTTCTTAGTAAGTTTTCATAGTCTGGCTTAATTTCCTTTTTTTTTTTTTTAAATCTAAGTTTCATTCAACTTGCAACTATTAATCAGAAAATGTTGACATCTTTAAGGGATTGACATATTCTTCAAAATTGGATTGACTTACCAATGTTATGGTAATTTATTTTGTAAAAACAAACAGAGTGATGGAGAAACGTATTGAAAGAACAACGAAGCCTGTTTCAAAACTTATATGTATTAGGGATACAGGGCGATTTCGTCAGCATCCAACCTTATAGTTAAAGTAAAAGCATGTATGGAAATATTCTTGTGTACTATTCAACTCTTTTTACATTGGGCTAATCACATGGTTTACTTTGAAATTTTTAAACGTATTTGTGGATATTTTATTTTTGAATAACTGCTATGAAGCACCTTCTTCTAAATTTTAAGAAAGTTGGCAATTATAAGTCGGAAAAAAATAAATGCTAGAAAAATTGAAATGAACCAAATTTATAGTATCCGCGCCTATTATAATTCTTATTCTTAAACCCTTTTTTATGAAAATCATCTCAATTGCAGTGTCACTTACGAGTTTACCAATTCAACCTAACGTCTTATGCCAATGGAAAAAATACATATTTCAACATTAAATTTTTTAGAGGAAATTAAATTAACTAGATGTACATTTTTCTATTGGGTAGTACAATGTAAAGATTAAATTAATATTGGACTTGTGAATAAGTTAATGGGTAGTTGCAATTTTAAACATCAAAATGAATTTTAAGGAATAACAAATACAGCTTCTGTGTAACAACTTTTAGAATAAATGCATTGTTATAACTTTAAAATGTGTCAGTTTAACTTTACAAATTTTTTAAAATATTTTGGAAAATCTTGAAGTAATTTCGATTTCCAAGTAATTATATTTTGAAAAAAAGAAGAATGAAAGGAATAGTTCCCTCAATTTTTGATAAGAGCCCAAAAATAAAATATGCAAATACAACAGCTTTAATTTTTAGCTGTTAGACGACTTAAAATTTGGTATATCTAAATGTCCTTTTCAGAACACTTAAATTTTGTTTCATTTTTACGTTTAAATTGTTTTTTATTACTAAACGTCAACATAAATTTAACCTCTTTTAGACGATAACAGGCCAGAAAACAGTGTTTTTGAACCCTTTTTTTTTAAATACTTTTATTACTTCAAATATGACAAAGACAAATTACAGCACGCACGGACGACCCCTTATGACATAATTATGACACCATATGCTACTTGTGTTGATACACGACCTTCTTCTCCTCAATGACAAATTGCAAACAATAAATGCATATCCATCAAACAACGTACCACATAATTCCAAAAACATATCTTACACCTCCTTACAGGAAACAAAAACTTCAAGTTAATGTGGAGTTCAAATTCTCAACATCAAATGAAGCTTATGTATTAAAATTTATTTTTTGATTGAATGAAATTTCATTTTTACGTTTAAGTTTCGTTTTTTTACTTAATGTGTGTTAATTTAATCTAGACGATAACTAGCCTGAAAACGTTGATTTTGAACTGATACATGAAACGTATACTTCAAATACGACAGAGACAAATGACTACTTTCACGACCCCTTACGACATCATTACGACACCATATGCTACTTGACTTAATACACGACCTGCTTCACCTCAATGACAAATTGCAAACAATAAATGCATATCCATCAGACAAAGTACCACCCCCCACATAATTCCAAAAACACATCTTACACCCCCTTACAGGAAACAAAAACTTCATCTGGAATCCAGATTCCTAAAAAATGAAATTTCATCTTGAAAACAAAAACCTCCCCACTCAAGATTAACTGTCACCATACCTTAGATGAGCAACCGTTCCGTCATTGGGAAAGTCACTGGAGAGACGTAAATTTAATTACGCAGGATGGTGACATGCTATTTCAAATAGGGATAGGAGGCTTTAAGGTTATGCATGGAGAATAGGTATTTTCGTATTTCTTTTGTTTTAAAATAGTTAATGAGCATTTTTAGATTACATACTTTCTGTTCGGAAAATACAGTGCAGGTGCTCGAATAAACTTTAAAAAAGTACAAAAAAAATTAATTAAAAAATAGTGGTGTAGATTATAAGTTACTTAATAAAAAGGAAATTTGCAAATTCTTGCTAATTACTATAGGATATTACTTTCCTTTGCAATGAAAAGTTACTTATTTAAATTTGATATTTTAAAAAATAATAAATTCAAAACGATTGTTTAATATACATTTATTAATATGCAATACTTTACTGTCAATTTTTGTAGAATTTTCCAGATCAGAATGATATTTTCCAATTTCTTCGTTCACCTACACCCGCTCTAATTCAATCAATCCAAAGAATTATTTAAAATAATTGAAGAGCTTAGTGGAAAAACGTTCTAAGTGACATTTTAGTGTCAATGAACATTTTACTTACTTCTTCAACTATTACAAGTTTCCCCTTTTTTCGTGACTTTTAAGTTTCATATATTTTTTACGGTTTGCCAGTACCGCTTTCAATAGATTTGTATGCAAACAAAAATTTCAAAGCTCATTTTCTCGTTTTCACATCTTTGTCACTTAGCACGTTCTTAGCCACTGAGTTCTTTAATTGTTGTAGAATTACTGGTTTGTAAAATTATTGGTCTTGAAAAAACTATTGGATCTTAGAAAATAACTCTTGCTTATGTATCAATACAAGTTGATATTGATTGATTCTCGTTGAACTTTGTTGAATTGAATAATAAAAAAAACTCTCCTGATTCCATTAAACACTGGTAGGAAACAGCGAAGAATTATTTCTTTTACAACATCTAATTCCATACCAACAACTGGGAAACCCCCCTAAAATTCCCTTTTTTAGGGAATCACCCTTGTGAACCATGCATCAAAAACAGGAAACTTCAATCGTCTCTGGTATCTTGAGGGAACTCAAGTACACGATCTGTTGAGTATCTTTTAGGCTACAAATGACTGAAAAATGTTTTCGTTTCAGGATTTTTTTTGTGTGTCCTATTTTTAGGTTCCTTTCGATGATGCATTTATGAATTGGGATTTGGGTTGCCGATGTGGGGGTTTTGCTAATTATATGGTGTCTGAAATGGGATGATGCGGATATTGAAGGGGTGGTATTGTGGTAGAAGGTAACTTGGTATTTTAGAAGCAAGGGAGGGATTGCAAAATCACGTAGGGATGATGGATCAGAATGACAGTCACATATGAAGCGTACACGGGAAGAACCGCTTGATTTCTTTAGAGTCTTCCGTAATTGTGTCTGCTTAGCGGACATTGGCAACCGAAAAAACGATTTCTCTTTCGGTTCTTCATTTGCGGTATAAAAGTGTGTGTCGTATCCACTTATATCTGGCGTGACTCTGGGCTGCCGCGAAAGATAAACAAAGCGAGTAACCGATTTCTTTGCGCCAGTTTAGGCTATTTATCGCAATCATCCCCAAAGAGGCTATTAAGGAAACCCTTCTACGAAATAAAACGGTTCTTCCCGTGTACTCGTCATATAATAGTTGTTTTTGTTTGTACAGAAGACAATCTCTTATTGTTGATGCCATGACCATGGACATCCCATGGAAGATGGTTGCAGAGGATCCGAAGAGGTTGGACTTCTTTTTACACAAAATACGACGAAGACAAAACACATAGACAAATAATATTTTATTGACAAGCATTCATGCGCTTACCAACCGGGATTCGAACACATGGATGTTATTTTAAAATAACCTAAGGTCGCAGTGTTCGGCGAACTTGCCCCCCACCAAAGAAGTCATAAGTCATATTTTAAAATAAATGCACAGTAACAACAAGGAGTCATTAATTTAGTGTATTCGAGCATTGTTAAAAAGTTTGGTGCAAGATTGCACCTGAATCCTAGAATTTTCAAGCTGCCACCACTATTTAGAGCATGAATCAATTTTGTCTTATATTATCATAACAATACAACGTAACAGTTTTGAATCAACACTCCAAATAGTGATGGCAGTTAGAAAGTTCATGGATTTCGGAGCAACCTTGCTATAAATTTTTTAACTGTGTACGTAACATGGATAAGTTTATTAAAATACTATGTGCCCTTTTCATAATTTAAAGCTTACATTAATGCTCTCCGAAACTAGTCATGTACTATTTGTTTTCCGTAATCACAAGTCGCGTAACATTTTATAAATATTTATTGAAAATATAGTTTAAGTTAGTTATGGTACAGTTAGTTACAGTAGATCACGTTCTTAAAATTTATATAGTTTTATTATTAGTTTTTAAATGCATATTTATAGCGTCAATTAACACAATTTTCGGCTACCGCGAATTAGACAAATCCAAGAATAAAATATAAAATCTGACGAATTAGCAAAATGTGACACTAATACTCATAACCAATAACCGTTTAAAGTAATAAATTTCAAGTTTCTTACCAATTTATACTATTTTTCACCGCATTAATGAAATCCGGTAACCCATTTTTTTAGGTAACCCAACCTTACCCCCAAAGCAGAGAATTACCTAAAAAAACTCTGCATTTTTTTTTCAAAGAGGAGAAAAAAAAATGGGTTCGGGAAGAAACAGTACATAACGACATACCGATGTTAAAAGTAAAATGAATAGCTAGGGACCCTTTGCTAAGCCTGTTTCGCATATTGGCTTACATTTCTGGTTGTCTCTGTGACAGATTTATATGGCAGGGATGTAGGGGGTTGTGTCTTTTTTATAGTTCCTTTACGATAACAGTTGGCCATTTAACTGATGTTCTTTTAAAATTGCTTCGTTATAACGAATTTCCTATCTGAAATAAAGGTTAGAATCGAGTATTTTAACAGCTATATGGATGGGGTTTGAAATTATTTTTTTATAATTGCGTGAAAAAAAGCCGACTATTACATTATAATTTCAATATCAGACGCGTGCACAAAGCTAGACTTTTTAAAACAGTGAAAAAAAGTACTTTTTTTCACCCAAAAGCAGTGAAAAAAAGACTTTGTCGCACTCTTTTTATAAGATGCCAACATTTCAAGTAAAATTTCGATTTGATAATATTCATAAAATCCAAAGATTTATCGATCTGCTGTATTTAAAAATATTATGCGCGTGAATTATTTTTGAATCAATGAATTTTTTTTCTCGCGATTTGAATATTTCTTGAGTCACGCCCTTCGAACTGCGAGTTCATTGGTTGCTTTCTTTGGCAAAATGTTGAAACACGCTTATTGGTTTTTTATAGCGTCACGCGCTCCGAACTGTGAGTTCATTGGTTGTTTTCCTTGACATCTCTTAGTCTATTTTAGTCTAATTAGCACGTGAATTATTTTTGAACCAATGAGATTTGATTTTTTTTTTCACGCAATTATAAAAAATAGTGTATGAAACACGTGCGAAAAGTAAACTTTTTAAAACACGTGTCTTTATTTCACTCGCTCGTACCTCGCTCGTGAAATAAAATCCACTTGTTTTAAAAAGCATTACTTTTCGCACTAGTTGCATAATAGATATTTATGCAACTAGTGCGAAAAGTAATGCTTTTTAAAACAAGTGGATTTTATTTCACGAGCGAGGTACGAGCGAGTGAAATAAAGACACGTGTTTTAAAAAGTTTACTTTTCGCACGTGTTTCATACACTATTTTTTATAATTGCGTGAAAAAAATCAAATCTCATTGGTTCAAAAATAATTCACGTGCTAATTAGACTAAAATAGACTAAGAGATGTCAAGGAAAACAGCCAATGATCTCGCAGTTCGGAGCGCGTGACGCTATAAAAAACCAATAAGCGTGTTTCAACATTTTGTCAAAGAAAGCAACCAATGAACTCGCAGTTCGAAGGGCTTGACTTAAGAAATATTCCCATCGCGAGAAAAAAAATTCATTGATTCAAAAATAATTCACGCGCATAATATTTTTAAATACAGCAGATAGATAAATCTTTGGATTTTATGAGTATTATCAAATCAAAATTTTACTTGAAATGTTGGCATCTTATAAAAAGAGTGCGACAAAGTCTTTTTTTCACTGCTTTTGGGTGAAAAAAAGTACTTTTTTTCACTGTTTCAAAAAGTCCAGCTTTGTGCACGCGTCTGATATTGAAAATATAATGTAAAAGTCGGCTTTTTTCACGCAATTATAAAAATATCTATTTTTCTATTACTGTAACGTTTTCTATGCTTAATGTACTTTTTACTCCTCTATATTATCCTTGTACTTCTGCTTTTTTCTCCTCGCATGATCTATTGTATTACTATCAAACATATTTATAATTGTGGTTAATTTATTTAGCTAAATTGTGAATTTACCAACGATCGATTGTAAATGGAGTAATTTAATTAGTCGCTATCAATCTCAAAAAATTTTACTCACAATCCTTTGTTCACCGTTTTTTGCACTGTAAATCACCCTGGTGCTGTGAATTTACATATGATTTAAAGTTTATTGTGTGGTACCGGAGAAAGCGTTTGTTTCACAGAAGTACGAATTTCAAGAAGAAAAGGAGAAATTGTGAACTTTTAAAAGAAGAATTAATCACAGAGATTGGCTGAGCACATCTACTCTGTTAAAATTCTTCGGAGTAAGTTTTTCATGTAACTCTGTACGTCAAGAAAGCATCAATTTGTTGTAGAACAAACTGTACAACAATGTGATGTGTAATAAAAACATAACCGCAAAATGTGCTGTGGTTTTACAGAAAAGTTTTGCAAAGTAAGTTATTCAGCATATACATATTCTCAATCTATAAGCAACCAAGAAACATTCACTTGGATTAAAATTCGATTCGATGTGACTTTACAAAATCAATCGGCTTTCTTAACCAACCAATCTTTGTGACTAATTGGCATCAATGCACCAATCAGATCTTTGATCCTTGCCATCATTATCAAAACTTTTTTGACGCATTATGGTGCCACACATATCGCTCCGTACGCAGAAAAGTGACCTATCGTCAAAAAGGTTGTTAATCAGAAAAAACGTCTGAAGTTTTTTTTTGCCATTGCATTTCATTATAGAAAAAACAAGGATCCGTTTACTGTAGCCCATCTATTCTACCAATCGATTTAAGATTTGCTCTAATAGCTAGATTTTTTAAATTTTGAACGTTTTAGAATTTAAAACTCGAAAAGACGTATTTGTCCCATAGGTTTGTCCGATATGGTGTCTTACTTCTCCACGTACGGTGCGATATGTACGCCTATTTTTGAATAAGATGCCATAAAATCATTTCCAATTCAAGAAAGTAAGGCACTATAAAAATTCATTATTTATGAAATTACGAAATTTATAGTTATTGTAAGAGCAATTGGTGCATCAATTACAAAAAAAAGTAGATCTAGCGCTAATAAGGTTAAGAACTATTATTTCTTATTTGTTTGATCAAAACAGATAACCAGAAACACAGTATTACTTTCCCAACATCCCAACCAAGGGACCACGCTAGGATGGAAGTTTAAAACAGGCAAAAAGGATTCAAGTCGCATTAAGCAGATTATTATTACCGTCCCGAGTATATACTCTGATCTTTCTTGCCCGTTTTTTATAAAAAGAAATGTATTCCTTTGATCCGGGTCGTGGTAAATTATAGGATTTGAGCTCTGGGGACAGTTGCTTCAGTCACTCAGTATCAGGTGTTTTCTGTCGCGTTATGGGTTTGAAGTTATGGGCTAACAGCGAGCTGGGGACTTTTGGTGGGTGCAGTAGATTAAGTTGTCATATTGTTCGCGGTGAGGGTTGTGAAATCTGGAAAGCATGTGTGGAAATGTAGTTACGTTAGAATCTTATTAATGCCACTCTGAAATTATTAGGAGATGTAATTTAATTTGTCACAGTATAAAATGCAGATAATTAAATTAAAATTTAGTTAGTAGGAATGGTATGGATTTAGCTTTTAAATTTAATGGGAAGTTAAAGATGAGGTGATGCTAAACTTTATATAAAAAGCGACTGACTAGCAAGTAATGATGAAATAGAATCGAAAATATAAAGTAGAATATAGATGTAAAGAACTGCAAAAAATTTCAGTCCTGCATGCTAAAGTTGGAATGGGCTAAATCAGAGATATAAATTAAATTTAACTTAAATAGTAGAATTAAAAAACGAAAGAAGATAATTAAAAAAAATGCACTGCCGTTTTTTTAGATGCCAAACTTAGTGTTTCATAGGTTTTAAATAACTCAAAAAGTTTGTCAAACTTCTTTTTTGGGCACATTTTATAAAATTCAGACATGTTTAGGTAAAGAGAACATTGCCAAGATGAGTTGATGAGGAAAAATTTATGACGTCAATTCATCCTTGCTTATAGATATTCTTACAAAAAATGTTTTGTTTAGCTTGGAACTTTTAGGTTTTGTGTTATAACGCAATGGAATTTTCCTTCACTAGCACTAAAATTTATCGAGAAATTAGCTCCCTTTTAAAGATTATTATAACAATAAAAAAAAAGAAATTAAAAATGTGAACGTGGATAACTCCTCAAATCACCCAACAAACCTTAAATTCACATTTCAGAACTCAAACTTCTCACAACAAAAAAAGAATACTTCTCGAATCCCCCAAAAAAGAGAACCCCTTTCGTAACAAAGTTAGGTATGATGAAGAAGGGAATCCTGAATTCCATAAATTGCATTGCGGCCAACGTCCGTTTATCGGACCTCGCCGCAGCTGTGACCTTCAGAAATAAGGGCTGAGGTTGAGATATGTGACCTGAGGGCCCACTTTATCAAATGTATAAAGGGCGCAGGAAGAAGTTTCGGCGCAATTTTGTGGCGGAATAAAGTTTGGGGCGAAGGATTCCCGAATTTGGAGGGGTCGAAGGTCTGTAGGGAGGCTTCATGGGCTTGGAACATGAATGGATCAAGTCCTTCCTGGGCCTGATCTACCATAAGCCTTGTTAGGCCCATGACTAGGGCCCTCAAATATTAGGGGCCCATAAATATTAGTTTATATTTCGCTAAATGCTGTTTATTACCACAATTTCTGCAAACTTGAATCTTTTTTCGAAACATCACTTTGTTTTTAGATTATGACCTTTACTCAGACATTGAGCTAAAGTGATTGATTTGATTGCTATTATAAGGTAGCAGATAAAATGTTATAAAAAATAAGATACATCGGCAAACTAGTACAATCATTGGGAATCATTCATAGCTTTTTCCGTAAAGAGGCCCCTAAAATTGGTTGTGCCTATGAGTTTTGCTATAACAGTCTCTTATCAAGTCTTTGATCAAGTCAAGATTCCTCATCGGTCAAGAGGCCGATGAGGAATGTTTGGCCCTGATCAAGCACAGTATTGAAAGGGAGTTGCTTATGCCTTGCTCTTTTTTGGTATTAGTTTGTTGATAGGGTTTGTCCTATACTCAAAACTTTTATACTTCTTGTAGTGTCATGTCAAAATATCATTACAAAGGCAACCTCTTTTTGTTCCAGGACTCCATCAGATGAACCATTTTTCAGGGTTTGGAAACAAAAACCTGGTAAAGGGTTCGATCAAATACCTGACGTTGGTGAAGCATTTCACTACACAATTTTGTAGCTAATATCAATCCTCTCTTTGATGAAACTATATGCAAATTTTTTTTAACTGCGTAAATGCTTAATGTGATCATTATTGAAAAATGCCTGTAAGATCCGGATTTACGAGCTTACTTAAAAATTGTATTGTAGGCCTGATCCACAATAGCCTATATTCGGTGATCCAGTCAGGTCTAATTTGCTACTTTGTTCAATCTCCTCTTCATTTTTAATTTGCCTTTCTAGCTACACTGTTATCAGAAAGTAAAAATAAGTACAATACATTTAATATTTTATTTTAAGCATGCTTTGCTTTAAGTTATACTGCATTTTGTACTCATTTCACTGTTTTACAGAAAATTCTCAATGCCGATGGCGATTTTGGGTTGTAGTATAAAAAAATACCAGTCAGCGCAATCCGCTGTGAGGAAATATGGGCAAATGGTATCAAAGGAATAGGGATAGGGCTTTGAAAGTGAATGATTTTGAGCGGGGATTTTCGATGTGCAGCTGGTACATTTAAGTTGAGGTATTTGATGTTTGGAATCGTGGATTGGGGTAAATTTGACCAGTGGGGATAGCTTTGGAGCAAGTGTTAAACTGTACTAATTATTTTCTTACGTGTTCAGTTTTTAAATTATTACTCCAGGAAGGTAGTGTTTGCCTTGTAGAAAGTTAACACAAGCTACATTTATACAGGAACTTTAGTAATTCTTGAAAGAAACTTTTTTTTTACGAAATATGCAGCGATTTTAACCTCAATGGTAGAAATGTGATATCCTTAAGGCTTGGAAAATTTAAACCTCAAAATAAGATCGGTTTTTGGCCCAAAAAAGTAAGCCAAATTTGCTTCTTTACGACTAAATAAATGTTAAGTAACAATTTGATTGTTCAAAGGACGTCTTTCATGCGCAATAAGAAAACCTCTTCAAATTTACTTATTTCAGATGGAATAATTTCGAGATAATTATTCAATCAATGTTTTGCGCATGTAAGGACATTATTAAGAAGATTTTTTTCTTCATCCCACTGTATTTCTAAAACTGGTTATGCATATTTAATTTTACGTATTTTCAAAATTATCTGGTATACGCTCTTCGACGCTGCCTAAAACATCCTAGAATATTTCCATTAAAAACTTTTGGACACTATGATTGCCTGATGCTGCAACAGAATAAATATTTTTAAATGTATATTCTAAAATATTTCTCAAAAGATTTTATTTTTCGATAATATTTTTCTTTTAGTAAAAACTTAAGGTAGAATATAATTTTTCATTTTGAAAGCAAAAAAAACATGTATACCTGCAGATATTTACTTATAAGATATAATTGCAGATAAGTATTAAAACTTCGGTATGTTATTGAAGCCCCATCCTTGAAATACATAAATTTCGATGTAAAATAAATCCTTTGAAGAAAAGAATATAATTTGAACGTTCATTAAAAGAGAGTTCAAAACTAAAAAACTCATTCAGTAAATTTTAGCACAGAGCAAAATTACATTTAATCTGCAGAACATTTGAACTGAAATCAACCAGGAAGTTAGTTCAATAAATTTTAGAAACCAATTTTTAAAAACTATACCATAACTCATTTGACAGATAGCAGCAGAAAAAACATCTCAGAGCAATCGAAAATATAATAATCACATGACAAACTTTTCCCTAGTCTATTCTGAACTTTTACCGTATAACTAGGATCGTTGGCGGTCTTTTCTCAAAAAAGAATCACAAAAAACATTCCAAGAGGCAAGAATTATTAATATCTGCGACATGTGTGTCGTTTTTGTCGAATGGATTGTGAAATGGATACAAGCGAACTTAAGCCAAGCGTGTCCTTAAGTAATCATATATTTCATCTAGTTGTGCTTTTTTATTTAGTATTTAAAAAGGAACAGATGCTAAATTCAGTGATTGTCGTCTGAATATTTCATACTCTATAAATAAATTGATGTTTTGTATGATGTGAAAGAGCAGTTTTATGTCGGAAAATATTCAGTAAATATAACATTTTTAATGAGCAGTTTTATGTTGGAAAATATTTAGTAAATTTAAAATTTTTAATGTGAAAGAGCAGTTTTATGGTCGGAAAGTATCCAGTAAGTATAAAATGTGTTATGTGAAAGAGCAGTTCTATATTAGAAAATATTCAGCAAATATAAAATTTTTAATTAATAATAATAAATTTCATAGATTTTTTTTATCGTTTATAGTTTGCTCCGCCGAAAATGTACTGTGAAAGATATTGCAGTCAGAATACAGCACACGGGCTTTTAAAAGTAACGCCTAAACATGTGCTGCTATTTTAAAGCACATGGACATCAGCCACGATCCAGTTAGAATTTTCAATTTGTATAAAAGAAGAACACTAACCCAGGTCATGGTGCGCAAGCTGAGAAACTACAGTGATGTTGGTTGGCTGGTATACATATGTTTTCAAGCTTGTGTGCTTGGTCAGAGACCCGCTTATATACCTTCGTCAAGTAAGACAGACACAACGCACACATACGTGACAGACCAGACAGTGCTGTATAATTGTGTTCACAGCATTATGCTGCAAATGCGCTTTGTTTTTATAGATTTTTTTACATTCCAAGAAATCACACACTTTAAGTCCATCAAAATGTCTCCTAAAAATATACGAGAGGAGAGTTATTGGAGAAAGTAAATTTTGAGCAGCTCTAAATTGACGAGGCCTAATAGAGCCAGCATTCAACGCAACCATATTTGTCTTGGGAACATTGTCTGAAAGCTAAGTTGCAATGCTTCATAGCACTTGACCAAGGCTCGAAATTGCATTGCGCAATTGGCTGTGTTTAAGCTCCTCATGGAAGGCTAGAAGTAGACAGCTCTCAGTAGACGTATTAGTTGCTTAATTCTTATCTTGCCCCAACTTCTAATGCTTCGTTCATAATTACCGTTCCTGCATAAAAATCCTCAATTAAAGCCTGCATTTTAAGAACAAAAAAGTACAAAATACCCCTAATCTTAAATACCCCTTAAACTAAACAAATTCCGATCCCTTTTTCCCATTTCTTAAGGAAAAACCGCACCGTATCATGACTTCTCTTCACTCTAAAGCCACTGCACACTCCCCCCCCCCCCCAAACAACAAAGAAAACCATAAAAACGCCCCCGCATAACTCATTCAAAAGAACCTTGCATGGGGCGCAACCAGATACAACAACAACAGCCTTCCCCTTTCAAGTCTTGTGGGGCGCCCAAGGAAATGAAGAGCTTAGTGGAAGAACGTGCTAAGTGATATTTTTGAAACATTCGAGATTTTTGTGCCAATAAACATATTACTAAATTTTTTAACGATAACAAGCTTCACCTTTTTCATAAATGATAAGTTGAGTATATTTTTTGCAATTTGCAAGTACCGTTTTCAACATATCTGAGTGCAAACTAAAAACTTCAAAGCTCATTTTCTCGTTTTCACGTATTTGACACTTAGCACGTTCTTCCACTAAGTTCTTCAAATGATAAGGGCTGAGCCCTCGCCAAGCCCTGTTGGTTTTGCCCGTTTAGAAGGACAAAGGAGGAAGGTTTTCATAGGGGAATATGAACTTTATGTGGGGTTTTGTGTTGGGCTGAATGGCGGGGGAAGTTTTTATTTCCATAAAAGATTGTTTTGTTGAAGTGGAGTTTTGCGGAAAGTAAAAATGTTTGTTGTTGTTGCGGTTTCAAAAGGTAGGTGGAGTAATAATGGATAGTTCATAAATTGTAATTTTTATTATGTATTGCCATAAAGTTGATGCCATTATTTGGTGATAATGTTCATCGAAGAGACTAATGCTTGTTTGAGAGTACACCAAATGAAGTGATTAGCTGAATATTGTAAAGAATGGGCAAACATCGCACAAATACAAGGTTTTCGTGGAACACGAAAAAAAAAATTTGCTTGAAGAGTACATAAAGTTTGCTTGCAGAAAATTTCAAAGAAGAAGAGCTTTCTTTACACAGTCATAGGGCATTCTGTGAAGTAATACGCTACACAATCGGCAAGTCTATTAGTTTTAATTGTTTAATAATAAATAGAAGCTTGAAGAGTTAATATAATAACTTTATTATTTTATTGTAGTGAATATGCCGACTCGGCAGCACAACTGTTAGGGCATCTGGAACTTCTGGGTTCGGGTTCGAATGCCAGTAAACCATGGATGTTTGCGTTTGTCAATAACTGTTGTTATTTTTCTATGTGTTTGTGTCTTAATTCTATGTGTGTCTCTTGTGTCTGTGTCACTTCTGGCGAGTGGTATAATGGACTATAAAGCCTATGTTCTTCCCTTCAAGAGTGAGCATTGCAAGTTAAGTTGTAGTGAATATACACCGTAAAATGGAACTTCCCTTAGGTATAAGAGATATTTTCTAGGCCATATCTAATACCAAGAGACTGGCCACCCAAGTCACATTCAAGAAAAGCTGAACTACAAAATCTCTCTCCGTGGTAACGTTACCACCATTGTGTAGTGAAATAATAACGTTTAAGAAGCAACTTAAAACTCTTCTTCGCAAAGAAATCGTCAACTAATTAATTCCTTCTTCTAAAATCGGCAAGAGACAATGATACATATTTTAATTGCTTTCTTAAACAATTGAACCAATTGCTTCCAGGACACCCAAGGAGCACATTCCTGCTCTGTCATTATAAAACAAACACACATATAGATAGAGCAACCTCCCTCGTCGCATTTCAAACAAGCAGACGGCTCGAGACAGAAACCTGGCTCGGTTTCAAAAGGGCGCCCCTTTACGACAACACCCCGTCAACTTCCAGAACAGAGGTATTCCTTTACCGTTGGGAAGAATTGAATGTCTTTTTCTTCTGCACCAGTTCTATATACACTCTTAAAACAAACGAGCGATTTTAACTCAGCTTGAGTTAATTTTCACTCTTTCCAGTGTCGAAAATGCACTTCTCGTACATGAGTGGATCCTTTGCGTGTTGAATCTGCGACAAGATCACTCTAAACGAGCTATTTTAACTCGGTCTGAGTTAATTTTCACTCTTTCCAGTGTCGAAAATGCACTTCTCGTACATGAGTGGATCCTTTGCGTGTTGAATCTGCGACAAGATCACTCTAAACGAGCGATTTTAACTCAGTCTAAGTTAATTTTCACTCTTTACAGTGTCGAAAGTGCACTTCTCTTGTAGGAGTGGATTTCACTATTTTGTTTAGTTAAAACTCCGACAGGAACTGCTCCACTGCCTCCTAAGCTTTGAAATTTTGAAATTTTTACTGCGGGCAAGTGGCGCAGATGGCACCAGAACTTTCAGACAATGGAAATTCGAGCTATTTGAAAATACAAAGTTAAGAGGACTCCCTTGGAATTCCACATCTTGAAAATCGCAATGATATTCCTATGGAAAACATTCGCAAGTCAATTAACGCCACAAATTTATTAAAATGTTACTAGTTTATTATATCATTGTAAAGAGGGAAAAGAACTAAAAGGATAAAATAACTTGCTTTGTGAAAATCACATATTTAGTATTTTTAATAATTTTTTAAAATTAGAACTTAATGCTTACTCCATTTTTTACTAACTTCAAAAAATTATTAAAAATACTAAATATGTGATTTTCACAAAACAAATTAGTTTTATCCTTTTAGTTTCTTTCGTACTTTACAATGATATAAGAAACTAGTAACCTTTTAATAAAATTGTGGCGGTAATTGACTTGCGAATATTCTCCATAGGAATAACATTACGATTTTCAAGATGTGGAATTCCAAGGGAGTCCTCTTAAGTGTTGAAAATATACTGTAAAAAATGTAGGACTTGATTTTTGGACAAACAAAAAAGGGTTCCATTAGTAGCTGCAAAGGTCGTGTGGTGAAATGTTTCATCAGATTTTTGGAATTAGTTTGAACGATTTCCCAGGTTTGGTAACCGAAATTTGAAAAAATGGCTCATTCAAATTCCACAAATATGGTGAAACATTTCACCTCACACTCACCGTTGCAGTTTGGAGGAACCATGTTTTGATGAAATCTAGCTAGAAATTTTCAACAATGAATCGACATAAACCATGCAAGACTAACTCGATTGTTACAGTTTTTGAGTTAGAACACAAAATAAGAACTCAAATTATAGTTTATAACTACACAAGTTTATTGTATCAATTATTTTTTCAAATAAATTTTGGAAATCGTTATTGGTTTAGAACCAGGTAAATTCTTTTTTTTTTTGTGTGTCTAAAATGAAAGACGATAAAACAGGAATTAGATTACAGAATATAAACAAATTCTGTAAAAATAAAGCATATGCACAGAGATTTCTGCTTTATTTGATTGCAGTTGCTTCTGCATAGGCACAATTATACAGCACCGTGCTGTAGTTTCTTAGCTTGTGCAAGCGTAAACGATGTGACTTTCTTGAGCAACGTTTTTCATTTCTACAAATCGGGTATTCAAATAAGATCATGTCGAAATGTAATGTCGTAGCGCATGTACTTGAAAATTCTAGCAAATTCGCAGTCGTAAGAATACAGCAACCGTGCTGGTAAACAGGACATATTAGTTTGAAGTGTACACTCTTAAAACGAACGAGCGATTTTAACTCAGTCTGATTAATTTTCACTCCTCCAGTCTGGAAAATGCACTTCTCCTTTTGGAGTGGATCCTTTGTGTGTTAAATCTCCGACAGGATCACTCCAAACGAGTGATTTTAACTCAGTCTGAGCTAATATTCATTCCTTTCCAGGGTTGAAAATGCACTTCTCCAACTGGAGTATATTTCACTCTTTTGTTTTAAGAGTGTAGAAAATGCGGTAAGTTCACCAGGGATTCTCAACAATATCATCAGCTTGATGAAAACTAGGGCAATGGAAGATAAGTTAGTTCAAATTTAAGTGGTACATGCAGGAACAAGAGCAATAAGCATCTACTCTTACGAAATAACACGAAGCCTCAACTTTCATTAGTACTTCACCCATTGCCCGACCTCCCTTTTAGCCAGCATCCTCTAATGCCTGAGGACAGCCTTGTCAGAACACGGTACAGAACCAACCCCATAAATTAGAACAGTTCGGTTTTGCCAATTGTCTTTCCTTTTTTTTTCTATACCTGTCGCAAGGTTTTTTTCTCGTCCACCCCCTCCGACGTTCTAAAAATAATTCTTGGTGTTTTTTTTTCCATGTTCTTTTGTCTTGGGAGGTCCTCTGTCGTTTATCGGGATTTGTATCTTTCGAGTGCAAGTGCCTTTCACTCGCCATCAGGAAATGAGACACAGAATTTTTTTTTTTCTGAAATAGTATATTTAAAAATAAAAACTTTTTTTTGTTGAAGACACTGAAAAGTCTGACTCGTGTGTTTCGTCACAGGTTGAAGTGTTTATCCATCATGATGTTTGATTTATTTAGAGCTGAAGTGAAACAAGTAAACTTTTCAGTCAACTTTCAGTGCAGCGAAGTAATGGCAAGAATAACGCATGTAAAGCTGATGAAAATTATCATTATAAAACCATTGACCGTCATTAAAATAAGACATTACAAAATACTGTAAAGACAAACTTTAAACCATTTGTGTTAATTTTTCACAAAACAAATTTCATCGAAAACTTTAGTGCCAGTATAATTTTTTTAACATCATGTAAACACTTCTTTCTTGTACAGAAAGTCTCATACAGTAAAATTTGACTTTAAATCTGGCTTAGAGGGAGACGGATTATTTTAATTTTTTTAAAAAGAAATTATTTTCAACATCACAAAATAATTGCAGTTTTTAAAAATGAATCAATTCTGTATCTTCGATTTGAGCGTCTTTTGTCTTAAAAGCTTTTTTTTTTTAATGTTTATCTATAGGAGTCATAGTGCTTTCACTCGACATCGGGCAATAACGCATTATTTTTTTTCCGATTTGAAAAGAAAAATTTGACAATTCTACCTTGTTTTTTCGTTTTAAGCTACTGATTCATCAGGAAATAGTATGGTAGAAACATATATATTCCAGCTTGTGTGCTTGTTCAGAGAACCGCTTATAAGCTTTCGTCAAGTGGGACAGACACACCGAAAGAGTTTTTACAAGCACAAGAGACGCACAAAGAAGGACAACACAAACACATAGACAAATAACAACATTTAAAGACGGTCACAAACATCCATGCCTGACCGGGATTTCATAAGTATGTTTGAATGGTTCAATGCTAAACTGAAACAAAACACATTTTTGTCCAATTTAAAACTCAAAATATCAGTGTCCTACGGAGTTTTTCGAATGGAGTTTTCCGAATTTTTTGGAGTTTTATAAAAAAAAAAAAATATGCGTTAAGCTTCAGTACTGCTGGCAACTCTTTAAAAACAAAGTATTTTTTTATACAAACAACGAATGGTACAAGTCAGCTGCTTCGGTATCGATATTTTGAAGAGCTTGAACATTCTCTTAACTACCCGCACGATCGTGCGAGCCCGGCCGGAAATTGTTAAATTATGTCATTGAAATAAATCGTGTTTAAAACTCTACTTCGTATCTTTATCGAACGTGCTTGGGAAAAAATAAAATATATTACAATGATCGGAAATGCTTGATTAATATAGTTAATTTCGTCATTTGATCGTTGTATATTGATATTAAATTGACATAATTTATTGGGTGATAATGCACATTTAAGGTCCCAAAGGTGTGATGGAAGTGTACGAAATTTGATGAAGAGAAATGACGAAGTCATTTATAGATTTCGCCTCAATGATGCATTTTGACGCGGACATATCATTATAAATATTTAGTATCAACCACATTAAGGCTCTTTCGACTATTTTTATGACATTTCACATTCGTCTTGAACTACGCGAATTGTTGATTCATTTGTAAAAGTTAGTAGAAGAAGTACGTGCTATATTACTAAAATCTGAAAACGAGAAATTAACCTTAAAGTTTTTTTTGTACATGAGCTAAAACGGTACTATCAAAGGGTAAAAACTATATTTAACTTATAAAGTTTGTAAAAATTTCGAAACTTGTTATTGTAAACTGGTTAGTAACATTGACAAAAAAAATCTCAATTTGTTCAAAAATGTTTCATTTCACAGTCTTAAAAGCTCTTCAATTTTAAGTTTAATCTTAAGATTTTTCATGAAATGTTTCTACGATCATTTTGCCATCAAACTTTGTGGGTAAGAATCCCGCATAAGAAATGAATGCTCGGTACCATAATTGTACAGTACACTCTTAAAGCCAAAGAGTGAAATCCGCTCCAATTGGAGAAGTGCATTTTCGACACTGGAAAGGAGTGAATAATAACTCAGATAGAATTAAAATCACTCGTTCGGAGAGATCGTGTCGGAGGTTTAACACACAAAATATCCACTCCTTTCGGAGAAGTGCATTTTCCAGACTGGAGGAGTGAAATTAACTCAGACGGAGTTAAAATCGCTCGTTCGTTTTAAGAGTGTAGATTTCCGTTTAATTAGTTCCAATGAGCATCATACTTTCCCAACAATACAACCTTTTATGAATCCAAACTTACTTCACTTTTATACAAAATCCGTCATTCGAAATACATTTAAGATTTTGAAAAAAAGTCAGTTGCGCAGGAAAATGCTTTTCCAAAGACATAAATAACGCGCTAAGGTGCCACGTTGAGGATTACGGGGTCTTTAGCTGAAGGCATCCAAAACGAACACAGAAAGTTTTTTTTCTAAATTGGCTTTTTGTCATCTGCGAAGCATCTTTCTGACTCTGAAAAAAAACTTTCTTAATTTTATTTCAGGAGCTTAGGTGAGTTGTGGCGACGCTTGAGATTTTTAAATAACCCAGAAACAATTTATGTGGCCGATGTCGCAATTGGTTGTTTCACGAAACGAAGCAATGTTGCTTTGTCACATTCCAAATTTTTGTCATTTTATAGTTGATATCTTGACTTTTTTCATTCTTAAGGAAATACTAAACTCTATGAAATCATTTAAGTACTTCACTAAAGCGGGGGAAAGTGTATTCTCTGCCGTGAGCATTTTTAAACTGCAGTACCTACAAAAATGACTTGTGTGTGTGGGGCATTCTTGTAAGAAATCAATGATTATTGTATAAAAAGTATACTGAATGGCTGATTATTTCAGGGAGCAATCAGTCCAAATTAGTGTTGTGGTTACTGCAGATTACCTGCCCTCGATAGTACTCATCTGCCTATGCGCAGGTGAACTGGAGTATCTTCAACTACGGGCCCGGATGGCCGAGTGGTTTGAATAGCAGACCATTACGCTAGCAGTTTGCGCGCTGTAACGGGTGCGGGTCCGATTCCGCCTTCGCCCTGGGTGTACTTTTCTCTGTGTTAGTAAAAATTCTTTCTGTGTCTGTCTTACTTGACGAAGGCATATAAGCGGGTCTCTGATCAAGCACACAGCCTGGAATATATATGTACCTACCCTACCCTCTTCAACTACCCATGTTCGTGACAATTTATGTGAAGATTGAAATAAGTGTCTATTTTTCATGTATGTAGTTTGTGCTATAGAATTTATGCCTAAAAGTATTCCGCCCCTTCCTAAAACTTAAGAGACGTCTTCACTCTGTTCAAAATGTTGTGCTTAGTTGCACCATAATAATGGTTCCTAGTAGCTGCAACGTATGAGTGGTGAAATGCTTCACCGTATTTTAGGTATTAGCTTGAACCATTTCTCAGTCTTTTGTTTCCAAAACCTGAAATTTTTTTAAAGTGAATACTGAAAATATGGTGAAACATTTAATCACTCAGCCGTTGCAGCTACTAGGAACCATTATTATGGTGAAACCAAGCACCAAATTTTAACAGTGTCTAAAATATAATAAAATTCATCCGGGTGAAAAGTTGCAATCAAATTTGGAACTTTGGCCATCTAAGGTAACTTTGACTTGATTTTTGATCCCGAATAACGCTTCACAAAATATATTTATCTTTTACTTTTTTTTTCAATTCATTAATTGACTTATAGGTCAAGTTGAAAGTTAAAAAGTAATGTTATTTACTTGACTTAAAGTAGTCTCTAAGGTCAATCGTTACTCCAGTCTATTGTTACAAAAATTTGAAGAAAAAAATAACATCATTCTCCCAAATACAAGTTTAAGGTACTTTTCAACACATTTTTCTTTGAACACACTTACACAAAAATTTATTTCCATTTTAAAACCATTTCTAACACTTGCACTCCTTTGCAAAAAGATCTTTCGACATGTCTGGTGTACAAAAGCCTATTTTGCATGAAGGCAAACAATCTTTGTCGTCACAAAACAATGTCGAAATACAACAGTTGTCTTTGACACCCCTCATTATACCAAGAGACTTTACTTAAAAGGTTGTATGGCATTTGTATGGGTGAGGCTATTGGGGTTGCTTTACGAGAACTGTTGTTAGGTCATATTAATATTTTTTTAATTCTTGATCCTTTTTTTCTTTAACAGACTGTTATAATAGAATAAAAAAAAATTCATTGATTTAAAAATTGAACGCCCTGCAAAGGAAAATTCTTCATCCGCGGTTCGGTTGTTGCATTAATCGTCGAAAGTTACCCGAACTATGACAAAATTAAACTAGGCACTATAGGATAAACACATATTAAAAATCATATATAACATTCATAATCATATTAGTATTATATTAGAAGGTTAAATATCATATTTAACCTTCGAAAGTTACCCGGAATATGACAAAATTAAAGATTGGGCACTAAAGGATGAACATATATTATATTAAATATCATTTATTGTTATTTTTTCAATCGTATAATTATGGATTTTGAAAATTATTCGATTTCCAAAGAAATTGTCACACACCGAATTAAATATAACGGGATTATTGCCGAAACAAGAGGTAGAAGCCATATCCTTACCCTTCAGTGTCTTTTAATTATTTGTGCAAATTTTTCTTGCTTCTTTGTTATTCAAGACAATGTTTTTGAAACAGAAGAGTAGTAAAAAAGTTCAAAATATTTTATTTAATCTTATTTGAAATTATATAACAAAATTCTGAAATATCCACTCCATGGATTGCTCCCCCCAAGAAGATTTCTTAAAATGCAGTATTAGATTCATTAAGTTCTTTAAGAAATATTTACAGTATTTTGGCTTTTATAAAAAAATATATATATAATTGGCAATTTGAAGAAGCAAAATATAATATTAAATCTTGAAATCTAACAAGTACTCTAGAGACCAATAGCGACCCGAAAAGCGTTCATTAAATTAAAGGTGAATGGTTTGTTAGACATATATTTTCAGAGGTTGGTCAGAGACCCGCTTATAAACCTTTGTCAAGTAAGAAAGACACAAAACACACATACTTGGCAGTTTCTGCCATCTATCGCGCCTCTTTTACAATTTAGACATGTCCCTGAATGGGAGGGAAATAGTCTCCAGGAAGATATTCCCCAGATATTTAGGGACTTCCAATGAAAAGACCCTAGATATTTAGGTAATCCAGTGAAAAGACTCTAGATATTTATAACTCCAGTGAAAAGACTCTAGTGTCTTATATGTCGTTCGAATTCCTAACACAGAAGAACGTCCTGTTTTTGTTCTTTCAAACACCAGATGTCAAATACACGATATTTAATTCTTCACCATCCCAAACATCTCCACAGATTGCCTCAAGGGGACATCCAGACTTCCCTTCTTCGAAGACGGGGCCCTAGAACAAAGAAATTCTCCATTATGTCCAACCAAACAAAAGTCCCTTTCATTCCCTCGCATACTAATACGCAAACAAGACTCTTTCAATTCTCATGTTTGTACCTGGGAGGTACACCAACGTAAGTCCGAAAGTAATGAAAGTCTTTCGTGTGTATGAGTTTTAATTGTGTGGGCGATTAATAGCATAAATTAATACATTTTTGTATTTGATGGTGCATTATTTGATACGGAGATTGTGAGCGATTGATTTTGTTTGAATATTTTAAGTGGGGGAAACCAAAAATATTTGCGTAGAGAGGAAATTTAAATTTCCCGATTTAAAAACGTAATCTTTTTGTAAGCTTTATTTCATCGGAGAACGTAAATAAAATTACATAATTTTAAACGAACTACATTGATAAAAAACACAAAAAAAAATGCTTTTTTCTTTTACTGAAACGTGTAATGAAAATACCTTCTATAATACCAATACTAATTATAAAATACTAATGGTATGTTTCCGATTAGTTGGGAAACACTTCATTTATTTTCAAAGTTAAGTTTGGTTTGGTTTTGAATTATCGTCGCACTACAGCTACACGAGGGCTATTGGCGACGGGCGTCGTATTTTAGAACCACAGTCAGGTGACGAGCCAACACCTGAATAGGCACCCAACGCAACCGTTAAGTCAAAGTTAAGAAGCTAAATGATTCCGACGCATGCTTTATCCTCTTGTGACCAGGCGTCCCCATCTGGGGATTTTTTTTAAATGTCACAAACAAACATTTAACATGTCCCACAAACAATTAACATGCTAATTTGTTTCAAAATTGACCTTGTCCGATCCATATATCAGTTTTCCGCCTTTGATTACAGGTATCAGTTAGTTATTTCTATAAAGAATGAAATTGAACGAAAGTCAATACGATATTAGAATTCTTTAAAAAAAATATTTAATTTTTGTTCAAAAGTTTTCAGTAAGTTATTTCCATAGATAATTTTCAAGGCATTTTGCATTAAAAACAATGTTAAAATAATCTATTAACTACAAATAAGTTATATGGTCTTTTTTGTTGCCTTTTTTAGCACAAAAAATGTGTATTTTTAAAGTTTAAGGCTAGTCCCTAAGTAACTATTAAACATATTTTTTAAAAATTTCTTTGAAAAAAAATTTTTTTAGCCTAAACTTGTATGAAAAGTATATGTTTAGATTAAGAATATATGTGTAGGATTTTGCTCGGGTCTTAAAAGGTTAATGATTCCATCCCATCTCTGTCAATATATTATAAACGAGCTTACCTACTTCCAAACGTCCCACAAATTGGATATGTACTGCACAAATTAGTAGAAAAACATTTTTTTAATAATGAGTTTCTATATATAACAGAAAGAGGGTTTCGAATTTCCGAGCTCGGAAACATTTATGAAAACTGCATGCGCCGTAACTGCCCCATATATTCATGAACTTTTCTGAATTTTTTTGCAGTGTATGAAAGAATGAAGGAAAATAATTCATAAAATTTAAATTAATAAGTTTTAAATTTTTCTTCCTTTGGCAATTTATTTTCGAAATGGAAAAAACCCTTTTGCGTCCACCAGTACACCCCAATGCCAATTCGTTTTTCCAATCCAATTTAAAATATTAGCTTGACATTTCCACATGCCAACCATAAACATGGTTTTTTCTCCAATCTCTCCAACATAAGTTATTTAGTCAAGACTAACCCCACTCTATCTCCAACACACATTCCAATCCTTGATACCAGCGACCCAACCAGCGAAAACAAGGCCAGGAAAACTATTGTTTTTCGGCCCAATAAAGACAATAACTTATTTCTTACGAGCAAATGACCCGAGGTGGCTCGACGGAGGGTATTATAGGACGCGGAAATTGGAGCACCACTCGTACTACAGGACTTCTTACAAATGACATCCAACGATATTTTTAGTTTTTGGTATTATTAGGGCTATGGTTTGTGTAAGAGGATTGTTGTATTAACAACGTATAGGAGAAAGAATCTGTATTGTAGGAAAGGTTATCTAATAGGAGGGATTTTGGTGATTGAAATTGCAGTTAATTACAATATTTAGTTAATTAATGATTAACGTTTCTCCTTCACTTATACTCCAGGACATTTCCACTTCATATAAATAATGTGCAGAAGGCATTGTTATCTAATAGGTGGGATTTTGGTAATTAAAAGACATACGACCACCTGTAATTAATGCAATAAGTTGTACTCCAAGACCAATTAGACTTCTTTCAAATGACATCCAGATACATTTTTAGATTTTGGTATTATTAGGGCTATGGTTTGTGTAAGATTACTGTTGTATTAACAACGTATAGGAGAAGGAATCTGTATTGTAGGAAAGGTTAACTAATAGGAGGGATTTTATTGATTGAGAAATTGCAGTTATACAATTACAATATGTAGTCAATTATTGATTAATGTTACCAATCCGTTCAGCTTACACTCCAGTACATTCTCACTTCAAACAAATGATATTCAGTAGGCATTGTTATCTAATAGGTGGGATTTTGGTACTTGAAAGACTACGACCACCTGAAATTGAATCGGGGAGTGCAGAAACAACGTCAGTCACAAATTTCAAATTTTTCAGGTGGGAGAAAAAAACGTAATAACTCCTCCATTATTTCTGCACTCAACACTTGAAACAAACGTCCTGTATTTACGGAACTACTCAACAGACCAACGTAGTTTTTGCACCCAACACGCATCTTGCCTTTCAACGCTTATTTTCATTGAAAACGAGTTTTCGGATTTTTTTGACTGAAGTGGTTTCTGCACTCGCCGATTCAATTAATGCAATTAGTTGTACTCCAGGACCGATTGCACTTCTTTCAAATGACATCCAGAAATATTTTTAGTTTTTGGTATTATTAGGGCTACGGTTTGTGTAAGAGGATTGTTGTATTATCAACTTATAGGAGAAGGAATCAGTATTCTAGGAAAGGTTATCTAATAGGAGGGATTTTGAAAAATGAATTTGCAGTTATACAATTACAATATTTAGTTAATTAATGATTAACGTTACTAATCCCTTCACTTGTACTCCAGGACATTTCCACTTCTTATAAATAGGCATTGTTATAATAGGAGGGATTTTGGTACTTGAAAGACTACGACCACCTGTAATCAATGCAATAAGTTGTACTCTCTACTTTGACTCACACATTGACCTAAAGTTATCGGTATGATAGATATTAAAAGGAAACAAACAATATGTTAGCAAAAAATAAGATACATCAGCCATTCTAGCATCATCAATTAAAAGCAATCATGCACAACTTTTTCTGTAAAGGGGCCCTAAAATGTGCTGCGTCTACACTCTTAGAAATGAATTCTCAAAAACGACGAAATTTTCCTTAATTTTGACGATGCCATTTACTGCATATGCTCCGAGTTTTTCTTTCCTCAAAGTGAGGAAATTTGATTCGTCATTATATGAGGATTCGAATTTCGTCCAATCTAAAATAATAGAAATATTTCGTCATTTTTGAGCATTTGAGTACAGCAATAAGATTCAGTTTCCTCAAAATCAAGATACATAATCGTCAAATCAAGATAGTCAAAGTGAGGATTCGCACTTACTCAAAAGTCACGTGACAGTTTGACGAAACAATCCTCAAAATTAACGAAATGAGGCTTGAGGATTCATGAATCGTCAAAAAAGAAAGTGTTATTTCTGAGAGTGTATAGTCTGATTTTTACTCTATCAAGCTCTGCATATATATCCTGAAACTTCTCCAAAATATCAAATCTCTTCTGCTCCATAAGAAACGCGGAAAAAGCACCATCTGGACTGGCACCCTTATCCAATTGATGCACTCGAGGACTCTCCCAGACACTGACTTGCACACACAAATAAATCTCCTCCCCAGAAGAAAATGCAAAAACTGTGTCCAAACCCTTTTTCCGGAGCACGGAGATTAGGATTACCGCCCCCTAAAATCATTGGAGATAGTGACATCCTCTTCCACTACAGTTTCCCACGGGGAAGATTATCAATTTTCTCCACTACTGTGGGGGTGGTATTGGGTCATTTTCAGATAACACTTAGGCGTGATTCATGTTTTTTTTTTAAATACAATCTGCAATTGAAGAGCTTAGTGGAAGAACGTGCTAAATGGCAAAAAGGTGAAAACGAGAAAATGAGCTTTAAAGATTTTAGTTTGCACTGAGATCTGTTGAAAACGGTACTTGCAAACCTTAAAAAATATACTAAACTTAAAGTTTATGAAAAAGGGAAAATTTGTTAACCTGAAGAACTTTTAGTAATATGTTTATTGACATATATATCTATATTTTTTTCAGTAATGTAACTTAGCACGTCCTCCACTAAGCTCTTCAATTTATTAAAGTAGATATTCTTATTTCATTATCAGCATTGGGAGGTATTATGCGACTGCACGGCGTTGGTTTCGGCTGAGTTGTAACTTCGCCAATTGAATGGAGTTCTAAATTATTAGGCATACGTAGATGTTTAAAGCCTCCTTCGTAGCTAAAAATAGATACCTGGAAATATTGAAGCAAACCACAATGTTTGGAAGCCTCTGGCAATGAAATCAGTGCATTCACCAGATCCATTGTAACAACAATTACAATTAAATCCAGAAGAACGAAAAAAATTTCTGCATAGTTTTTTTGGTGTTTATCATTATCAACCCATTTCACTAGTTTCAGAAACTTTCTGAACTTGTTATTAAAAATGATGTTTTAATCGAACATCTGCAAAAATCGTTCCTTCAAATCATCCTTTTCACTTCTATAATGCCACAAATTTTCCTATTTGAAACCCTTCACTCAAATAAAAATCTATTTTAACGAAATCTAAATTCAAAAGTAAGGAGAAGACGACAAAACACTTTTGAGATGATAAAATAATCAGTTTTAGGCGCTTCATTCTTTTGTTTTTAAAGCAAAACGTTGTTGATTACTGTTTACAAATCACAAAGAATGCTGCAGAAAAACTTGACTTTGTTCGGAGCCAGTATAAGGAACCACAACTAAGGAAAACATTAAAAAAAATTAAAATATTTTAAATCCATTTTTGAGGTTTTGAAAAAGAATTAAGCAAAATGTTATTTTTTTTTATATAAAATTGAGGTAATTCAGGTGTATGAATTTAAAATTTACTGTAAGAATGTTTATAAAAATTCATTTTTTCCCGGAGTTTGGTGAGCTTTACACGCATTTTGTCTTGAAATGTAACGGTATAATGCTTATCACTGTTCTTTTTAAGAACATAATAAAAGTTATAATATTATTATTTAAATATTTTCATTTTTACGAGCAGTATGAGTTCCACTTTACTCATATCTACTTAACTTATAAATAAGTCAAATTCTAATAGTTAACCCTTTATTTCTCTAAACTACTTATTATTTTCTCCCCAAAACAACCAGTACGAACCACCACAACTCTACCTCCTTAACATCCACGCATTTTTGTCACCAAGCCTTAGATTCAAGTGTTTATAAAAGGGTTGGGGAAATTGAAGGGCTATGTCCTATGGGAAGTAGGGTTTGGGAGGTATCTTTTGTTGCAGTAAGTCAACATGGGGAATGGGGGGCGTTATCTGTCTCTATGTTCTGGAAAGATTCGGTTCTCATGCAGTTTTTTGTTATTCTCAATGAATATTATATATGGAAAGTATTTGGGTTTCCCCTGTTTGTTATTGTAAGGATGTGGATGTTTGTAGAGTTATTGATGATCTAGTAGACGGGTATCGAATTTTCTAATTTATTCCTGGGAAAAAAATGAAGATACTTTTCCATTTCGAATGTACAACTGCAGCCAAATTGAATGTTTCGAATGATAACCGTTAACTGTGTATACTGTGTTTTGTCGCCAGAAAATTCCGTTTGTAGCCAAACATTTCGTTTGGTCAGAGTTATTCTGCTCGTGAAATGAAAAAGTACCAAATGAAATGAACTTCTAGATATGTAGTTAATATGGTTGATAAGCTATAAAACAAATATGAATACTTTTGGGAGGGTTAGCTTCTAATTTAACTTAGCATAAGTGTTACGGAATAGAGACATCCTTGCATATAAGTTTTTTTTTAATTTTTAATATCAGTCTATGTGCTGTTTTATCAAATTGATTATATGCATAAAATCAAGCACGTAATTTATTAGTGGTTGTGATTCCTTGTAATAGTGTCATCTCGAAAAGGTCTAGTGCGACGATAAAACAACTTGACCCTAATTCTACTGTGTCTTTAATACTATTCATCACAAGGGATCGAATTACCATTCAATAATCTCATACCATTAAATAAATTTCTTACCACAAAAAATTCGTAAAATTTACTACAAAATAGCTAAAATTACTCTAGAGGGGAAAAAAGACAATCGAAACCGAACGGTCGAAATCAATTCTTTCAATTTTGTAAAGCAATTTAATACTTTGATCTCATACTTACAGAAATCGTTGAAGAAGAATTGCGTTTAATAAATTTAGAAACAAAGTCTTAAGAAAAGAGAGCGGTTTTCTAAAACTTTCAGAAGCATTAAAATTATTTTTTTTTTCAATTTGCGTTATTGCCTTTTCTTATACCGAAAGGACTTAAATTCTAATCAGTTGAGTTTTTGTTCCTTTTCCAATAAAACAAGCTTTGGTAGGTGAATAGTATTGTAGCAAGTTTAAGTAAATAAAAGTTAACAGGATAGTTATCAAAAAACAGGCACGATAGTTACCAACAAAACAGCAAACACATCATAAAACATTGAGACATGGATAACTTAGGTTTTACCCTAAATATCCGGACCGGAGGACAAGATCAGAAATGGAATAAATTATGCTTTTGAAGGCAGGTAAGAAAACTTTCTTTTTACAATAGAGTCGTTAATGAGTGGAATGTTTTACCAGAATGTGTTGTGTATTCGAAGAGAGTGGAAGATTTTAAGAAGAATCTCGATAACTATTGGAAACTGGTAAGGAATTAGATATATTTTGGACCAACCTTGCTGGGCCACTGGTCTGTTGTTTGTAGACAATTTTTGTATTTCTATTTGTAAAAATATATTTCACTGTGCAGCAATTACATACTTAATACCAATGAAACAAAACTACAAATTAGCAATACGAATATTTTATAGCGTTTTATAACACAAAAAAAGAGGAGAAGTAGAAATCAATAGGGGCTATTTACATCTAAAATCACCTAATATTAAGATTTTGACTACATTAAACTACATTGTAAAAAAATCTGTAGGAAAACAGAAAATATTTTTTTTTTAAAACAGAAAATACCTATTTTCATAAATTACAGCAGTTTATTAATATATTACTTCTGAATTTGTCAAAAGTCACACTTTATCTGTAAACAGATAAATCTTGGTTCCTATATCATCGACGAGGCTTCGCATATTGGTCATGGGTACACGTCTTTATTTTTAATGTATATTATATTAAAGAAAATATCTCTTAAGTACAAATAATTTCAATATTGCTTTGCTGCTGCAAAAAATTCTGTGGACACATTTTGCCTAAAGCATTACAGTAGTTTTCTGGCAACTTTGCTACCAGGAATTTTCTGTGATATCTCTCTTAGTTTTTCTAAATATTTCTGTGACAATATCTTCTGTAGTTCTGCAACAATATTTTCTGTAATATATACAATATTCTCTTCAATTGGGCTTTGAAATTTCTAATCAGACATAAAAAAAATTCAGTATTTGACAGACCTCGAAGAACATAACGAGCCAGCTTATACATAGAATTTCGGTGTGATCTTTTTTAATTATTCAAACATCCATTTATAATATCACAATGTCAAATGCATAATAAAATAGGTAATGTTCGTGTACTTAGTTTAAAGTGCACAATGCCTTAAAAACTGGAATTTAAGACCCCAATAATTAACATGAGTAAATTTGATTTGACTTTTGAAGTTAAAAGTTTCTTATAATATCGTAGTTAAGAAATGAAAAACACTCACTCAACCGAAATTATTTAGAACATTCAATCTCAATTGCTCAATTTCGGCAATTTCTCCACATTAAACCATGAATTTATTTTCCTGTCGCTGTTGTTAAATTTAGAACATTTCATTCATTTGAAACAAATGATTTAGGAACAACTAAACAGCAAAAAAATCTTACATTTTACAATCCAGAGAGAGAAAAAATCGAAAAAGTTCATTTCTTAGATACTCTTATCGTTTCTGTAGATTTTTGAAAAGTTATTTCTTTTTCCAATTTACTTTATTTGTTTTTCTTGTAAGACAGTTTCAAGTTCTCCGCTCTTCATTTGAGTTGGACTCTTTCTCCCGAAGTTGCCTCCCGAACACAAACCCACTTCGATAACTTTGTTAAAACCCTTAATGCTGTTTGTTTTGTTTCAAGTGAACATTGATTTTTTTGTTTCGTCGGATTTGTTTCGAATTTTTTTCAAGATTTGTTTTTAGGCACTATTTTGTAATTTGCGTTGTTTGGATTTGAATTTTATGGCTTTTTGATTGGTCCTTAGCGAATTAGAATATTTGTTTAATTCCACGAAAATGCGCCATGGACATCCTTTTTTTAAATTTCAACTTTTTTATTTTAAACAAAATCTTCTCTTTAAAAATTCTTGACACTTTATTTTCTCTTTTTAAACCTCAAAATAAGCAGTTCGTAAAAAAATTCGAACATTAAATTTAAAATTTAAGTTAAATAAAAACATCAAAACTTTGTCAAGTCTGTCACATTTGTCTTGTCAGTCACGCTAATAAATATTGATAATATTTTACTATTTATAAATTTCTTAATTTTTTTCTTTCTGGCTGGCACATCAGAATCTTGTATTGATTCCAAATAAATTCTAGACTTGGAATGCATACCAGTTAAGAGCAAATGGTAATAATACAAGGTCACTCAAAATATGTGTCTCAATTCTGTCATGTCAGTCACGGCATGTTTTAACCCTATTAATTTTAAGTATTTTCTCTTGAATGAACATTTCAGTGTTTTTTATAATCAAGACCTTTATTTGCATCACCCCGTGGTAATTTTTTAACTGTCAATTAACATTTAGTACTTTTTAAGAGCCACGAAAGTTGTCTTATGTCATGCCTCTCACGAATGGAAATAGCCATTTGTGGTTTTGTTACAGATTTAGTGTAATTATAAAATAAAGGAAAACGAAGTATTTATTTTATTCTGTCACTAATTTGCAATTCCAGAACATAGAGATATTTCATTTGGGTTAAGCTTGACTAAATAATAAAATCGTAGTAAATACAGGTTTTGCAGCTTGTGTACATATTACTCAAATTAGAAAAAAAAAAATTCCTAAATGAAGGATATGGCCCTATATTTTCGACTTCGTCCAATTGAATTTATTATATCAAATCGGCCAATGAACGGGCCGGACCTTATACCTTAGTTATACTTTTGGAGAATGTGAGTTATGGAACTAGATCCTTAATAAATGATACTAAAAGTGTTGGCGTTCGATAACCTCTTAATTAATTTTTCTGACCTACTCTATTTGTCTTTTGAATCTTTCTCAATATTATCAGTACAATAAATCTGTCTCATTTTATACACCAACTCATCACCTAATAACACGATAATATGTCTAAAAATAAATCCTGAAAAACATGACCAAAGCCACCCAACACAATAACCCTAAAGTAATAACATTCATAAAAGGCACTTATTAGAGCGATTACACGTGGACACATATACTAAATATCCTTCTATTTTGGCCAAATAAACCCTTTGTGGACATTAACGAAAATAATGTATTTGCCTTTAACTTTATACGCCATTATGAGGTACTTAACATAAATTTATGCCATCGGAGTCAGAAGAGAATAAGTCAAAAAAGAAAAATTGGCTTGTTTTAGATGACGTATGTACATCTAGCTTTCATTCCTATTTTAATCCGATCGATGCTCCGCTTGGTCCTCTCTGTGGTTCCACGTAACAAGAATTCAACAATTGATGATCGGGAAGGAAAATTCATTCATTATTTCTGTTGCCACTCAAGATCTGGAACATGTCCATTTGCCATTCTTATCGGATTTGAATTTTATCGCCATTTTTGGATATGGACTACTTTAATGTTCTTTGATTAGTTTAACAGAGTATCAAATTTAAAACTGATAAACATTCAAATGTATTGATCTTATTGCAGTATACTATATAGCAATTTAAAGAACTACATTGAAACACAGTGTCATAATTAGTTGGAAAAAACTTTTGAAAAGAAATAATTTTATTAATTACTTAAAAAATGTTAGCTATAATAATGGAATTTTATCATATTGACTGATTTACAACATTAAAAAAAAATCCGAATAACACAATACTAAATGTTATTCTGACAGATTAATATAATCTACAAAATCAATTCCATATAATCATAGTCTCGTTAATATTTGTTGACTAGGTAATTTTATGATAAAAATGTCTCTGAATCTAATGTTCAGTAAAAAAAAGTTTGTTGTTTTTAGAATTAACAAAGTCAGATAGTGAGGCAGAAAATGAACGAAGCAATCTTGGCCTATTTGGCGTCTTTTTTGGCGACAACAAATGAAAGACCGCTGTATGGAGAACGTGATATGATAAAAATACTTTCCCTTTGCTAATTTCGCCAAAGGTTTTCATAATACCAATAATTCGGGGATCCTAGATTTGGCGTAAAAACCCGGCCACGATTCTTCAGTTTAAAATTAAATTATATTATGCTAACACTTAGTAAATTAAACCTTAATAGCTGTTTTTAACACACAAATTGTAAAAAAAAAAATTACCTTTTCCTGAAGGAAAATCAAACCAAAAGTTACATCAGTGACAGGCAGTTATACCGACCACAATACTACCGAGGAGAAATATACTGCCGAACCTGGGTTCGAACCACGGAAATTTCGATCTTCAGTTCATCGCTCTTCCAACCGAGAGTTCGAAACACATTCAACAAACAGTTAAAAAACCTTTTTCGCTGTGTTATTCTATTACTTTTCAGAAGATTTATTACAAAATTATAACTGCTTTTACTTTAAACAGCATATTTTTATAGAAACGCAAATTTAAAAAAAAAAAAACTAACCGTATTTTTCTGCGAATATATATATTTTTTGTATAATGCAAATTTCACATTAATGACTTACCCTATCCTACCTCTAAGTTATGATACAATTTATGTTAGTATAATGCAATTCATTCCTCGTTGGCTCTCAGTGCTACGTTGCGGTGAAATATTGTCCTTCCTTGTTTAATGAGGCAGGGACTACAGTGTCATAAATATATTTTTTCTCGTTAAAATGTCGGGACTAAAGAGTTGTTGGTGGTTGTATGACTGACCGCGGAAGATTTGTAGTCTCATGTATAGTGTATAGATTGGAATAAGTTAGAATGGTTTCGGGATTGGCTTAAGTCCAATGGTATAGGCGTGATTTTTAATATGTATTATCAATTATATTAATGTTTTTTTTTTCATTTATTAATTCATTATTTATTTATTTTTAAACTTTTGTTTATTTTTATTTATTCTTTATTTTTATACATTTGTTTATTTTTATTTTTTATTTTTATGTAGTTTTTCATTCATATTCACTTTTCCATATTTATTTTTTATTTTAATTTTTTTTTTAATTTTATAACTAAATTTGAAGAAAAAGCATATCACAATCTGTTATGCTTTAAATGTTTCTTTTTAATAACTGTTTGTATCTTCTTCTTTATTGGCTAGAGCTTTCTTCAGAATCTTCTTCCATTCTGATCTTGTTTTGGAAAACGACCTCCATAGTCCAGTTGCAGGGCGACATATTCTTCGAGAATTGTGCCTTTTGAGAAACATTGATGAAACTTTCAGGGTTTGTACACTAGAACAAGACGATCATTTTTTGATATGGACGTCGGCTGGGTTCCGACCCGTTTGGCCGCCATCTTGAAAAATTGCGGAAAATATATTTTTGATCATAACTCCTGAACCGCTTGTCCAAATATAATGAAATTTGGTTTAAAATGATCGCAATTGCTTTATAAATCTTTTATGTATATGTTTTATGGGGTTTTATCCAGCCGTTAATCCGCTATGTGGCTTTATTTCAGAAAATCATGTAATATTTAACGCGTTTACTTATTTATCTGGACACACATAAAACTTCGCTAATAACATGTATTTGCGAAGTTGTTGGTCTTTTTATTGTTTAAAAAACAGTTTTTGTTTGATGCAATTCGGAGCAGTACTTCTTTAGATACGCTATATGTAATACGCACGTGGGGCCGGTGGAACCGTTTCGTCTTCTATCCGCTGTGTGTTTATGGCGCTGGCGTCGCTTGGATGCGTCATCTACTGCATAATCTATATTGATCATGGTCTTGTGGATTGTGGATATGCTGTTGTTAACACAGGTAAACACTTCGAAATAATTTCATATAGGATGTTTATATATCATTACCAATTTATAACATATTGCAGGAAAAGATGAAGATAAAGTTTTTATTTGACGTAATTTATATAACAATGCATGATATCATAAATTCATACTATTTAAGAAAGTTTTAATTTTTGTGTATTTTGTTTTTTATTGCCACCTAAGTCCATTTAAGATTTAAATTCGAAATTAAAGTTAAAACCAATTTTTGCTTGAAAATTGAGGACTTTTATGACCGGTAAAACTTAGCGGTATGCAACAAAAGCTTAGCTTAAATGCAATTTTTTGAAACATTTTCCGAATTTAAGTTTCGTTTTCAAAAACCATTATGTTTAAAGTTTACCGTCAGTACCGGAGTCTTAGATGCTAATACAATGCTAAGCAAATATATTACAATTTATCTTAATAAAAATGACGCGTAAATTAAAAAAAAAACGAAACTACTGCATACTAAGCCAATCGGAAATCAAGAAGGGAATTGTAGCCCAGCAAACTCCCGCATTAAAATTGGTTATCCAATGCTGGCTTAACGAGCCTGGTCAGGGACCCCTTTTTGCCATAGAGGCATCAAACAGTATTGAATTAATTTTAAGTTTGTTTTTTAAAGGTTTGTTTTCATATAGTATAATTTTTTCAATTCAAAAATGTAGAATATAATGCAGTTTTAAAATTTGTCTCTGGTTTTTTAGTTTTCATGTAAAAGATATTTTTTCTCTTGAAGTGTTGGGTGCTGGTGAGCCCAGTCGGTTAAGGCGTTAGCCTTGCATGTGTAAGGTCCCAGGTTCAGGTCCAGGCATCGCCAAAATAACTATCGAACTATAAACGGCCCGTGGAGTCAAAAAATTCCGTCATAACGACCGTGCAGAGGAAGGGCATGTTAATTATGATCCAAAGCCCCAACGCTGCATCAATGTTGCCCTTAACGGTTACCCCACGTAAATCCTGGGCAAGTGCCAGTTTTGAGTCTCGATCAACCCCTGTATGCCATTGCTAAACAAATACAGTGGACGTGGCCACAAGGATATAGTAAAGAGAATTTCGTGATTCTTCCAGGAGGTTTGCACATTGAAATGGCTAGTTTCAAAGTGGCTGGTGATTGGTTATGCGGTAGTGGTTGGATTCAAATGTAAGTTGAGGCAGGTATTACCACAATTGGGACAGCTGAATCATATCTAAAGGTTTTGCATCTGTCATGCCCATCAGGTCTCCTTCTGCTTTGTATGTTTTGCAAAAACGTGCATACTGCTCATACATCGAGGCAACCGATGATCAAGAGCCATTGGACTTTGCTTTGTGGTGCACTGCCATGCCTGCGAAATACCCGCAATAAATACTGGCCAACAACAATGACACTAGAACTCACCATATTGCTATTTGTGCAATCTTTAAGAGAGTCCAACTACACTTTGTACGAGCAAGCGCTGACGGAGCTTGTCCCATGTTTTTTCGCGTCCGACCACACACATTATGCCCTCTGGATTTCCATAAGCTTAGCAGATTTAGCACAATTGCCTTCAAGACTTCCTGAAGTTGCAAAACAGTTCGTATCTGGGAATTTCACTGTAAAACGTATAACACTTGCATACGTAAATAATGAAAACAAGATTGAGCTGTTTCATTTTCTAACTCAAGCTAGTTAACTTGAATATCGATAGTAGAAATTAGTTAATAATTACTATATATAACGGTAAATCAGTTGTCTGTTTTTCTGCTCGTGAATTGACTTTTCTATCTCTTTGCACACATGAAGACGCTGATACCAGAACTATGATTCATGTTTGTGATGCTTTAAACACTGGAAAACGAAATATATTGATCAGAACGGTAGATACAGACCTGGTGGTGCTATCAGTCTGATTGGTTTAAGCAAAAAGCATAGAATAAGGTAGATTTTGAAAAAGGCAACGATTTCCGATACATACCACAGCCCATACAATAAGTGCTACTCTTGGCCTGAGAAATCGCATGCTCTGCTAGGATTCCACGCATTCACAGGCTGTGATACGACTTCGGCATTTGTTGGGAGGGGAAAGAAGACTGCTTGGAACGTGTCTAATAGTTACCCCGATGCAACACCTCCTTCCTAACTCTATGGCCAGCAATACCAGAACCATTGCAATGTGGTTGGACCAGAAATGATGGAAAGGGCTTCGGCCACTGTGGAGAACTCTACCTGACGTTTCAAAGAAATGTCAAGAGCAACTCCTTAAATGTGGCTGCAAAAAACTTGCGAAGGGCGGTGTAAATGCAAACGCCTGGGACTAAAATGCACCGAACTATGCTCCTGTGACTGCAAAAACTAAAATTTCATATCAAAAAACTAAGAATTTTTGTTAAACAATTAACGATGATTTTTAAGAAAATTTTACCAGGTGAAACTGATAATTATGGTACATTTATTTGAATAAAAAAATATAAGGCAAATGAAGGACACATTCCTGAACAATTTATTTATGTGAAAGATAAATTAAGTTACACTAGAAGTAAACTTAAAATTTTTCAGCTAACGTTTTTATTTGGAAACATAGCGTTAATTGTACTGACAAAAAGTCGTCATCTATGGGTTAGTCAGCGTGCTTACGCTTGTACTGTTGGCTGTATACTTTTTACAGCATCGACGTATTTTGCGATCATATGACGCCACACTTATCGATCAGTCGTAGTATTACATGTAGCGTATCTTAAGAAGTACTGCTCCGAATTGCATCAAACAAAAACTGTTTTTTAAACAATGAAAATACCAATAACTTCGCAAATACATGTTATTAGCGAAGTTTTATGTGTGCCCAGATAAATAAGTAAACGCGTTAAATATTACATGATTTTCTGAAATAAAGCCACGTAGCGGATTAACGGCTGGATAAAACCCCATAAAACATATTACATAAAAAATTTAGAAAGCAATTGCGATCATTTTGAACCACATTTCATTATATTTGGACAAGTGGTTCAGGAGTTATGATCAAAAATAGATTTTCCGCCATTTTTCAAGATGGCGGCCAAACGGGTCGGAACCCAGCCGACGTCCATATCAAAAAATGATCGTCTTGTTCTGGTGTACAAACCCTGAAAGTTTCATAAATGTTTCTCAAAAGGCACAATTTGTCACACTTGCAGCCGGACTTTAACACTTTTAACTTTTTAAAATCCTCGTCGACACTATACCATTGATGTTCACTGCACCCATAATTTTTCTCAAAACCTTTCTTTCAAAGATAGACTGTTTGTATGTAGATGGAATTATTATTTTTTATCGCTATCACTTACTAAATAAACAGTTTTTCAAACTAATTTTAACTTAGAATCGCTTGCACATAGAATAAATAGTGAGTAAAAACTATATTTTTGCATTTCGACGAGAAATGAATTCCAAAACCGTACACTTTTGACATTTTCTACAGGTATTGGAATAAAAATTTGAGCTCTAATTTTCACATTTTCCATATGTCATAGTAAGCAACAACGCCAAGCAAGGAAAAGTAATCTTAAAATTTAACTATGAAATTGCCCTTTTTCTGTCTCTGATTTTCAAAATAATGACTTGTATAAAAGACGTATGAAGTACCACGATTCTTCATAAGGTGTTTCAATCATTTTGAAGTCATTTATGACACCTTTTCATTACTTAATTAAAAATTTTAACACGTAACTTCTTAGAAAATGAAACCTATTTAAGAGGGGCTGCCTGTCCCATAGAGCTAATGCATTAGTTTTGAATCACAACTTCCGTAAAAGCATAGCTTATCCATGCTAGCCCTTTTTCCCCAGGCATGGGAATATGCAAAGCATCGAAATAAAACTAATTTGGAACGAAAATTGTATCTAGTTATTTAATCATAAATTTTTGAAGTTTTAAAATGCCCCAAATGCCCAGCAGATGGCGACTCTATTTTAAAACTTCATCAATTAATAATGAAATTACCGGATGTTATTTTTTTTCCAATTTTCTTTTAAATTGGTGTTATGATAATTCCCATACCTGGTGAAAATGGGATAACATGGCAAAGCAATTCTTTTGCAAAAGTTGTGATTTTAAAACTAATGCATTAGTCCATGGGACTGACAGTTCCTCTTAAGAAAATGTTTAAAACTAAAATTCTAAATACATTAAAGATCTTATTCCATCTCTTGAAACTCAGTATTTGGAAGGAAAATTGATTTTCATTTGTCATGTCAGACATTAATGACTTAATATTACAATGCATTAGTAGAAAATAGAAGTTTTGAATTTTAACCCCCTTTTACAAATAGTCCTTTCCCAAAATGCAACCACTGCAGATTTAAACATTCCCATTACCATTTCCAAACCCTGCATTTCAAAACTGATGACTTTTCAAAATTGAACAACACATGGGTTTTTCCCATCTCTACTCACAAAATTCGAAATATCTCTTTTGAGATAAAATAATCACGTCTACAAAAGACATCCGCCATAAGTATTTCCGCTCAGGAAGCTTAATTACAATTTTACACAATTAATTGTTTCATTAATATCGATTCATTTTGGATTTAATCTTTTGGAGATAGACTCGATCTTGTGTGGCAGGAAAACTCGATTATAATGGCACATTTGTGTTGGTTAGTTTTAAAGAACAGATGATTTTAGTGACTGAAGTGTTATGAAAATTTGTTCCTTTTTTTTTATTAACGAAATTTTTGGGTTATCACCAATCTAAATCTAAAGAGTAAAGTCAAATTCGGCAATAAAAATACCTTATATTTTATTTCAATACTTACCCAGCAATTTCATTAGACTTAAAAAAATAGGAATCTGGTTTTTAGTTAAGAATAATCATGATTTAAGTGATTTTTCATTTTAAAAAAATGTCAAAAAATTTTACCTTAGGATGTGGGAGGAGTAAATAAAATGAATTATTTTGATTTTTAGAAAAAGAAATAGCGTTATTGATAAGAAGGCTATATAGATTTTGAATATATAAATAGAGATAGAATTTTGGACTATATAAGTAGAGCTTTTCATAATAACAGGAAGAAGAATCTTTGAATATTTATAAAAATTCAATACAAAAAGTGATCAGGTGATTTGGTGGAATGTGTGAAGATATCACAGACAAAAAAAACTTTTAAGCAACACATAAATGATTCAAAGAGTTGACTACAAGTGAATTGTAAACAAGGTTTAGGAGCCCCGGTGGCCTAGTGGGTTTGATCGCTGCCCAGTACGCTAACAGTCTGCGCACTGTACCGTGTGAGGGTTCGATTAAAGCCTTCGCCCTGTGTGTAATTTCTCTATGTGTGTCAGTATTAAATCTGTGTCTGTCTTTATTGACGGAGGTTTATAAGCGGGTTTCTGATCAAGCACACAAGCCGGAAATACATGTGAAAAACAACCATCATGAACATGGTATATTCCTCTTCATCTTTACCAATCTGATATAAATTACAACTTGACAATATGATTTTTCTCCAACGTATCGGCATCTAGCTCAGTTAGTTTTAAATTTTGCATTTTAGCCCAATTAGCGCCGTATTCGAGATAAAATGTTGACGGCGAGTTGTAGATTTGTAATTTAATCCGTCGTCAAGTGACGAGCTACCCTTGAGCAGTACGTTATTCTCAAAGAGTTCTGAAGGGTAGAGGAACGACTCGTACTGAGCTGCCATCGGCAGCCATGGCTCACTACGGAGCCCGAATAGAGTGGCAAAAATGCTAGTTAATTTATAATTTTGATACTGAGAAAGGAAGTACACCCAGTGTAAAAGCGATAATCGAACCCACGCCAGTTACAGTGCGTGGACTGCTTGCGTCATGGCCTGCGATCCAGACCACTGGGCCATCGGGCCCCACATGCCACCCTATATTGTTATTGTACACTTCTCCAGTCATTTATTAAACAACGTCGTATTTATGATTTCTGCAATCTGCTTCTGAAATCCAAAATAATTCTGATCTGATGTAGTAATTATGAACCCTGCAAATTCCGAGTCTGATTAAATTTTTTTCGAACGTGTGTTTGGTACTTCGACATAAAAGTATCGTTGAATATTATGTGACAAAGTTTTTCACTTTAATTTTTTCGAGTGTGTTGGAGTGTGAAGAGTCGTGTAGGTGGGCGTTGCGCCTCTTATGTGATTAACGTGTCAAAAGTCAATAAACAAACCGAAACTGAATTGGCTTTGAACTTTTTATACTGGTTGTGGCTCGTTTGGGCCCCGCGAGTGTACCAAGTTTCATTTTACTTGTTTCTTTTCAATTTAATTTGTGCGGATATTAGGTAAGTCACCTTCTTTTTTGTTTTGCGCTGAGGCTAAGCGCATGAACCCGACCAACAATGTAGTCCGACCTGCATCCTTTTCTGTCCCTCAACACGAAGATAAACCTGGGACTATGGAAAGTCAAATTCTTTATCAGAAATCTCTGACTACTACGGAAACCATCATTAAAGCTTCACATAATGGATGTCAACGTTTCGTTCTGTTCGCAGAAAACCCGCAAGGATCCCCAATCCCCAGGAACAAACCTAAGAAACTTAGCGACGAGCTTAACTTCAAAATCCCCCTTCATAAATCAATTGAAGATCTGAAAGTTACTCGCTCAAACAAAATTATTTTTACGACTCTAAATTTTGACTGCGCTTTGCAAATTAGTCAACTCACCAGCATTCTGAACATCCCCATTGTGGTTACTGTTCATAAAGACACGTTACCAAAAAATTCCTTTTAAGAGAGATTCCCTCAGATATATCGGCGTCCGAGGTTGCTGACGAGATTGAGTCCGCCAATGATATTGTTGTATCCGAAGTTCGCCGTTTTACAAAAAGATCTGACAATCAATTTATCCCTACAGAATCCGTCCTGGTTACAATTTTCGGAACGATCCTTCCCGAAAGAATCAAAACATGGTATACTAGTCATAAAATTTCTTCCTTTGTTGACAGGCCCAGGCAATGCCAAAATTGTTTCAAGTTCGATCACACTGCTAAAAACTGTAAGTATGACCAGATTTGTGTCAACTGCGGAGGTTCTGGAAATCACCCAAACTGTTCAAACTTACCCAAATGTATCAATTGCCATGACAAACACGTCGCCTCCGACCAACTCTGTCCCAAAAGATTAGATGAAGTCAAATTTCTGAAATTCAAAGATAGCCTTAATTACACCTTTGCTGAAGCCAGGCGCAACTTTAGATCTGAATCTAGTTCATATGCAAATATTACCAACACTATCTCGACCGGAACGGCTAATTCAACCCAAATTGCCAACAGAAAAAAAGAAGATGCCATGCATGCAACTATAACTTCCCTGGCAGGATTGATTAAAAATCTCCAGGAAAATCAGGCCAAGACTACCGAAACTCTAGATAAGTTAGTAAACGAAACAGCTAATTCAACCCAAAGTGCCAACAAAAAAAAAGAAGATGCTATGCTTGCAACTAACACTTCCTTGGCTGGAATGATTAAAGATCTCCAGAAAAATCAGACCAAAACAGCCGAAACTCTAGATAAGTTAGCAAATAAAGTAGACCTTATCACTAAAGTCTTAGAAAAAGTTGCCCCTCAGCTCTTAAAACCAAAAATAACCGAAAAGTTTCCTTCAAAAGATAGTTCAGATCTATTAATCACCTTAGCAAAAAAACAGAAAGTCATAGATGGAGCTGGTCCTCCTATTCAAGATCCGTCGGGCAGTAATGGCAAACTTCATGAAGTTCCAATCAAAATGGACACCTCCTCCAATCCCCAAAGTGCAAATGTCTCTTCTACCCCTCAATTTTCTCCAATCATTTCTCCGACTAATTTCGCTCCCTCTAATTCAAACCCTACGCAAACGTAAACAAAAAACTCATCATGAAATTCAATAGTTTAAAAATCATTCAATGGAACTGCAGATCTATTAAAAACAAATTAGTCTGGTGTAAAAATAATATGTTTTCAGAAGCTAATGTTATTGCATTACAAGAAACCTTTTTAAAACATAGTGACAGTATTCAATTTCCTGGGGAAATAATCTATCGTAAAGATAGACTTTGTAATACTCAAAATAAAGGGGGTGGTATCCTCCTTGCTATTGACTCTAAACTTTCCAGTCAATTAATTACCTTCACCAACCTCCCGATTTCCGACAATGAAATTCTTGGAGTTAAAATAAATCTCAACAACAGCTCTTTAACAATAATCAACATTTATTCCCCTAAAAGTAGATTTCAAGATCGTTGGCTTGCTGCTCTTTATGACGAATTGATCCAACCATTCCTCATCCTTGGCGATTTTAATATTAAACATCCTGTTTTTGGCTCAAGGTTGAAATCCGGGGATAGCGACAAAATAGTGGATTGGTTTTTCGAAAATGATTTAAATATTTTGAATACAAAAGCTCCCACGAGAATCTCCTCAACTGGATCCTCTCTTCTTGATCTCAGCATTAGCTCGCCTGATCTTTTCCCCTTTATTACCTTTGAACTCACCCCGGATCCCTTTAATAGTGATCATATTCCAATAAAAATTACAATCAATAATAAATTTGTCTTCGAGGTTGTCAACAGGAAAAAAGTCCACTGGGTCAGGGTTCTCCAGGCCTTCTCGGAGCTCCCATATGTCAATAATAATTTTAAAAGTTACAAAGAATTCTCCACTTTCTGTACCAGCACTATTAAAAGTAATACTAAAGAAGTCATAATTAAAAATAAAAAATTTAGTCCATGGTGGAATAGCTCCTGCAGTTTTCTTCAGGGTCAGAAAAGGAAATTCTTGCGTTTAAGCCGTGAGTCAACTAAAATTGAACATTGGATTCAATATAAGAAATTTTCCTCGAAGTTAAGAAAGGCAGTTACGCGAAGCAAACGAGAATATTGGAATAGAACGTGCGAAGAAGGGGTTCGTTCGGGTAAAATCTTTAAGATTATTAAAAGCATCTACAATAGAAGTAACGAGGTAATGACAAGTAACAATTTTATTATGGATGGCAACCATCCCATTTCTGACCCTTACTACCAAGCTAACATGTTTGCGAACCTCTTCTCCTCTGAAGCAATCCCAGAATTTATTCCCTTTAGTTTGAAGGGGGATGACAATCTTCCTTATAACAAAAACTTCTCCCTTCCTGAAATCACTCGTGCAATCAAGCTCATGAAGGTCTCATCTCCAGGTCACGATGGTATTAGTGCCAAACTCTTAAAAAGCCTTAGACCAAACATTATCCTTAACCTTCTCAACATTTTCAACGATATTTTTAATACTAACGAATTTCCCGAAGACTGGTCCTCTGCAAAAATCCTCCCGATTAAGAAACCAGGTAAAGCTGCGCAAGAAGTTTCCTCTTATAGGCCGATTGCCCTCACATCAGTTCTCTGCAAACTCTTTGAAAAAATGATCCTCAAGCGCATAATTCATTTCTCCAATAGTCCAAAATTCCATCCCTACCATTGTGGGTTTTTACCTCACAAAGATTGTTCCTTTGCACTATCTATCCTTCACCACAAAATTGTGCAAGCTAAGAACGATAAAAATTATTTCTTCCTGATTAAACTCGATATTACAGCAGCCTATGACTCTGTGTGGAGTGACGGTTTAGTCTTCAAAATGCTGAGACTGGGCATTAAAGGGAAAGTGGCGTACTGGATTTTCAGATTCCTGAACAACAGGAAACTGTTTGTTGCTTGGCGTAACATTATCTCAGGCGTGAAAGAATCCATGAGGGGGGTCCCTCAAGGTAGTGTTTTAAGCCCATTTTTATTTACCATATATATGATGGACATCTTTGAAGTTATCCCAAATAATGTTGAATGCGTCATTTACGCTGATGACATTTTTGTTTTTAATCAAGGAAAAGACTTAACTAGAGTTACAGAGAAACTTCAATTGACTCTACACAAAATTGCAGCCTGGTGTTCCACCTGGAAACTTAACATCAAACCTGAAAAATGTGAATCTATTAACTTCTCCAATAAAAGAGGCAATCCTCCACATCCCTTTCATATTAACGGAACTTATATCCCATCTACACAAAATATTAAAATCCTCGGTGTTCATTTTGCCAGCAACCTTTCCTTTAAAAATCATTTTGAATATATTAAAAAGAAAACCATGCGTAAAATCAATGCTCTGAAATGCATTGCTTCCAACTCGTGGGGTGCCCGCTCTAAACACCTGATTCAAATTGCCAACTCATGCATCCGTAGTTCCCTGGATTATGGCTGCCAGGTTTTTTTCGGAACTAGCAAAACATACTACAATAAATTAGAAGTGATCTACAATAGTGCGTTGAGAATAGCTACTGGTCTCCCGCGCTGGACTCCCATCCCCCTCCTCCTGGCAGAAGCTAATGAATCTTCTGTTTTTTCAAGACATCAACTGCTTGCTAAAAAATTTTATTTTAAACAATTTGCTATAACTCAAAACCATTCCCTGGTTGACCTCTTTCAGAGGGCGAGCCTCTCTCAAAGACTCAAAAGAACACAGTCACTGGGGAGAATCCTTAGGAACTGTCCTCAAGACTCTGGCGTGGCAGTGGCTGATATTATTCCTATCAATGTCTTTAGCAAAAAACTTAATAAGATTCACGTTCATTTAAAAGATCTGCCCTTTCAAAACAAGGCTCTGCCTGATTCCATCATCCAAATCCTCTTTTTAGAATACAAAAGTAGCCTCGATCCTGACTCTATTATTTTATCTACCGATGCATCTAAATGTCCTTCTTCAACTAAAATTGCGGCCATCGACATTACAAACCAAACTCCTATTGCTGGTTCTATTGCTCCTCTGTGCTCTGTGTTCTCTGGAGAGGCCTTTGCAATTTACCTCGCAATTAAAACCTTTATCAACGCCAATCACCACTACATTATCCTGTCTGACAGTTACTCTGTCCTTTGTGCTCTCAACCAGCTCAACCATAAGTCTCACAGTGCAATCACTTTCATCAACGAGGAGATCAGGAAGGTTGTACAACTCTGCAAATCTATTACGTTGATCTGGACCCCGGGTCATAAGGGTATTGAAGAAAATGAGAAAGCTGATCAAGCCGCTAAAAATGCTCCAGACAATAAAATTATTAAATGGACTCCAATCGAAGATGTGTACAATCTTCTTCATTCTCAGTATTTCAACGAAAAAACCCAGAAATGGGCGGACAGTAAATACGCCAAGGATTTCTATTTTTTAACAACAATCGATCCTAAGCACAGACTTCTCCCTCCAAATAGAAGATTTGATGTCTTGCTCTCGAGGATCAGAACTAAAACTTTTCCGAGTAATTCTAAACTCCATAAAATGGGGCTTGCCTCTTCGCCCCTTTGTGCTACTTGCAAAACTGAAGAAACCATCGACCATATGATTTTGGAATGTAAAAAATTCAACGTAGCTAGAACCAAATTAAGAAACCAACTCGGTATTATGCCCTTATATTTTCCTTGGCTTTTCGACATGACCGAAAACGCAGTAATCAAGACTAAGATTATAATCATGTTTATCAACCAGATTTTCCAACCCAGTTGACTCTCCCTGATGTTGACAGTGTTCCTCCAACTCTAGTCTCGAACTCAGTATCCTAAAAACAGGAGCAATGTGATTAAGCAGCCTTGTCTGGCGAGCAAATATCACAATAACTACCCAATTCACCAATTAAACAACAAGAGATAACTACAAAATATCTGTTTTCCTTAACACCATCGGAAACAGACCAAATGCTCGATTTTTCTCGACATGTGATTGATTTTCTAATTAACTGAATCATTTTTAAAAGGCGGTAAATCTCGAATTGATTCGGGGTACACTCTCCGACATTGGAAACAGTCTTTAGTCGATCGGGCTTAATGCGTGTTTTATTGAGAATGAAAAGATTACTTAGAGTAAGTTAAATGAAAGAGTAATTAATTACATTATTATGGTTTTAAGAATGATTGATTTTCGATTTGGACGCGAAAGCAATGAATGTGTAATTGATTGATGTTGTCTGAAGGAGATTATTTTGAGTGTATTTAACGTAACGTAGTAAGCACAGGGTGGTTATAAAATAACGCTCGCCATAAAAAGTGGTCTGTAGCTAGAATGAATAATCCAAATGCATCAAAAATTGAGACACTTACTAATCAAGAAGGAGGAAAAAGAATGGAATCAGAAAAAAGACAGAATCCTAAAAAAAAGAATCATAAAAAACAAACTCGTCACTTGACAAGGGTTCGAAATTACGAGGCGTAATTGGATGCGTTGGCCGTAATTTGCCATAATTGGCTACGCCTCGTAATTAGAACCTTGGTCAAGAGACGAGTTTCTTTTTTACGAAAAAGAATGGAATCATAATAAAGAAACCCGTCTCTTGACCAAGGTTCTAATTACGAGGCGTAGCCAATTATGGCAAATTACGGCCAACGCATCCAATTACGCCTCGTAATTTAGAACCCTTGTCAAGAGACGAGTTTGTTTTTTATAATTCCACTTTCTTTCCCCCTTCTTGATTAGTAAGTGGCTCAAAGTTTTTTGCATTTGGATTATTCATTAAGACCACTCCGAATAGGGAGCGTTATTTTATAACCACCCTGTATAATAACGTAAGGCTTTTGGCGATTTCTATTTAAAAAAGGTAAATGCTGCTCATAACTTGCAATACTAATTACGTTTACAAAAAACCTTTTATGCTTAAATTTGGCATGCTAGGGTATCACTTGTCTGAAACACATTTAGTATAAAATATAAAAGACACAGATGACCAGTTTGTGTGCCGCATGCTCAAGTACTCCGCATGCCGCATGCTCAAGGACCTGAAGTCAAAGAAGCGATAAAACAGTACTCTACTTAAATCAAAGAGTTCCATAGTAGGGTAGAGATTGAACCTACCATCCGCACCATGGACCAACACGGAGACAATTTAGCATGGCACGTGGGGCCCGATGGCCGAGTGGTGTGGATCGCAAGCCATAACGCGAGCAGTCCACGCTCTGTAACGGGGGCGGGCTTGATTTTCACTGGGTGTACTTCCTTTCTCAATATTAACTAGCACTTTTGCCACTCTATTAGGGGTAATTAGTGAGCCATGACTGCCGATGGCAGCTCAGTACAAATTGTTCTCTTCCCTACTATAGAACTCTTTGTCTTAAATCAAATAATTATCATTTCATACAACATCAAAAAGGATATGCAGTCACAATTTTGTATCGATGATATTTCTTGCCATTCTTTTTACCATCTTGATGAGCGGTCGTCTTCACCGTAACATCAAAATAACGAGTCACACATGCCGGATAATCGAATATCAGATAATCGGAACTAATAACACATAATTGCTCAAACTCGCCAATAGTAAAACCGGACCCCTCGGAAAGGTTCCTACAAGAAAAACTTCAATATCTGTGACAACCACCTTAACGAAGTGTGAATAGTTTCTACTTCCGAATCATGAAACCATTAGTTTGGAATTGACGCATATTATAAGAACGTGAGAGTTTTCGTAACGAGCTTTAATAAGATCCTCGGAGTCATCTGGGATAAAAATCCAATACTACTATAAAAATAGAGTTATAACTTCAGAGGATATCTCTTAAAACCAAAGAGTGAAATCCACTCTAGTAAGAGAAATGCATTTTCGACACTGGAAAGGAGTGAATATTAACTCCGACTGAGTTAAAATCACTCGTTTGGAGTGATCCTGTCGGAGGTTTAACACACAAAGGATCCACTCCTCTTGGAGAAGTGCATTTTCTAGACTGGAGGAGTAAAAATTAACTCAGACTGAGTTAAAATCGCGCTCGTTCGTTTTAAGAGTGTAGGCTGCCCGACCACGGCCTTTGCTTCAAGTACGACTTTTCTGGCCTTAAAATAGGCTAAAAAAGACATTAGTGACGTCACACTTTCCGTCCGGTTCAGGGTGTCGGCTGTTCTAAATTGGACGATTGGGACCTTTTCGAAACCTGAAAAATATGGTCTGTCTTGGCTCAGGAACAGGTTTTGTCTCCTTCGGAACAACCGACATTCCATGCCAGACGCATGTGAGCATGGGCTGGTTCAAATCACTGGTTCAAATTTTGCTTTGATGTTTATTGTACAAAAAATATATCGTGTATTGTCAATTAAATTATAAATCAACCCTAAAATTCATTAAAATTTGATCCGGAAACATGTAATCATAAATGAACAATGAAAAATTTCAGAATGAACCACTGAAATTTCCTTAGTTTTAACTGTTAATTCCAAGTGAAACCCATAGTGGACTTAGTATTTAATTGATCAGTCTAAGCCCAATTGTACAACGAATGAGTCCATTATGAAACGAGCACGAGCGTTTAATGATGACAGAGGTGGGAAGGGCAGTTATTACTTTTTTTTGTTATTTAAATTTACCTGCTTAATGGTTCACGCTTAATAATTTTTTTTACTGTTAAAAAAAATTGCTAAGCATTCCCAGGAAAAAAGTTTGCCAAATCCTGATTTCTTTTTTGTTTGTGTGATATCTATTGACCAAAGATAATTAATGACAAACGCATACCACAATAGTTATTTGTGTATTAGATTTCATGCAAATGTGAAGAGTATCCATATAAAATATTTTGAATAAATAAAACTGCTACCTTTCCCTCGTCTTGTTTTTTAAAAATATGTTTTGTTCAAATACGTAGCAAAATACACATACCATCGAAAGGGGTAACTTTAAACCAAATTGTTCAAGCTAACAAGCTCTCATTAAATGCACTCTTTAAAAAGTGATTGTCTCTATCAACTATTTAAACTTTTTTTGCTCTATCGGTAAAAAAATATGCAAGAATAAAGTGAGTACTACAGTTTTATTCCTAGACCAAAGTTATCCTATAGGGCCAAAGTTACCGAAGTTACCCCATTGGACGGTATATAAATATTCATTTTGACTGAAAATGGAATTTTTTTAATGGAGGCCTAAGGTTCTCAATTGTTCTAGATATCATCTTAAAGATGGGCTATCATCTTAAAGAACCCTGTGGTGTCTCGATCTCCGGATCGAAAGGTCCAGCGTTCGAGTCCTGGTCGCAGAAGACACACCGAAAATATGCGGAGTACGTGCTCGTTAAATCTGTTGTGTTCGAAAGTCCTGTGGGTGGTCATTAGGGAGTTTCCCATGGGTACAGGTTCCTGGAGACTATTTCCCTCCCCTTCAGGGACATGTCTAAATTGTGGAGGTGGCACGTGATGGATGGCCGCATATGTCACGTGTATGTGTGCGTGTGTGTGTTGTGACTGTCTTACTTGACGAAGGTTTCTAAGCGGGTCTCTGACCAAGCACACAAGCCTGAAAATATATGTATACCAACCAACCAATCATCTTAAAGATTTAATCTAACAACACTAAGCAATGTATAAATTTGATCTGCATAAAAAACACACCTTCAAACTCTGTCTTTATTGTCTTTGCCAGGAACAACAAAACTTCAAATGCAAAAAAAGTTCCATTTATTAGAATACACTTGACTTGATTCAACGGAAACACAACACACCTTAAGTTTTTCTTTCTTTTTTAATGTATTCGGAAGTGTTAAGTAGGGAGTTCGCAACCTTCTCACGCCCATCGATTGATCTTGACTCTTTGCTTCATTCTGATTTTAAAAAACAAAAGGGTTTCCACTTCAAAAAGAAAACAAAAAGAATTATATTAATCTGAAGTCATTGAAATACAGTGAGTATGAAAATAAACAGCGCATTTCGAGAATGAATGCAAATTCAGAATGATTGTGAAAGTTAATGAATTGTTTATGGTATTTTAGTAATTTATTGAAATTAAATCCTTTTAAAGTATTGGTTCAAAGTGTGGGAGGTTGGTGGAATTTTTATAATTTTTATTTGTGGAAAGTTTGTGACTAGATATGGAATTTTTAAAAAAATTATTAGATGTATAAAGCTAAGTTTAAATTGTTTTCTCAATTCGATTTCATTGCATTCAGGCAGAGACATAACATAGAATGGACTGCGCATTGGTCCTCATAATCTAACTTACACAGTCACATGACTGTGTCGTATTTGGCTCGCATGTATGGCGAGTTTACCATTTGGCGAGTTTTTTCCACAACGACCTGAACACATGAGGCAGACAATCTAATGTTACGATAAAAAAAAGTTTGGAAAGGAACAAGGATGATTTGCTAGTTTTTTAAGATCTTCTCAATAGATATCAGATTATTCCTTTGCTTGTGTACGTCTATTTAAGATAACTTGAATAATTGAATTATGTGGACTCATTATTAAAAATTAATTTAAAAGAACATTAGTAGTTTTTTGTAGAGTGTTGCTGTAATATAAGTTGGTTATTGACATGGTAAATATTTTCAGCAGTCTAGATATCTTTCGTTCTAATGGTCCGATTAAAAAAAAATTCAAATAGGCTTTTTGAAATATTGCTTTTTCCTTTATTTCACCTGGAATAAATCAATTTTTTAATACACATCAATCTATTCCAAATTCAACAATGTTCGACTTTAAAATATAAATAACTCAAAAACAGGTTTCTTTTTGACCAAATTGTACAAAAAAAATATTCTACATTTTAAGCTGTCAATATTCAGATCATTAATTTAATTGACTTGGCCCAAAAGATTAATTATAATTTAGAATTCTAACAACGTAGACTTAATCATGAATATAATTATTCAGCATAAAAGAGCTTTTAGAATAAATTCCCTCGATAGAAATTATAGATTATGAAGAACACAAGTACTTAAAGTATGCAGACCTAAATAAATTTTACCTGTGAAGTGTGACAAATGACTTTACTAAGTGCGACAAAAAACATGAAGTGTGATAAAAAAAACTTAATCGAATTAAGAGTGTAACATTCACGATTGTTAACATGCTCAGAGATTAAAGAATGTAGTTAAATATTTATTACAGCCAGAATATTTATAAAATCCAGAAGAGAAAAATAAGAACTGTGAGCAAACAATCGTCAAAAACATTTTAAAAAAAACAAGCGGTTGCGATTGGTAGAAACCCACGTGACTTTGAAATAGATGCAAGTCACCACTTCGGCTTGCCATCTGATATTCAGGTCTGTCGACAATTTGGAAAAGTTCGTAACGAAACGGTAGCGTTAAGTTGCCATATGTAGCAACCTTTCTCCTCTTGGCGATTTGTGATGTTTAGGACATAATGCTAATTTGCAAGGGATGGCGGTTTCTGAGAAAAACTGGTTTTCCGGTTTTCGTCGGTTTTTCCCTAAAAACATCGGTTTCTGGTTCAGACCAGCCTCATAAAAAAGCCAGTTTTTTTTTTCTGTATAAACCGGATCCAAAACATCGGTTTTTCAATAAACCGGTTTCAGTTTTCCATCCCTAACCTGATTTACTATTGAAGCGCAGTCCATTCTATGTTATGTCTCTGCATTCAGGTGTCGGCTCGTCACTTGACCGAGGTTCTTAAATACGCGTGGCTGATAGTTTAAACATGAGGCACTGAAGTGCTTCGATGGAAACATATCTGAAAATTACTCTTCAACCTTTGAATGCAGGTATATCAGTCGTTTATTTCTCTAAAAAATGAAATTGTGGGAGTTTAAAAATGATTTCGAGTTCTTGAAAAGTAAAAATTACTTTTAAGTAATGAAAAAATGGTAGAATGAACTAGAGATAAATAATTAAATAATACTTAACAGCTTTATTTTGCATTCATATCAGAAACATAAGTTGTAATTTTACGGCTTAAAACTTCAAAATTTCTGAAAAGGACTTCCCTTTAGCTATCATTAAACATTTATATTTTTTTCGAAATTATCCGCAAATATTTTTTAAAAGATTATATTAATTATGAGAAAAAATGATATTGTGACGTTTTTAGGGATGCTTTACGTCGTGAGTGGATACAGTTCCGCAGGAATGAAAATATGGTATGGATAGGTACTCTGTATGAATGTATAATCTAATCAAGGTAGTGGATGATGTTAATGTGGGTTCGATTCCCGCCTTTGCCCTGGGTGCACTTTCTTTCTCAGTATCAAAATTATAAATTAACCAGCACTTTTTTCACTCTATTTGGACTCCGTTGTGGGCCATGGCTGCCGATGACATCTCAGTACGAGTCGCTCCTCTACCCTACTATAGAACTCTTTAGGTGAGTTTACATGAACCATGAAATCCACGGAATACCTTTGGGGGAAAAGTGGTAGAGCCGGATTTCTAAGCCAAAATCCGTAGTCAACCCCCCTTCGTAAAATAAGGCGATTACAAGGGAATCGGGGTTTTGATGACGTATGGCTTGACGCTGCGCGGGACATCTCATATTTCTTGACAATTACACGTGGGTTTTGGTTTACATACGATCCACATGGACATTGAAAGGACACCCCCCAAATAACCCTGCAATTCCGATTCAGCCATGGACGAAAACCATCAAGAGGGATAAATTGCGGAGTTTGCTCTTCATTCCACGGATTCGATGGCTTATGTAAACGGGCCTATTTAGCGTGACATCTTACGCGGCGTCGGGACTTTCAGCATATTTAAATTGCCCTCTCTCCACACGGGATATTATCGGACTTTTTTGACACACAAACTGTTCATAGATAGACAAATATTTTGGAAATTACAAACGGTAATTGGAGATTAATTGGAGACGTTTATTGATCATACCACCAATCACCGAAAGCACCAATGCAATCCAGAAATGAAATCAGGAAGGATTTGGTCACTTGACACATGTGTATTCTATGTAAGGTAATGTAATCGTTTTCGGCTGCCTATTTCTAGCCTCCGTCAGGAGCTTTAACGCAGCCAATAACGTCTTGTAATTTAGAACCCTGGTCAAGTGACGAGATCGACACCTGAGCGAGCACCCAACGGAAACTTCGAGCGACATCGTACGCTGACGCCGTCGGGACTTTGGACTCCACAGATTTAACGAGCACGTCTGTCCCAGTGTACTCGGGCCCATCCGTCACGAGTTGGATTTTTCCTACTATTTCCAGTACAGATATCCGATTTATAGGATGACTGGTAGTAAGTGGGATTCGAACCTGAGAAGGTTGGATCCTGAGGCTCACGCCTTAACCACTCGGCCACGGAGAGGCCCATGTGTATTCTGAAAAAGGTAACTGTAAGGTAATTGTTTTCGGCTGCTTATTTCTAGCCTCCATTAGGAGCTTTAACGCAGCCAATAACACCACGTAATTTAGATTCCTGGTCAAGTGACGAAAACAGATAACTGTCAACAGTTGTGCTACAGCATATTTTGAGCAATTGTTTACAGCAGGTATGAACTTATGGAAAATCCAGATTACATGAGATTAGTTTGAATTATCGTCGCAATCGAGCTACACAGTGGCTGGAAAATCCAGAAAGAAGCACCATAAATTTTAACTCACGTAAAGTAACTTTATAAGCAGCTAAAAGCCGTTTTAGTCAAAGGCTCTTTACTCAACCAATTTTTTTTCAGATATTAGGAAAAATTTATAAATTTTACAATTAATCCGGCAATGCGATTTGTTATTTGGGAGCTATATATAGCTAGACACAATCTCAACAAATTCACTACAGTTTTTTTTTAGCAAAAGCTTGTTTGCAGGATGTCTGGTGTCGAGGAAAATAAGGATGTAAGTTAACAGTTATTGTTTTAAATTTAGCGAATGCTTTTATAAGTTTATTAGTAATGTCTTTGTAAACTCTTAAAACGAACGAGCAATTTTAACTCAGTCTGATTGATTTTCACTCCTCCAGTCTGGAAAATGCACTTCTCCTTTTTGAGTGGATTCTTTGTGTGTTAAACCTCCGACAGGATCACTCCAAACGAGTGATTTTAACTCGGTCTGAGATAATATTCGCTCCTTTCCAGTGTCGAAAATGCACTTCTCCAACTGGAGTGGAATTCACTCTTTTGTTTTAAGATTGTAGTTATTTTAACCACTACTATATTTGTCTGATAAAAAAATATTACTTTAAAATGTTTCGCGCCCCATAATTTTTATGTACGAATTTAAAACAAAATTCTTTAATGAGATATTTCAATAAATATATTGCGCTTACTTTGATTTTCTTGAACAAATCTCTTATATCGCTAACGTAAGTTATAACCTCTTGCGACCTGGCGTCTCCATTTGGGGACATTTTTTAAAACCTCCCCACAAACAATTAACAAGTCAATTAGTTCCGAAATTGACCTGGTTCTATAGATTCAAATTATAGTTTTCAGACTTAGATTACGGGTATCGGTCATTTATTTCTACAAGAAATGAAGTTAAACGTGGGTCAATACGATATTTTAGTTCTTAAATAATTTTTTTCAAACTTTTCACCTGTAAGTTGTAACCTGTAAGTTCTGTAAGTTGTACACCTTCTGGAAAGAGCCATTGCATACACTGTTTGGTACATTGAATGGTTCTATTCTGAATTCTTCTATGGAAAATTTACATTTTAAGGTTTTTGATAAAAAAATAAATGAAAGATGTCATAACAAAGGTTTTCCATATGTAAATGTTTAGACTATTTAGGCAACAAATATACAACTCTCACCGCAATAACTGTCATTTCTGGAGACTACTAGCTGCCTAATGTCCAATTTTCGAAAAGATCAAATTATTTGAATCATTTATTGAAACATTTAAATAAAATTGACAGGAAAGTCTCATTTCGCCCGTTTTGGTAGCTTTTTGCAAGATCACTAGTAATTCAATTTAGTTAAGGCTTTGTTCTATCTGTTTAATTATGGCCGAGTGGTCTTGATAGCAGAAAATTACGCTAGCAGTCTTCTTGCTGTAACGGGTGCGGGTTTGATTCTCGCCTTTGCCCTGCGTGTACTTTCTTTCTGTGACAGCAGAATTTCTTTCCGTGTCTGTATTACTTGACGAAGGCTTATAAGCGGATCTCTGATCAAGCGCACAAGCCGGAATATACGTGTACAGCTGCGGAAATAAAAAAAGTACCACTAGTGATTATTTCTGCCGTTAGTCACCCTATAGAATCGGACCTTTTAAAAATTGTAAACATTTAACATTCTGAGTTAATTGCATGACACAAATTTTGCATAAGGGGTCATCTTCATATTAAAAATGTTACTAACTTTAAAATTTCCAATAGTAACACCCCTTTTTGAGTCCATATTTCAAATCTATGACCTATGTTAATACGAAATGCCAAATTTTGTTAGTTTTTAAGCATTATTAGGGGAGTTAGAGACGTGCAAAGTTTAGGTCCCATAATGTTAAATGAAGAGCGCATAAAAAACTATCCCAATCTATAAATAATTAAGATAACGAAACGAATTTTTTACTGAAAAGAAATTATAATAACCCAAACAAAATGCATTCAATATTGGGGTATTTAAAACAATTTTTATATTTTTTAATAATTATTATATTAATTTTTTAAAAAAAATATGAATAGAAACCCCTTAATATTTTTACAGAAATAAATTCAAAACAGGAAGTTTAAGCGAAATCCCAATTTTAAAAAATTTCTATTCATAATTTGCTGAGTAATTACCAAAATATTTTTTTAATTACCCTTTAGGGGACTGTGTATAAGATTACATGTGTAATTGATAAATAAAGACGGCCTTGCATGCATGTTTGCTTGTCATTTAGAGATGGTCCCCAAAAGATCCACAAGTGATTCGATTGAATAACTCATCTAATATTCATTCAAATGTAACAAAAACTTAGATTTAAGGGTTTTCGAGAGTGCTTAACATTTCTAAGTTATTATAATTGGGTGTTGCCATTGGAAATTTCAAAGTTCGTAGCATTTTTAATATGAAGACGGCCCCTTGTGCAAATTTTTTGTCATGCAATTAACTCAGATCGTTAATTGCTCACAATCTCAAAAAGGTCCAATTCTATAGGGTGACTAATGGCTGAAATAATCACTAGTGGTACTTTTTTTATTTCCGCAGCTGTACCTACCCTACTCTACCTGTTTAATTTCCTGAAAGTTATCTTGGTGTTACAACTCTAAAAATGCATCTTTGGCAAACACAACAAGTTAGACTTGAATGTAAAATTGAAAATTGATGATTCTTTTTAAATGTTAGTTGTGCAGTAAAGCTTAACTTTATATTTTTGCTTAAATTCAAAATATTTTATCAAAGTTAACTGGCTTATTTGGGTAGGTTTCATTATTTAAAATTTTCAATTCGTTAATTTTAGCACACATTGAAATTTCTAAATAGAATGAAATTTCGCATGAAGAGTGCCAAACCTACAGTATGTAGCTCGGTTCCACACATAGCGCTTCGTTTAATAGATTAACTTCAGTAGTTTTTCAAAACGTATTTAATTGGAACTTTCACGCTGTATTACTTTATCAATAGAAAACTAAGCTTATAATGAAAATAATATACTATCAGTACTTGTATCTGAAATTGGAAGTAAACAAATACTTAAATTGGCTGACACGAAAAGGTTAATGTGTAAGTTTTTTAACTTTTTTTATGAAGTGTTACTAGAGACGTTGTTAGATGCGCTATCCTATCTGTATAAATGCTTGTTACTTTATGTGCTCGTCATTTAAAATTTCCAGGCTTATGCTGCCACCAACGGCCCTCCTGGTGATTCTCCACCAGACAGTCCACCAATAGCTAATGGGTCTGACGAATATCCACCAAACCCTAATGGGTCTGACGAATCCGCACCAGACGCAAACCCTGATGGCGAACCTGCACCTGTCGATCCACCACACGCTGATGGGTCAGACGCACCAGCGCCAGGTAATCCACAAGACGCTGATGGATCTGGCGAAGCTGCACCAAGCAACACACAAGACGCTGATGGATCTGGCGAACCTGCACCAGACGACCCACCAAACCCTGATGGCTCCGGATCTTCATTCGAAGTTATCCCTGATGAAAACGCCGATAACGTCGTCAAAGTTGCCACCCGGTCTTCTGCACCAGGCAGGCTGGAGACGGCTCCATTCAGGAAGAGACCCTTGTTCATGGGTGGCATTGAGGTTGGTGCGGATGGGTTTCCAGTCGGACCATACATGTAAGATGTTTTAGTTTTATTTCGTAGTGTACAATATAGCTCCAATTATCCGCAACGCTGCGTACGATGTCGCTCTTAACGGTTGCGTTGGGTGCCTCTTCAGGGCGGCTCGTCACTTGACTGTGGTCCCAAAACACGATGCCTGTCACCAATAGCCCTCGTGTAGCTCAAGTGCGACGATAATTCAAACCTAACTTAACCAATTATCCGAAGCAATTGAGACTTGAACACATTTGGGTAATAATAGTGAATCTGCAGAAGGGTATATTTCGGTTAATTAGTAAACATATTTGGGGCTGGGGAGCACAGTCGGTTAAGCACTGGCCTAGCATGCGAAAAGTCCCAGGTTCGGGTCCGGGCATCGCCAAAATAACAGCCGACCTATAAACGGCCAGTGCAGCCAAAAATGTCCAAATACCCCATGTAAAGGAGTGCACGTTAAATATCCGTCACAAAGTCCTAACGCTGAGTATGATGTTGCCCTTAACGGTTGCGTTGTTTGCCTATTCAGGTGTCGACTCGCCACTTGACTGTGGCTCTAAATTACGACGCCTGTCGCCAAAAGCCTTCGTGTAACTAATGCGACGATAATTCAAAACCTAACCTAACTGAACGTATTTTTTTTTTAAGTTAATGCTTTAAAAAAAATTAATGCTTTAAACACCTGCACCATATTTAAAAACAAATTTTTAAGATTTTCATGTTAGATGAATGATACTGTATCGATGAACTTTTATAGAAATTGGAATTCCAGAGAATAAATTTTATTACAGTCGGAATTCCGAATTTCCAAACTAGTCATTATCCTTGTAGTATTTTTGAAAAATCTATTAAAAAAATATCTTGCATTTGACTCTAACCCTGCCAACACACGCTTAGACATTAAAAACCATTGGGAGCGCTTGCATGAGCCATCGAATCCATGAAATAAAGAGCAACCTCCGCAATTTTTCCCTTGTGTATTTTCGCCCAGGCAGAACCAGAATTGCAGGGTTTCATTGGGGGTTTCCCAAACCCTCCAATGAAGGAGGGTTTGACGTTTCACTCTATGGATTCATCCTGGCTATCATTTGGGTTAGAAATCCTGCTCGACCAATTTTCCCCCTAATGGAGTGTTTAGCATTCCATGGATTCGATGGCTCGTGTAAACGCGCCTATTGTTTAGGTTAACCCTCTAATGCATACTGTTACCGTTCGGTAACAAGTAACATAATCCACTTTATTCTATTAAATTAGAGCTCCTCCTAGACAAATCTGTGTTTTTTTTCATCTACTACATTTTATTTTAAAGTTTTGGATACCAATAATCCTCATAGATGACAGTAGTAAAAGTGTATTCAAAATTAATGAGTGAGGTTATTAACTTTTGTGAAATTACGTTTTTGGCAGTATTCAAAGAATAATATTAGTACTAAATACTAATAAATTGTTTTGAAAAATTAAACAGTTAAAAAGGGTTATTTTGAAATATTTTTAGCAGTTTTCTAGTCAGTATTATCAAAATTGGAATTTTGCAGTTGGTTTTTGTCATATGGAATTTCTTTTTTAAATTGAAATTATTTAAATTCTAATGCAGTTAAATTTTTTAATTTTCCCATAATGTGTGAGTATTAAAGATACATATATATTTCTGGATGAAAATAAAAATTCATGCAATAGAGGGTTAAAGAGGTTTGACTACACTTTATTATCCTTGCAGAGGCCTTGCCGAACGCATGAGACTGGAGGAACTCAACAACCCTCCGGATCCGGTGCGTCCCCGCGAATTGAATTCCTCCGAGGAAGAAATCCCTCGTTCTCCATCACCGGATGACGATCCAAACAGAGTCCCCGACTTTAAGATGGACACGCCTTGAATCCAATTTTATAGAAATAACAGGGTTGGTAATCGGGAGGTCGTTTATGATCATTTGCTTGAAGACTGCAGAGAGTTTTTATACTTGACGAGGAGTATTTTTTGTACTTTGACGATTTTAATGGGAAATGTGAATTTTGTATCGCCTCTTTACACTTGTACACTGTATACTTCTGACTGGTTTTAAATAAAATCCATTGTACAATCTTCTAGTTCTTACTTTTTCGAAACATAAGTCTCTAGACTAAGGACACCTTGAAAATTCGGTTATAAGGTTGCTTTTAATTTGTCTAATGGACACAAATTTAACTTTATTTTGTAATCCAGCAACACGTTTATTGTAGATGCAGTAAATCATCTCCCCCAAAGTGAAACTTCTGGTTACTTCAGACCTAGGCCCGGCAGCTTAAGCGTGTCGGGGCTTAATTCTGAATGGTAAGGATGATTAATATTATAATAATCGCCAATAAACTTCGTGTAGCTGTAGTGCGACAATTCAACCGAAAGCCGTTGCGCTGCGGACAATTTTTCTTAATTGATCAGATTTTAAATACTCGTGTTAAAAAAAACTTATTGTATTATCGCGTTAATGCAAACTTGGACAATTAGTTTGCCAAAGATATCCCTTTTCGACAAAGCTATCTCGATCTTGAGGGTTAAAAAAAGAATGCTCAAGAGCTCTTCAAAAAATATCGATACCGAAGCAGCTGACTTGTACCATTCGCTATTTGTATAAAAATGACTGCTTTTATGGAGTTTCTGCCATTGATGCTGTTATTTTTCCGATAAATCTCCAAATTTAGTCTCGTAATTTTAAATCGGAGCCATCTGACGTCTTAAAGGGCTACAGGATGACCAGAAGAATTGAATTTCGCAAAAAATTAATTTGTTTATATATAAAGATTATATAAATAGTTTTGTTTTTTTACTACATTCAATCGACAATAAAATACGATTCATATTAATTTAACGATGATTTTATGGTCGAAAATTTAATCACAAACAAATCTAATTAGGCAACAAAGAAACCGTATACTCCAGATTTAAAAACTTCATAATCTTATACAATTTTAAATTTTTTCTTCCTTCTCCTCATAAGACCTGAGCTCCTTCCATTAACACAGAGGGGAGATCATCACCATTTCCCGGATCCTCTTATCCGGGAATTCCTGTGGAAAATGTCCGGAATAATTAAAAAGGTCCTTTTGCGAGAGTGTCTGTAATAAAAGCGACTTTGGCTTAAAAGCCCTGTTGGAGAAGTGAAGAGCTAGTTGTCTTTAAATAACAATAGTACTCGGATTTTGTTCTTTTCAACAAGTGTTCTTACTTTAGAGGAACTTTTTCTCAGTTTCCCACGGTACAGGTGTCTGGAGACCCTGTGCCCTTCCCTTCAGGGACATGTCTAAATTGTGGAGGCGGCATGCGGTAGATGGCAGCATCTGTCACGTGTGTGCGCGTGTGCGTTGTGTCTGTCTTACTTGACGAAAGTTTATAAGAGGGTCTCTGACCCAGCAACACAAGCCTGAAAATATATGTATACCTACCAACAAACTACGGACAAAGGGGGCCCGGATGGCCTAGTGGGTTGGATCGCAGCCCATTACGCTAACATTCTTCACGCTGTACGGGTGTGGGTTCGGTTCCCGCCTTCGCCCTGGGTGTACCTTCTCTCTCTGTGCCAGTAAACAATTCTGTTTGTGTATGTGTTACTTGACGAGGGTTTTTAGCGGGTCTCTGATAAAGAACACGACATGGAAAACACATGTACCAACCTACCTACCTTTAGTACAGAGGCCTAACTCTTTCTGAAATCCGCTAAAAATATGTGAACTGACTTGCATCAAAGTTCACTCTTGTTGAGCCAGATTAAGAGTTTGGAGGCCTAATATACATCCGAAACTACTCAAGTGTCGGCTCATCACTTGACTGTGGTTCTAAAATACGACGCCCTTCGCCAATAGCCCTAGTGCGACGATAATTCAAATCAAACCAAACATCCGAAACAAGTGAACAAGAGCAGTGGAGTTTTTCTTCTCCATCATGGTGACATAGGACATTAAAAGCCTCGTTTTAGGATGAGAATGTCTTGAAAGGTCTCTCTTAGAAGAAATGTCTTGGAAGGAATCGCCTAAATTGTTGGAGAATCTAGAAAAGGAACTTCTCAATTGTTCTTGCTGCTGCTGTTAAAAAGTCGTTTTAAAATTCAAAGAGGTACGTTTTTAAGTTTCTGCACTCTAAAATAAAGGATTTTTAAAAAAGATCACATATTGCGTAAATGTAATTAAACGAGAAATACACCATATTTTACATAAAATAACTCTGATGATGGAAGGTGGTGCACGTTAAAGTTGTTTTAGTTAAGTTATGAAGCCATTTATACGAATGAATTCCTATAAACTGATCGGCCAAGAAAACAAATTGGTTAATTTTAACGCTTATGGGATGGGCTGACGTCCTGACTCAGCGTATGTTGTTAAAAACTAAATAAAAAAAACACCTTTCTTTACAACATACATTTAATAAAATCCCTGAATGAATTGTCTTATTTTCTGGATGGGAAAATCTTTGGTACGCATATCAAATGTTTAAGTATCTGTAAAAGACCCTTGAGTACCCATTTGGCTTAGGTGCTTTCGGAAAAATTAACTCTCGGCATACTTTAACATCCACAGAGATCTCAGATTTATTGAAATCTGAGCTTCAAAATTGTTAGCGAGAATTGCCTAGATGGTGCCACAAAAAGTGGCTCTCAGTTCTGGGGATTTCATGAGTCTGTAAAGGCTCAGCCGCCAATAATGCAGCCCCGTTGAAAAAATTCTTAAATCGAAAAAAAAATGGTTAAAAAATTACTGCTTTTTACACAACATTCTTCAAAGAATATTTTTCTTCTGCAAAATAAACTTCTTAAATTGAAAAACAAGATTAAAAAATATAAGTTAATGATTTTTTAATGTAAAATAAATATAGAAAAATTAAATAATATAATTACATGAATAATGGTGCCACAAAAAGTGGCTCTCAGTTCTGGGGATTTCATGAGTCTGTAAAGGCTCAGCCGCCAATAATGCAGCCCCGTTGAAAAAATTCTTAAATCGAAAAAAAAATGGTTAAAAAATTACTGCTTTTTACACAACATTCTTCAAAGAATATTTTTCTTCTGCAAAATAAACTTCTTAAATTGAAAAACAAGATTAAAAAATATAAGTTAATGATTTTTTAATGTAAAATAAATATAGAAAAATTAAATAATATAATTACATGAATAATATTTTCTTAATAATTAAATCATTAATATACACATGCTTACAATTACAATAAAGCGACAAAAAAATACTGGGATTCAACAAATAAATTCCAGTCCAATAAATACCTAATCCAAATTAAAAAAGATAATATGTTTATTTAGCATCGCCGATTTAATAATTTCTCTTTTTAACGATAATAATGCACTTAATCCCCCATTTCTATTGCGAATTCCAATTTCGCTACACGTCGCCTAATTGAAATATTAATTTAAAAATTTTGCCTGCTTAGCCACGGACGTATTAAACGTATTAACATATTGAACGCTTTGGCTAATGGAAATTAATTTTAAAGCGCTGCAGTGTTATAAAAACATTCACCGCTATTTTAGGTTTAAGTATGACAAAATTTTACCTGATGTATATATAGTGGGGGAAATAAATTGGCCGGGCAAAGAAGTATGAATAGGGTAGAAATGCCCTCGATGTAAAAGCAGGGTTGCCAAATAAAGCTATTCATCGCTTTAATATTAAGCCAACGTAAGCGGTAGATAAATTATTTAACGGTTCTTTTTAAGTTTTAGTTGGAAAATTCGTACGCATGATTGACGTGATATGCGGCCATTAGTTCATGTGTAGCTCTAATGCGAAATTATTTCAATCCCGATAATGCAAAACTAGGTTTACCACAAGTGAAGCCATTAAACACTTGAATATTTTTTTTCTTCCTAAAATGAGGCTGCAATTCCCTCCAATTGACTGTTAAGCCTTCCAAAGAACTGAGAGCCATTTTTGTGCGGCACCATCTAGGCGACTCTCATTACCAATTTTGAAGCTCTGACGAGGCAGACACGTTAGCCTTCTCAGCCACTGAACCGCTAAACACACTTGAATATTTTGTGAATTTGACTTGGATTCTTTGAGGCTGCTTAAATAGTTTTTCTCGCCAAGGATTTCCATTACATTCCTAGTTCTATACCGGGCCACTTTTATTTGCCCCACCCTATATTTATGTCAAAGTGAATTTAATATTCTTAAAAATACAGTCACATAAGAATACAGGAATTATCCAGTTATTTGTACAGAAATTGAAATCTTGAATGAACTATATTATTAATTTATTCATAGGTCTTCAAAACATAATTTGCATTTCAAACCCATTAAACTAAAAAATAATAAAATGTAAGATACATTTGTGTCATACTTAACTGGAATTGCCATATGCGAAATCCCTACTTAAGTCCTTTTAAGTTCGCGGGGAGGGAAATTTAATCCCTCGATGAAAAATTCATTTCGCTTCAGTTTGTCGCAAACTCGAACAATGTTATTTTTAATAATTCTCTTATATTATTATTATAATCAGTCTTAAATCTCCTTTAAACTCACCTACTCTAACAAAATGGTTAGATTTTTAAACTAAAGTAAACTACAAGCATTAGACGAATCAAATTTTTCTTATAATTTTTATTTTAAAAAAGAATAAAATTGAAATGTGAAAAGCAATTATTTTAGAATCGAATAAATTCTTTTAGGTTTTTTTTACGCTAAAAACGTTCATTTGGTAACTTCATGATAAATCGCCTGTGTATTTTTGAGGAAGAAAATAAAAACCATTGAAATTAAAAGAAAAAGTAACTTTAAAAGTATTTTTGCTTTCTTTTAGTGATACTTTATTTTAAGTTAGAAGTTTTGAAATCATATTCGTTACTTTAATAGGACGTTTTTTTTTTTTTTTTAAGTATTTAAAAGTCATCTAAGTCTTCATTGCATATGTTCAGTAAATTTGTTTGTGTCATTCCAATTTCTTCCCATATATATCTACAAGTGAATACGAGTAATTTTCATCATCATTAGCATGTATCCAAGTGTATAAATTAGTTTTCCTTTCAGGTTGTTTATAGTTTCATATAGTTTGTCATTTTTAGCTTGATTGAGTTTTCGTTTAAATTTTTGAATAAAAGTCATTTTTACCTACTTTTATTTGACAACTTCTATTTCAGTTTGGGGGAAAGAAAGTGGGTAACAGAGAAAGGAAAAAATATGGATGGACAGAGCCTTTCACAGGGATAAACTGTAACACAGAATAAACCCAGAGAAATGTTTTTAAATCAACCATCATTCAATGTAATTATTAAATTATTATTTAATTTAAATATCTTTTACCAGCTTTAGATATAATCTACAGAACAAATTTGAAGGAAAATCATCATCCAGTATTTTAATAGTTATTTTTTTAAAACTTTATTTAAAGTTAATTTTTAGGTTACTTTAAAAATTTAACATCAATAATTAAATAATGGAATGATATTTTCCCTAAAACTTTGTTTTGTTGCTGGTATTACTTTTTTTAATCCTGGTGAAAATTGCTTACGTTGTAAAGGACATCCCAAATTAAATATTTCTTCCAACTTGTTCCGTTTTAAACATAGATTTGAAGCTGAAGTCATGGTTGGTTGGTTGATATACATACATTTTCAGGCTTGTGTGCTTGGTCAGAGACCCGCTTATAAAATTTCGTCGATTAAGGGTAAAAACATAGTGGAGCGGCGAGTCAAGAGTCAAGCGGCGAGTCAGACGGCGCGTTTTTTATTCAAGATGCTAGCGTCGCTTCACATGCACATAGTAGAGCGGCGGGAACTGCTGCGAAGAGAACTTCATGTCATGAATCTAGACATCAAGATGCTCTCTTTTTGACATTAATTAAAGTTTGCTTGATAGAAAACTTGTTTCTTGCCCTACCTAAATGCTAACAATATTATACAGTATAGAAAAACGTATCTGTACAATTATTTCCTACTCCTACTTCCTTAAATAGTTTGTCCAATGTGTACCAATTGTGATGGTCATTCAGCTGTTGATTCTCAATTCCGTATCGACAGAATGAGCAACTCCACGTTCATTTTTAAATAATTTCACCTTAAAAATCAAGAAAAATTCTCAAACATACAGTACCACCTGCACTGGAAGCCCAAAGTCGACTGGAGCAGCGCTTCAAAGAAATCGTTGGTGATTTTACGAGCGGCGAGTCAAGATTCATGTCGATGCATGCAGCGCTGCTTGCCGCCCCACTATGTGCGCGTCAACTTGAATGTACGGAAGATTTAAAAACGCGCCGTTTGACTCACCGCTTGACTCTTGACTCGCCGCTCCACTATGTTTTTACCCTAAGACAGACACAACACACTCACACGCACACACGTGACAGATGCTGCCATCTATCACGCGCCACCTCCACAATTTAGACATATCCCTGAAGGGGAGGGAAATAATCTCCAGGGACCTGTACCCGTAGGAAACTGCGCAATGACTGGGCACAGGACTTTCGGACCCGACAGATTTAACGAGCACGTACTCCGCATGTACTCGGTGGGTCTTCAGCGACCCGGACTCGATTGCGGGACCTTTCGATCCGGAGATCGAGACTCTGACCACAGGGCTCCCCACAGAGCCCCAGGTTAATAAAGAATATCATCTCTAATACTTTGTCAAATTTACGTGGCTAATCTTTGAGCCAAGGGTTTCCTCATTATCATTAAAATACTTTATCGGCTGCAATTTTACCGAAATGTCAATGATTCGATTCAATTTTTATTCAGGAAGGATGTATTTTGGAAATTATACCAACATCGAAAGATAAATACGATTTTTATCGTTCAAAGTAGTTGTGTTCTCTTTTATTAACTCAAAATAAACGTTTTTTTTTTAAAGATAATTTCCGTATTTTGTAAAAGGCACGTTTTTTAAAACACGGATGTTAAAACACAAAACACAGTTAATTTACGAAATAAAGTTATGATATTAAAAACAATTATATTTTCATGCATAATCTAAAAAATGTAGTAGTATTTTAATGTTAGTTAAAATAAACAATAACCAAGCAAAGATATAACAATAAAGTTTAATTACCCAATACAATTTATTTAAATGCACAATACAGTTTCTACCTTATTTAATGGCTTTATTAATCGGAGTTGTTCACTGTTTTGTGCATTTATTACCTAAAACTAGGAAGAATCGTTTTGAATCTTGAACTCTTTCGAATGTTTAATGTTTTATTTAAAATAATTATTATCTAAACGAATGAACAAGACAAAGCAAAGAGTATTTGCTTTGTCCTGTATTCATTTAACCCTCTAATGCATACTGTTACCGTTTGGTAACAAGTTACATAATCCACTTTATTCTATTAAAGTAGACCTCAATCTTGACAAATTTGTGTTTTTTTCATCTATTACATTCCATTCTGAAGTTTTAGTTAATAATAAGACTCATAAATGACAGTAGTAAAAGTGTATTCAAAATTAAAGAGGGAGGTAATTAACTGTTGTGAAATTACGTTTTCTGGCGTAAGTCAAAGTATAATAATTTTAGTATAATACAAATAAATTGTTTTGAAAAAATATATATAGTTAAAAAGGGTTATTTTAAAATATATTTAGTAGTTTCTAGTCATTATTATCAAAATTGGAATTTTTTAGTTGGTTTTTGTCACATGAAATTTTTTTTTAAAATTGAAATTATTTAAAACTAATGCAGTTAAATTTTTTTCAGTATTTTCCCATAATGTATGAGCATTGAAGATACATATATATTTTTTTGGGATGAAAATAAAAATTCATGCATTAGAGGTTAAGACAGCGGTTCCCAACCTGGGGCGATCGCCCCCAAGTGGGCGAGTTGTGTTATCAAGGGGTCAAAAAATATGTAGGGGCGATCAGGCGTCGGTGAGTATTCAAGGGGGGGGGGATTAAAATAATGTTGTACCTTTGTTCAGTACAACCATTCTCCAACCATAACCAAACCAGCCAATTTTTACTCTCAACTCTTTTAAACTTTCTGGAAACCAGTAAAAATACATGTTTTATGTTTTCTCTATTTAATTTGTAAGTGACTGAATAAAGCTACTTTGGTTGTTTTTATAAACGGTATGATATGTTATAAAACTGTTTTAGAGTTACTCTTTAACTTAAATTATGATTAGACATAACATGAAAATTAAAAGGGGGAGATGGATGTTAATCAACCTAAAGCAGGGGGCGATGGTCCAGAAAAGGTTGGGAACCACTGATTTAAGACAAAGCAAATAGTATTTGTCTTGTAATTTGCTAAACTAAGAATATAAGTATTATGAAAATAAATTATGTTATCTTGAAATATTATTTCAAAAATTTAAACAATTAGGCCATTTTACTATTTAATGAAAACTATATTTAAATAATAATATCAATCCAAAATTCTCCTTCATAAATATTTAAATTTCATTAAAACGTGTATCCTTAAATAATGTATGTTTAACTTCCATGTGCATTCCAGTAATTTAAATTACCCCAATGAAACATCTTTCCACACTATGTATTCCTGCAACTCCCAAGCTTATATAATCTGGCACAAACTTAAGAACAATGGTGGTTTATCATCATACCCACCCACTACTACACCAGTACGGAACCCCAAGTGACCTACGCAACAGATAACTCGCCAAAAGGGACAGAAATAAAAATTCCCTGAAACAAAAAGCCAGCCAAGCGAGTGATCACGCCAAAAAGAGGTCACCATGACAACCAGAAGTTGCCGGGTGCCACTTGCTCGTCCGTAGGTTCATGCCTCGACGAACTATCAAGGTGCCACGTATAGGACTACAACACAACAGTTCGCCAAAAACCATGCCAATAGGACGCCATATTTGATCGAAATGGCGGACATTTCATAAATAAAAGGAATACTTAATTTTTTTAAGGTTATTTATCCGACATCATGAAAATCTTTCAAATAAAAAATTTAATTATGGTTATTTTAATAAAAATAATATAAATAAATTTATCTGCATTGGCACATTTTCGACCAATTAACACTACTTCGCCAAGTTTGGCGGTGAGATCCAGTTGAAGCCGCTGAAAACCAACCACCGTAGCATCACTGGTGGACCCCTCTTCATCTCTTCACTTCCGCTCGCATCCCACCCCCTCTCGCAAAATCGTTCCGCTAGTACATCCCCAAGAGGTTTATCCCCTCCCCCCCCCCCCTTTACAGAATTTAATTCCGTGAACAGCTACTTAAGCAACTGGAGCATAACCTCCCAGACTTGTGCCCGGGTATAAAATTAATTTGGGAGATTAAGCGGTTTAAAATGCCCGTCGAATCTAACTTCGGATAAAGGGGGGGGGGGGGGGACTCTCATATCTTGGCAACCCCCCTTATAAAGTTCTATGAAATAGGGAATGCTGCCACTGAAGCGTTGTTAATGAGCGTCTGCTATTAAATTTTCGTGGCCATGCGATTATGGAAATGTACGGAGATATTAGGAAGTGAGGATGGGATATACTCAGGCTGATACACGCCACTGTGTTGTTTAAAAGATGCGTTTGGTTATGTATCTTTTACAGGCAGCTTTAATTCGGTAGTTGTGCCTTTGACTTAATTAAACGTACTGGCCATTGTTTACAGGTTTAGGATAACTTTGTATGTCCATGCGTATTGATTCAGAGATGACGGATAGTTTATTTTTAAAAAGTAATATTATATTTCACTTCCTGTGCCTTGATACTTCTCTAGGATGTACTTTTTGGTAATTCTCTAATTGTTTGAAAATTAAGTGCTATTGTCCTCATCAGGCAATTTGAAAGAGTTCGGAATAAACATGTATAGTATATTAAATCCATTTTTACATCCCGCCTCTTATAAAAATCTATGAAATAGGGAATGCTGCCACTGAAGCGTTGTTAATGAGCGTCTGCTATTAAATTTTCGCGGCCATGCGATTATGGAAATGCACGGAGATATTAGGAAGTGAGGATGGGATATACTCAGGCTGATGATGATACACGCCACTGTGTTGTTTAAAAGATGCTTTTGGTTATGTATCTTTTACAGGCAGCTTTAATTTGGTAGTAGTGCCTTTGGCTTAAGGTAGGCGAATACCTAAAATTTTAAAATTTTTACTATTACTTTAATCTTTTCCAAATTTGGCATAGTGATTTCAAATATTATTTACAATGCTTTTTTGGCAATTTTTTTTATTTAAATATAATTGATTTATTTTAAACGGTGTTTTTCTACTAAAAAAGGGGGTTTACGCTAACACTTCTAGCATAAAAAGTTTTACACTAATTTACCTGAAATTTTTTACAGATGCTATTTTAATATACATCTGTGCCATGAACCTCTAACATCTGGTGTAAATGTAGTAGTTTTTGTTTAAAAAAATGCCAAAGTGTAAGTTTATCGAAATTTTTTTTTTTTGATTGGTAGTTGCGAGTACGGTAGTTCCTTAAACCCATTGCACGAACGGCACCATCTGCGCATGCTCAGCATCTGCCGGAAATCCAGCTCTCTTACGGAAAACCACTGCGCGTGCGCAGACGGATACTGAAAGGGAAAGATAGTTTGTCACGTTGGCTTATTATCGCCCAAAGTTGATAAGGTTTTAGGAATAAAAATTAACATGTTGATTGAGATGAAATCGATCCTCGTTGCGGAAGAATGGAATAAAAAAAAGATAGAATCCTAAAAAATAATCATAAAAAACAAACTCGTCTCTTGACCAGGGTTCTAAATTACGAGGCATCGTCAATTACGGCCAACAATATTACGCCTCGTTATTTGGAACTCTGGTCAAGGGACGAGGGTGGTTTTTTTTCGAAAAAGATTGAAATCATAAATAAGAAACTCGTCTCTTGACAAAGGTTCTAAATTACGAGGTACAGCCAATTATGGCTAATTACGGCCAACACATCCAATTACGCCTCGTAATTTAGAACCCTGGTCAAGAGACGAGTTGGTTTTTTATGATACCATTCTCCCCCCCCCCCCCTTCTTGATTAGTAAGCATCTCAAAGTTTTTTGCATTTGGAATATTCATTACAGCTACAGACCACTCTGAATAGCGATCGTTATTTTATAACCACCCTGTATAATTTAAAATGTATTATGGATCTGGAAGTTGCTTTTTTAACTGATAACCATAATTTCTAAAGCCATGCTAAATGACTGGTGTACGTTAAATCCGTCGTGGTCACTAAGTCCTCCAAGTTACCATACCAAATCAATACATGTGACAAGTCAATTCTGGGGATCCTCTAGTTGGCCTCTGTCTCTAAAAATTAGATGGATCCATTTAAGTGTGTGTGTTGTATCTCTCTTGCTTGACGAAGGTTTATAAGCGGGTTTGATTATGTAAAGTCTTACATCTATTGATCCCAGAATAAAATAGGCTTAGAATTGGACAGTGTTATAATCCAATAATTCTATTATAATCCATAAACGCACACGTTCGGCGAGGGTAAACGCTTGATATTCAATAACAACCTAAACCTTCACTACAACCCTAACTAACAACTTGGCGATATTTTACTTGGCTGCTCACAAAAACGTTTCGCTCTCAAGTCGAGATATCCGCTTGCGCAGATTTCCGGCACTGCCGTTAGATTAGCCACATTGTGTTTGTTTCAAGTTAATTCATAAAATTTGTCGTAAAACACATTCTTGTGATTTGTTTGTAACTCTAGAGGGTCATTGCACGGATCAGTTCAAAACGAAGAATTTAACACATAATTCATGTTTATCGGAGGAAAATTCAATGTGGTAGGCTTGTTGGCGTGAACCTCTTCTTTTAGTTGAAAAACACCGTTTAAAATAAATAAATTATATTTAAATTTAAAAAACTGCCTAAATAGCGTTATTCATTATATTTGAAATCACCATGCCAAGTTTGGAAAAGATTAAAGTAATAGTAAAAATTTTAGAATTTGGGGGAATTTTGGGTATTCGCCTACCTTAATTAAACGTACTGGCCATTGTTTACAGGTTTAGGATAACATTGTTTGTCCATTTGTATTGATTCCGGGGATGACGGATAGTTTATTTTTAAAAAGTAATATTATCCTTCACTTTCTGTGCCTTGATACTTCTCTAGGATGTACTTTTTGGTAATTCTGTAATTGTTTGAAAATAAAATGATATTGTCCTAATCAGACAATTTTGAAAATGTTAGTAATAAACATGTTTTATATATTACATCCATTTTTAAATCCCCGCCCTTATAAAGTTCTATGAAATAGGGAATGCCGCCACTGAAGCGTTGTTAATGAGCGTCTGCTATTAAATTTTCGTGGCCATGCGATTATGGAAATGTACGGAGATATAAGGAAGTGAGGATGGGAAATATTCAGGCTGCCACTGTGTTGTTTAAAAGATGCGTTTGGTTATGTATCTTTTACAGGCAGCTTTAATTTGGTAGGTGTGCGTTAAATATAGCTTTGGCTTAATTAAACGTACTGGGCATTGTTTACATGTTTAGGATAACTTTGTTTGTCTATGTGTATTGATTCAGAGATGACGGATAGTTTATTTTTAAAAAGTAATATTATCCTGCACTTTCAGTGACTTGATACTTCTGATACTTCTATAAGCTGTACTTTTTGGGGATTTCTGTAATTGTTTAAAAATAAAATGCTATTGTCCTAATCAAGCAATTTGAAAGAGTTCGGAATAAACATGTATAGTATATTAAACCCATTTTTACATCCCACCCCTTATAAAGTTCTATGAAATAGGAAATGCTGCCACTGAAGCGTTGTCAATGGCTTATGCTATTGAATTTTCGTGGACATGTGATTATGGAAATGTACGGAGATATTAGGAAGTGAAGATGGGATATACTACAGCTGAAAAACACCACTGAGGCAAAGTGTATGTTGTTTAAAAGATGCGTTTGGTTATGTATCTTTTACAAGCAGCTTTAATTTGGTAGGTGTGCGTTAAAGATAGCTTTGGCTTAATTAAACGTACTGTCCATTGCTTAGATGTTTAGTATAAACTTGCTTATTCAGATATTGCTGCATGGACTACGGATACCTCATTATTAAAAAGTATAATGTTGTCCTGCACTCTTCTTTCTGTGACTTGATATTTCTGTAGGCGACTTCTTAGGCATTTCTGTAATTGTGTAATTGTTTTTTCGCATGGAGTAAACATGTTGGCTTATAAACTATAGTTACAAGTATAAAGTCAGATTACACAATTTATTTGATGTCTTTGCAAAAAGAAAATGAATGGCGTTAAGTTCTTTCATTGGCTATTATTTAATAGTAAACAATCTTAAACACAAGACAAATATACTGGAGTCTAGAACAAAAAGTTACAGGCTGCATTCATTGTTAAACATTTTGTGGTAGGTTTCACGAAAACAAAATTGGTTTCTAGTAGCTGCAACGGTTATGCTATGTTGATTGCAACGCATCTATTTTCAAATGTTTCACCAATTTTTTTAATTAGGTTGAATCATTTTTCTGAATTTGGTTTCTGAAATCTGAAGAATGGTTCAACCAAACAAGGAACATGAGGAATCATTTCACCGCACGGTTATTGAGTATTGAAGCTACTAAGAACCATTTTTATGATGAAAACAATTACGAAATTTTCCACTATGAATGAGTTATCCTAGGCACCTTACATGTAAAGACTCTAATTAATCTCTCTATATTAAAAAAAAGTAAGCTTTTTTGATCTGTACGGCGCAATTTTTGGAGTACAACTCCAATTTTTTTACTGATGGTCTCAATTGGTTTAAGTGTCATGTCCACAAAATAATTAAAAAAAAATCCAATTAGTTTTTTAATTAAAAAATAAAAAAGGGCTTTTTTTTACTAAAATCGAAAAAAAAAATTGGCTTCTACGATTTTTCTGAATTTTTGGTATTTTGTAGACTTCTTATGTATGAACAAATTACTAATTACATGTATGTTCAATATATATTCGGTTTGTAAGTTATGGGTTTTTTTTATTTTATTTTTTGTTATTTACTGTCATGCTTTTTGATCTGTACGGCACAATTTTCACCAATTTTCTCCCATTTTTTTACTGAATGTAGAAAAGAGTATAGGTTTTTTGTCCGCAAAGCATTTTTTTAAAATTCAAATTAGTTTTTTTAATAAAAAATAGTTTGTAAAAGGGCAAAAAAGGCGTTTTTAGCCTACATTGAAATAAAAAAAAATTGGCTTCTACGATTTTTCTGAATTTTTAGTATTTTGTAGACTTCTTATGTATGAACAAATTGCTAATGCATGTATGTCCAATATATATCCGGTTTGTAAGTTATGGGTTTTTTTTTATTTTATTTTTTGTTATTTACAGTCATGCTTTTTGATCTGTGCGGCACAATTTTCACCAATTTTCTCCCATTTTTTTACTGAATGTAGAAAAGAGTATAGGTTTTTTGTCTGCAAGGCATTTTTTTAAAATTCAAATTAGTTTTTTTAATAAAAAATAGTTTGTAAAAGGGCAAAAAAGGCGTATTTAGCCTAAATTGAAATAAAAAAAAATTGGCTTCTACGATTTTTCTGAATGTTTAGTATTTTGTAGACTTCTTATTATGAACAAATTGCTAATTGCATATATACCCAATATATAACCGGTTCGTAAGTTATGGGTACTTTTTTGTGTTTTTTTGGAATTGCAGTCATGTTTTTTTAATCTCTACGACACAATTCTTATAGTACAACTCCAATTTTTTTTTGGAACGTAGAAAAAGGTCCAAATTTTATGTCCACAAAATATTTTTAAAATATTCAAATTAGTTTTTTAATTAAAAAATAATAAAAAAGCCAAAAATTGCATTTTGCCTACCAAAATTTATAAGTTTTCAACCAAACCAAACATAGTGTTCGAAAAATGTTTTATTGGTGTAATTTCACTTTAAATGATACCAAAAATGAAAACTTATATATTTTTTTACAGTTGTAACTGTTATATGTGCTTTACAATAGTTTGAATTATATTTTTTTTGTCATTATTGAGTCGCTGTAGTGATGGGTCGTTCCAGACGAGACGAGGACAAACTATGGCGAATAATTTCTTACCATTTGTTTAACGAATGGCAACACCATAATCGTAAACAAAAACAAACAGAGCGTTTTTTTTTAAATAAGTTGTTTCTTGGGCTGTAGGGAGCCTAGTGGTCAAAGATCTCTCTCTGAGATCGGAAGGTTGAGAGTTCGAGACCCGGTCGCCACTGAAGACCTACCGAGTATATGCGGAGTACGTGCTCGTAAAATCTGTTGGGTCCGAAAGTCCTGTGGTCGGTCATTGCGCAGTTCACCATGGGTACAGGTTCCTGGAGAAAATTTCCCTCCCCTTCAGGGACATGTCTAAATTGTGGAGGTGGCGACAGATGGCAACATCTGTCATATGTGTTTGTGTGTGTCTTGTGTTGTCCTACTTGACGATGGTTTATAAGCGGGTCCTTGCGACCAAGCACACAAGCCTGAAAATATATGTCAAACCAACCAACCAACCAAGTTGTTTCTTTTGAAACTTTTCAAGGCGTTTTTTAAATGTTTACGTTACTTTTATTTTCAGAGTGTGTGTTTTAACTGATTTTATTTTTCTGAGTTGTTACGCTCACGGCACTGATGATTATTTTGAGAAGTGGTTGGTTTTGGTTCATAGTAATTAATAGAGAGATAGTGGCCAGCCGTGTATTGTTCTAATACTGAAGTGAATCTTTTCTTATGTCTTTGTTGTCGACTACAAGAAGTATACCAAATCTTTTCGACGGTGAGTTGTTGGCATCATAGCTTAGGTATTGGTGCGAGTTATACTGTCGTATCTGCTTTAATAAAGGTGTAAGCTGCAGAAAATTTGTAATACAAAATCTAAGAATGTAGTCTGGTACAACCACGAATGTATACCAATTCTAGAGATTAGCTGTCGTGCTTATTTTACACCCTGGGCTTAACAGTAAAAAGTTTTTTCGTCCCTGTGTATAGCACATTTGTAATTTAGTCATTTGACCGACGATAAATGTATCATGGAGGATCTGGCAATAGCTTCGCAGTCTTGTTTTCATTTTTCTTGAATTACTTTTGTTTTGGTAGGTTGGTTGGTCGAGATATATTCAGGTTTTTTTCGGTGACCAAGCACACTAACCTGAATATAAATAACTTTGGTCCGCAAAACAAAAGTAATTCGAGAAAATGAAGGCGAGACTGTGAAGCTGTTGCCAGATCCTCCGTGAAACAACCCCATTTATTTATTACACTAATATTGCGTGCAAAATACTTCTGACGGCTAATTAATGTTGAAAAGTTTTGACCAAAAAGTAGGATTTTACCTGTAATTCCATTAATTTTCAAGAATTTTACTGATAACATTAATTCTTTATTATCCAAAGTAAAAGGAAAATGTGCTTTAATTAAAACCATCTTTGTGGGCCGGTGCTTGGACATAATTATTCGAATCACACATTAAAAAGTGGCTAAATTTTTTACCAGACCCTAAAGTAGGAATTTACCTACAGTTTATGTCTACAACTCCAATTTTTTTACTGAAGGTCTCAATCGGTATAAGTGTCAGGTCCACAAAGTGTACGGTGGCCAGCCATGTCTATTCACTAGCGGTTTTTAAGGCATTGGAGTAGAAATTGAAATGTAACGTGGGTAAAGTTTGGTTTGCTTTTTATTTTAGTGTTTGGTTTTTCTTTACGGCCTCGAGGAGGTACCAGTGCGCAATCTACTAGCTTGCGAGCCTAGGGGCGAAGCCCCTACGAAGATTGCACAGCAATCCAAGAATGCGAACCGAGTTATTACTCGCTTGCGAACCTAGGGGCGAAGCCCCTACGATGAGATTGCGCAGCAATTGAAGGGTGCGAGCCGAGTTATTACTCGCTTGCGAGCCTAGAGGCGAAGCCCCTACGATGAGATTGCACAGTAATCCAAGGGTGCAAGCTTGGGAGCCGAGAGAGATTGGGCAGCGGGCGAAGCCCCCTACCGGTCTCAAAATTCTCAAAACTAAACTGTATTTGTTAAAAGTTCACCATCTTTAACCGCAACCAGGTGTTTACCTCTTTGTCTGTGCAAGCCAATCTTGGCACGCGTATCGCCCGATTTGGAGACCAGATCTTACAGATGAGCATTCCTGCATTGGCAGTATCCTTTTAATAGTCTTGCATGTTTCTTTGTGGAGCAAACAAAGAGAAATTGCGTAGCAATTCTCGGGGGTTGTCGAAAGGTAGCGAGCAGGGGGCGAAGCCCCCTGCCGGCCGCGAAGCGGCCAATGGAATTGCGCAGCAATTCCGGGGGTTGGCGAGTGATAGCGAGCAGGGGGCGTAGCCCCCTAGTGTAGTAAAAAATTCTAGACAGTTTTGATTTTTTCAATCAAAATATAACTTTAAAATGTATTCAACTGAACCAAAAATCAGCAAGTCGGAGAAATATTGAACCAGACCACGTCCGAAATCTGAGCATTGCCTCATGCCTGAGCAATGTTAATCCACTTATGGCAGAACCATTTCCCCCAAACGACCCACCAGAAAATCCCCACAACCTCTCCAATTTCATTCCAAAAATTACAGAACTACAATCTCGAACGTCCCCCCACTTTTAAAAAACTGTATTTTCCTCTGACTCGATCTGGCATTTTATTTTTCAATTTTTCACGAGGCCTTTTCTCCGATTTGCCACTTGCACCCCTCGAAAACTTCCCTGTCTGCAAATTCAATTTAAGCTACCCCCACCACTTTAGAGTGAATTTGTTGTCCCCCACCCCCTAAAGATTTTTTCCCAAATCATTCCCTACCCCCACACAAACCTTTTCCCATTGTCTAGTTTAATTGCATTGAAAGATTTCGTATTGATTTCGTGGCTTGGTAGTTGCGGACTTGGTATCGATGTATTTGTTGGAGAGTTCCGGGCACAAATGTCTGGCTCTGGTGGAAGAAAATGGAGCAGGGGGGAAGCAGCTAAGTTGAACACGAATGCGTGTTGGATACAAGTATTCAAGCACAAAAACTTTTTGTAAAGTAGCTTGTTTAGAAGCATATAGTCTTTAAAATGACGGAATTACGACTTAAATAATGTGTGGTGTCAAAATACCTTTTAAAATATTGATTTTTTTTACTAAGGGGCGCTGGCTTTTAGCTCGTTAAGGTTTTTGAAAATTGGGCTCCAGAACATAAAGCTATTTTTTATGTCTCCATCGAAGTGGCTCTCACCAATACTAATTTTGACGCTAAGATTACAACACATATGTTTCAATACAATGTTTAATTTTTTAACACATAAAACGTTTCACCATATTTTTCGTTATTCGGTTACACCATAGTTCATGTTTTTAAAACAGAAGCCAGAGAAATTGTTCAACCACGTACCGAAAATATAGGCAAACATTACACCACACAGCCTTAGCAGCAACTAGGAGCCGTAATTATGGCGATGTCAAGGGCCAAATTTTTATCAGTGTATCAACAAAGTGACATTTACTACAACACTTTACGACGCCTTAGAAGACGTCTTCTCCAATTGTTTCCGAGCTCATCAAAGTAACAAACCCTACACCCGCGATCATGTAACATTATACACACCACTGGGTGCAATAATATGCCACCCCTCAACTCACTACAGATTCGCTACCAGATTTACCGCAGATTAATTCTTAGAACAGAAGATTAATACTTAGAACACCATTTGGAACATCAAGCGACTAGTTAAATGTCTTCCGTTTCGAAAGCATTAGTTTGTACAATGTTAAAAGTTTCAGCATAATCCTGATTCCTAGTAGCTGCAACGACTGTGTGGTAAAATGTTTCGCCAAATTATCGGTATTGTATTTGGTTGAACCATATTTCGTGCTTTGGAAACAAAAGTCACATGTATGGTTCAACAAAAATATGGTAAGTCAATTCACCAATCATTTTATCAATGTACCGGCAAAGTGTCATTCACTACAACACTTTATGACACTTCCAAGGCGAATTGACTAATTGTTTCCGAGCTCATCAAAGCAGCAAACCCTACACCCGCTATCATGTAACAATCATCCACAGGGTGCAATAATATGCCACCCCTCGACTTACTTTAGATTCACAACCAGATTTACCACAGATTAATTCTTACTCCATTCTTAGAACACCATTTAGAATATCAAGCGAATAGTTAAATGTCTTCCGTTTCGAAAGCATTAGTTTGTACAATGTTAAAAGTTTCAGCATAATTCTGATTCCTAGTAACTGCAACGACTGTGTGGTGAAATGTTTCACCATATTAACGGTATTCGGTTGAACCATATTTCGTGTTTTAGAAACAAAAACGCAGATATATTTCAACAAAAATATGGTGAGTCAATTCACCAATCATTTTATCAATGTATCGACAAGGTTCATTCACTACAACACTTTACGAAGCCTTAGAAGACGTCTTGTCGAATTGTTTCCGAAGTCATCAAATGCAACACACCCTACACCCGCTATATGCCACCCCTCGACTCAATTTAGATTCGCAACCAGATTTACTACATATTAATTCTTACTTTATACTTAGAACACCATTTAGAATATCAGACGAATAGACAAATGCCTTCCGTCTTAAAACCGCTAGTTTGTAAAATGGTGAAAGTTTCACCATATTATCGGTATTCGGGTGAACCATATTTCTCGTTTTGGAAGCAAAATTCACAGATATGGTTCAACAAAAAATATGGCGAGTGAATTCACCAATCATTTTATCAGTGCACCAACAAAGTGTCACATTTTACGACGCTTCCAAGACGACTTGTCCAATTGTTTCCGAGCTCATCAAAAGCAACACACCCTACACCCGCTATCACATAACAATCATCCACAGGGTGCAATAATATGCCACCCCTCGACTCACTTTAGATTCGCAACCAGATTTTACACAGATTAATTCTTACTCCATATTAGAACACCATTTGGAATATCAGGCGAATAGTTAAACGTCTTCCCTTTTGAAACCGCTAGTTTGTAAAATGGTAAAAATTTCACCATAATATCGGCATTCGGGTGAACCATATTTCTCGTTTTGGAAACAAAAGTCACAGATATGGTTCAACAAAAAATATGGCGAGTGAATTCACCAATCATTTTATCAGTGCACCAACAAAGTGTCACATTTTACGACGCTTCCAAGACGACTTGTCCAATTGTTTCCGAGCTCATCAAAAGCAACACACCCTACACCCGCTATCACATAACAATCATCCACAGGGTGCAACAATATGCCACCCCTCGACTCACTTTAGATTCGCAACCAGATTTTACACAGATTAATTCTTACTCCATACTTGGAACACCATTTAGAATATCAGACGTATAGACAAATGAAGAGTACACGGGAAGAACCGCTTTATTTCGTAGAAGGGTTTCTTCCATAGCCTCTTAGGGGATGATAGCGAGAAATAGCCTAAACTGGCGTAAATAAACCGGTTACTCGCTTTGTTTATATTTCGCGGAAACCGTGACTCACGCCAGAGATAAATGGATACCACACACTCGTTTGTACCGCAAATGAAGAACCGAAAGAGAAACCGGGTTTCGGTCGCCAATGTCCGCCAATTACGGAAAGACTTTAAAAAAATCAAGCTGTTCTTCCCGTGTACTCTTCAAATGCCTTCCGCCTTGAAACTGCTAGTTTGTAAAATGGTAAAAGTTTCACCATATTATCAATATTCGGGTGAACCATATTTCTTGTTTTGGAAACAAAAGTCACAGATATGGTTCAACAAGAAATATGGCGAGTGAATTCACCAATCATTTTATCAGTGCACCAACAAAGTGTCACATTTTACGACGCTTCCAAGACGACTTGTCCAATTGTTTCCGAGCTCATCAAAAGCAAAACGCCCTACACCCGCTATCACATAACAATCATCCACAGGGTGCAATAATATGCCACCCCTCGACTCACTTTAGATTCGCAGGGGCGCGTATTTCATTTAAATGGGGATCATTTGTACGCCACTTTGCAGCGCCCCTGGTCTGATTACAGTACGCCACTGGCAAAGTGCTTTCGTCCATTAAGTTCTGCCTTGAAGTATTATGATGTTTGCATTGCAATCGGAATGCTTTTCGGCTCCAATAACGGAAGCGATGTGTCTTTTTTCCGTCGATTTCGGATGTGTTTTTTATGGTTTTCCTCCGTTGGGGGTGATATCCGAAATGGCACAATACGTTCCGGTAAAAGGTTATTATTTTTCGATTTTTATGTCTTTTTGAGTTTTTTTTTCAGTGTTGATAATTTTTTTTCGGAGAAGGATAAATGTAAAAGAGATGCTCTTTTTTATACTCGTCGAATATGCATACTTCGAGTACAGCCATTGGAAATTGTTGAAATAATATGTTATTTCTTGAAATTTCGAATATTACCAAAAATATACATTAAACCATGAAACCACAAATTTATGTTTTATTATAGATTAGAACATGAACTTAAAAAAATTGAAAAATTAGAAAATTTTCAAAAACTGACCATTTAACATTATAAAATATAATATAAGAAGACATATACATTAAGTTTATATCTGGATATGTCATTTTATTTCATCCATTTTTATAGAAATTTTTCTGGTACATTTTTTGGGTCCAAGCTTAAAAAAATCATCCTTCATATTTCCTAATTCAAACAACAACAAAAAACAAGAAGTTCTTAAAGAACTAAAATAGCCTACTTTCCTGTTACTTAAATACTTAATAAAATTCTTTTCTTGAAAAAAGTAAGTTCGTAACAGTAAGTGACATCAACAACCGTTTTTCCACATCAAATTTATATAAGTTAAAATAAATTTCACTAAACACAGCATCCAGCTATAATTTCAGCATCTTATAGCGACAAATCAATTATTTTCATGTCCGCATGATTTATTTGCAGATATAAATAAATATTTAATTATTCGTAGAACAAAAACCAAAAACTACTCCTCAATGCACTTAAAATAGGAAATGTAAATTAACAAGTAGGTTTGTAACAGAATCGATCACTTAACCCGCTTCCACACAGCAGTTCTGCTTAACAGGCAAAAAGCCGCCAAACACAGCATTAATTCTATATTAAACATTTACTTGCTAAATTCGGCTAGTTTCATTTATTTTGTTTCGAAAAATAAATAATTATTACTTAAATCGTTTGCAAAAAAAATTATATTTCGAGGAATAAATATGTAATATTCCTCGCTATTAAATAGAATTAAAGCAATTTATTTCAATATACAAAGATCTCGTAGTGAAAAAATTTGACGTCATCTTAAATTGATCGATGTCTCAAAAATAAATTTATTTTAATTTATTGTCTAAAAGAATTAATGTTTCTCGAGCGATTGTTGCGATGGCAATGGTGATTTAATTCTAATAAAAATGGCTTCATATGCTTTTTAAATGAGCATTAAATTTTGAGGTTTGTTAATTAATTGAAGTGTTTAGAATTCGAATTCTTTTCCGAAATTTTCAATGTATTCTCATTTCGATACGCTGAATTTTTTGACGTATGTTACTTGTTCTTAGCATTTGTAGTTAAATTAAGCGATTTAAATGACTCACACTTGAATTTCAATGCTAATTCAATGGGAAATTCGTCGACAAATAGTAGATTTATGTCCGTCCGATCTTACAGACAGACGGACAAAAAGTATGAAAGTTGGGTGTCTGAGGTTATACCTTTCTAAAAAAAGAATTTTTAAGATCGGATTGGTAGAACTGATTTTGGAAGGGGGTACGGACGGACAGACAGACAGACAGACAGACGAACGGACGGACGGACGGACGGACGGACATCGACCGCATGTCCATACCTACCTTTTCATTTTTTTTAATTCTTTGAATGAAAAAAAGAAGAGTAAGCTAAAAAAATCAGCCATTCTTTATTCTTATCCAAAAAGCAGTGAAATGTTACAACAATGCAAATCATTAAAAAATCATCTAAAAGATGTTAAATACAAAACATATAATGTCTCACTGAGTACTTTGAAGGAAAGTGTAAACTTTTTTTTTTTTTTTTTTTTTTTTTGTCAAACACAGTGGTTTTCATTTTTATATGTATACTATTTCAAGATCGCGAATACATTTTAAACGATAAAAATTCAAATGAAAACGTTTAACGAAATGAGCCCTTTTCGACGAAATAATTTCTAATTTACTATTTGGTCGATGTTGGTTTTGTAACAACTGGAATCTAGAATTGTTTTATGATTTTAAGATGTTTTTGAGAGAAATACTGATCTAATTGATGCATATTTACAGTTATCTCTAAAAGATATATCACGTGTGCCTGCAAATTAAGATCGACGCTGCTGTTTAGTGGATAAGTTTCAGTGGTGGTCCGGCAAAATCTTAGAAATGTTTTAACCCTTTCAGTCCCAATGACAATTTAACATCATCGTATAATTTTTTTTTCTGATCGTCTATAGTCATTTATGATATCAAAGAGCACATAATTCGATTCTTCGAACTTTTTCTATTCGAACATATTTGTTATAAATCCTAATAGATGTCTACCCCAAAAACTTTTTTTTTAAATTAAGTTTAAAAACATGATGATGCCAAATGGCATCACTGTTAATTAAAGGGTAAAAAGACTATTGAATGCCCTTTATGGTTAAAACAAATCTAAACAAAAACCTCTCGGTAAAAGAAGGCCAAGTTCTTAAAAAAAAATATGGCCTGGCCTTAAAAAGAAGTGAAATCCTGAAAAAGGTACCAAGTTCATTAAAAGTTACTGATGTGGTATTGACCACCAAAACATTTTAGTCTTTGATCATTCTTATGTTTACCACATTCAAGCAAACTCGCACTTGTGTTTGTGTAACTTGGCCATTACGCAATCGAAAATTTTGTTGAACCTTTTGCACTATGGGATGTTGAACCTTTTGCACTAGGGATGGGTGTAACCAATAAATTATTGAACATTGAGATGAAAGTATTCCTGTAGGTAAAGTGTTTTAAGTGTTTCAAGCCACACAAAAAAGAGGCCCCACAGAATTTTTTTTGTTTTTGTTTTTTTTTTGTTTTTGTTTTTATAAGCTTTGTTTTCTGCCTAGTGGTCAAACAGAGTAATCTTGGCCTTCTCTTTTTTTCTTCGAAAAAATTGTCAATGAATATTTTAACATTGATATAACTTCTTTTTAGTATCAGTATTTTATACGTTTTTTTTTTTATAAATGTCGTAAACGAATTTCTAAACTACCATTACATTGAACTTGTGATAAAATAGTTACTACTTTTAGTGGCGGTCGCAATATCGTGGGACCGTTGGAATCGAGTTGTACAGTAATGAATAATCGTGTATCATAATACCTTTAAGGGCTTGTTTATTTTATTCAAAAATGCGTAATGGCCAAGTTACACAAACACAAGTGCGAGTTTGCTTGAATGTGGTAAACATAAGAATGATCAAAGACTAAAATGTTTTGGTGGTCAATACCACATCAGTAACTTTTAATGAACTTGGTACCTTTTACAGGATTTCACTTCTTTTTAAGGCCAGGCCATATTTTTTTTTAAGAACTTGGCCTTCTTTTACCGAGAGGTTTTTGTTTAGATTTCACTTATTTTTGTAGTTATACTAAATAAAATAAATTAAATAATTTCTTAAATAAAAAAAATTATTTTAAATATGGACACTTTCAATTGTTTTATAAATACTAACTTTTTTAGAGGACAATCCACATGTTTAAGTAAACATGATATATAAAATAAAAATTATAGGTACATAAGAATTAGGTAAAGTACTACATAAGGATGATACATAAAGGTTTTTTTTAATTCGAAGAATTAAAAAAAATGGAAAAGTAGGTACTGACATGCGGTCGATGTCCGTCCGTCTGTCTGTCCGTCCGTACCCCCCCCCCCCTTTCCAAAATCAGTTCTAGCAATCCGATCTTAAAAATTCTTTTTTTATTAGAAAAGTATAACCTCGGACACCCAACTTTCATACCTTTTGTCCGTCTGTCTGTGCGATAGGACGGACATAAATCTACTATTTGACGACGAATTTCCCATTGAATTAGCATTGAAATTCAATTTCGAGTCATTTGAATCGCTGAATTTAACTACAAATGCTACGGACAAGTGAGATACGTCAAAAAATTCAGCGCATCGAAATTAGTATACATTGAAAATTTCAGAAAAGAATTCGAATTCGAAGTACTTCAATTATTTAAAAAACATCAAAATTAAATGCTCATTTAAAAAACATTAGGAAGCCATTTTCATTAGAATTAAATCACCATTGCCATCGCAACAATTGCTTGAGAAACTTTAATTCTTTTCGACAATAAATTAAAATAAATTTATTTTTGAGACATCGATCAATTTAAGATGACGTAAAATATATATTTCACTACGAGATCTTTGTATGTTGATATAAATTGTTTTCATTCTATTTAAAAGCGAGGAATTTTACATATTTATTCTTTGAAATATAAATTTTTTGCAAACGATTTAAGTAATAATTATTTAATTTTCGAAATAAAATTAATGAAACTAGCCGAATTTAAAAGTAAATGTTTATTGAGGAGCAGTTTTTTGGTTTTTGTTCTACGAAAAATTAAATATTTATTTATAACTGAAAATAAAGCTGTGTTTTGTGAAAGATGCTGTGTTTAGTTAGATGCTGCGTTTAAACAAATTTATTTTAAATTAAATGTGGATAAACTGTTGTTGATGTCACTTACTGTTACGAACCTAGTTTTTTTCAAGATAAGAATTTTGGTAAGTATTTAAGTAACAGGAAAGTAGGCTATTTTAGTTCTTTAAGCACTTCTTGTTTTTTAAACTAATTATATTAATTAAAAATCACATTCAAATATGAAAAACTAAGCCTCAGGTGCACACGTAGGTATTAAAAGGAATCTATATTAAAAATTTCCAATTTTTTAGAGCGGTCTATGTAGGTCTTTTGCGATCCACAGACATACACACAGACAGACTCTTTCTTCTATTATTATAGATAGATAAATTATCGCTACTTAAAATCATGGGTACTTCGTCAATAATGAACAGCTTTTAAAACCTTTTTTTTTCCAATACTTTCGGGACAGCTATTTTTCTTTTTCATTTTATTGTAATAAATCTATAGCAGCTCTAACTTGTTTGAGTGTTTTATTATTTGCATTACTACACTAGATACATGCATAATTTATATCGTATTTTTACTCGTTTAGTTGGCTCCTAAAGTAAAAAAAAAACAGTTGTCCATAAACTTTTGAGACGCGCCGTATACGGCCTAACGGTAAATTTTGCGATCAAAATGACTAATATGACCCTTGGCGAAAACAACAATTGTTGTTGACCCCAATTACAGTTTGAAACCAGAATAGTTGCTTTTATACAAATTGTCAAAGCGTAATATAAGTACCCCAATTATTATCAATATAACTTCATGATTTGTGTGTTTGGACTCTGGTATCTATTTTTTTTTAAATTTTAAACAATCTGGAAGAATTGATTAACCCTTGTGTCGCTCTAGTGGGATGTTATTCCAACTAAAAAAAACAAAAAAAAAAAACATTTGCCTATTGTAAATCATTGGTTCCAGCCATTGCTCATGCGTATATATAGACCTTTAGCAATGTAACTCCTCCTACAAATAAACAACCATAACTCATTATAAAACATGGAGCTGGTTGCCAGCTCAGGTGTTGCACTTGAAAACCATTAAACTTAATCAAAATGATGATTGAAACTTTCCATTAGTAATATAGTGTGCTAAATTCCACACTTGAAAAACCTTTATGTATCATCTGAAGGTAAATAGCTATTTGAATTATTGGCGATTCAATTAATCGCCGCTGGCATATCGGCGTATGTGAGGGTATTGCTTGCTGCGTTTGAAAAAAGGCGCCAAGCAATTTAAGACCAAACCCGTACTAAATATTCGATTTTCGGATTTTTTATGTTGAATGTATGACAAAATCTACCAGTGTTCCAATTTTCGGGATTCTAGAACAAGTGGGTGTCATAGAACATTTTGATGATCGGTGAGTGAGTGAGCCCCAAAAGTGGCCATTTTCCAATTCAATTTTCTCGGAAATAAAAAGAGATAGAACGCTGATTTTTTTTATACTCTTCATCAAGCCCCTATTGACCAATAAAAGTTTCTAAACTCATTTCTGTGATGCATAGAACCAAAGAACGGAGGGTCCGAAAACACGCCGAAACCCTTCCAGAAAAGGTTGGGTAGTGCCCTGAACTTGGCGGTTGCACTACCGTGCAACCAGATACTCCACCATTGATGCTCATCACTCACTTTGAAGTGACGTTCGTGGGATTTTCAATTACTTTTGCCTAGTCCTATTTGTCTATTTTATTAACAGTGAAGAGTATTTAGTGACATATGAAAGTGAACAGTATTTAGTGAAAGATCACAAAATTACGGTATTTTAGGGGACCTTTAGAAAAAGCATAGCTCTTAGTAATTCCTCACTAAACACCTAACCATTTACATTACCTTAAAATAATTATATTTGAATCAATCACAACAGTAACTGATGTTGTTTTGGGGACTTTGTACTTGTGTGATACAAATACAGTTTTACAAATACAAAAAGTATTGACCAACATTTGGGGTGGTTCAAAAAATACTAATTTTTTACCATTCTCCCATAATTATCAGGATTCTCCGTGATTTATTCTACTATTTTTGAATGTACAATTTAATCTGCTAAAGCATTCCAATGAATGACATTTCTATCGACAATTTAAAAGATCCATCATCGACTATCAAATGATATTTACATGGGAAGATCAAAGTTCCATGAGAGCCAAAGTTGCCTCACTTAAAAAATATGTCACTTGCATCTCCTTCAAACAAAACTGGCAATGTTTTCCGCTCGGCATGTTGTCCTCTGAACAGAATATGAGATTCTGTTCTGTGGCGATGTTTATTCAGTAACCAAAGGATCAATCGACGATCCATCATGATCCATCATTGGTGAACAGGCTATCTTAGTCAACACATTTCAGCAGCTGCATGCCTCCGTTGGGAATAAATTTTCATGGTTTTGTCAACTATTTTAGTCTTTAGATTGGCTTTTAGTAATCGAGAAGAAAGCGCCACTTACTTTAGATTAGGTACTTGGTTAGAGAAAAGGGTCCGCAGAGGCAGAGAAATTCGTTATTGTTGTCCAAAGTGTTGAACTAAGGAGTCACGCACGCTATCTTAGTCAACACATTTCAGCAGCTGCATGCCTCCGTTGGGAATAAATTTTCATGGTTTTGTCAATTATTTTTGTCTTTAGATTGACTTTTAGTAATCGAGAAGAAAGCACCACTTACTTTAGATTAGGTACTTGGTTAGAGAAAAGGGTCCAGAGGCAGAGAAATTGGTTATTGATGTCCAAAGTGTTGAACAAAGAAGTCACGCACGCTATCTTAGTCAACACTTTTCAGCAGCTGCATGCCTCCGGTGGTAATAATTTTTCATAGTTTTGTCAACTATTTTTGTATTTAGATTTGCTTTTAGTAATCGAGAGAAAGCACCACTTACTTTGATTAGGTACTTGGTTAGAGAAAAGGGTCCGCAGAGGCAGAGAAATTCGTTATTGTTGTCCAAAGTGTTGAACTAAGGAGTCACGCACGCTATCTTAGTCAACACATTTCAGCAGCTGCATGCCTCCGTTGGGAATAAATTTTCATGGTTTTGTCAACTATTTTTGTCTTTAGATTGGCTTTTAGTAATCGAGAAGAAAGCGCCACTTACTTTAGATTAGGTACTTGGTTAGAGAAAAGGGTCCGCAGAGGCAGAGAAATTGGTTATTGTTGTCCAAAGTGTTGAACTAAGGAGTCACGCACGCTATCTTAGTCAACACATTTCAGCAGCTGCATGCCTCCGTTGGGAATAAATTTTCATAGTTTTGTCAACTATTTTTGTCTTTAGATTGGCTTTTAGTAATCGAGAAGAAAGCACCACTTACTTTAGATTAGGTACTTGGTTAGAGAAAAGGGTCCGCAGAGGCAGAGAAATTGGTTATTGTTGTCCAAAGTGTTGAACTAAGGAGTCACGCACGCTATCTTAGTCAACACATTTCAGCAGCTGCATGCCTCCGTTGGGAATAAATTTTCATAGTTTTGTCAACTATTTTTGTCTTTAGATTGGCTTTTAGTAATCGAGAAGAAAGCACCACTTACTTTAGATTAGGTACTTGGTTAGAGAAAAGGGTCCGCAGAGGCAGAGAAATTCGTTATTGTTGTCCAAAGTGTTGAACTAAGGAGTCACGCACGCTATCTTAGTCAACACATTTCAGCAGCTGCATGCCTCCGTTGGGAATAAATTTTCATGGTTTTGTCAATTATTTTTGTCTTTAGATTGACTTTTAGTAATCGAGAAGAAAGCACCACTTACTTTAGATTAGGTACTTGGTTAGAGAAAAGGGTCCAGAGGCAGAGAAATTGGTTATTGATGTCCAAAGTGTTGAACAAAGAAGTCACGCACGCTATCTTAGTCAACACTTTTCAGCAGCTGCATGCCTCCGGTGGTAATAATTTTTCATAGTTTTGTCAACTATTTTTGTATTTAGATTTGCTTTTAGTAATCGAGGAGAAAGCACCACTTACTTTGATTAGGTACTTGGTTAGAGAAAAGGGTCCGCAGAGGCAGAGAAATTCGTTATTGTTGTCCAAAGTGTTGAACTAAGGAGTCACGCACGCTATCTTAGTCAACACATTTCAGCAGCTGCATGCCTCCGTTGGGAATAAATTTTTCATGGTTTTGTCAACTATTTTTGTCTTTAGATTGGCTTTTAGTAATCGAAGAGAAAGCACCACTTACTTTGATTAGGTACTTGGTTAGAGAAAAGGGTCCGCAGAGGCAGAGAAATTCGTTATTGTTGTCCAAAGTGTTGAACTAAGGAGTCACGCACGCTATCTTAGTCAACACATTTCAGCAGCTGCATGCCTCCGTTGGGAATAAATTTTCATGGTTTTGTCAACTATTTTTGTCTTTAGATTGGCTTTTAGTAATCGAGAAGAAAGCGCCACTTACTTTAGATTAGGTACTTGGTTAGAGAAAAGGGTCCGCAGAGGCAGAGAAATTCGTTATTGTTGTCCAAAGTGTTGAACTAAGGAGTCACGCACGCTATCTTAGTCAACACATTTCAGCAGCTGCATGCCTCCGTTGGGAATAAATTTTCATGGTTTTGTCAATTATTTTTGTCTTTAGATTGACTTTTAGTAATCGAGAAGAAAGCACCACTTACTTTAGATTAGGTACTTGGTTAGAGAAAAGGGTCCAGAGGCAGAGAAATTGGTTATTGATGTCCAAAGTGTTGAACAAAGAAGTCACGCACGCTATCTTAGTCAACACTTTTCAGCAGCTGCATGCCTCCGGTGGTAATAATTTTTCATAGTTTTGTCAACTATTTTTGTATTTAGATTTGCTTTTAGTAATCGAGGAGAAAGCACCACTTACTTTGATTAGGTACTTGGTTAGAGAAAAGGGTCCGCAGAGGCAGAGAAATTCGTTATTGTTGTCCAAAGTGTTGAACTAAGGAGTCACGCACGCTATCTTAGTCAACACATTTCAGCAGCTGCATGCCTCCGTTGGGAATAAATTTTCATGGTTTTGTCAACTATTTTTGTCTTTAGATTGGCTTTTAGTAATCGAGAAGAAAGCGCCACTTACTTTAGATTAGGTACTTGGTTAGAGAAAAGGGTCCGCAGAGGCAGAGAAATTCGTTATTGTTGTCCAAAGTGTTGAACTAAGGAGTCACGCACGCTATCTTAGTCAACACATTTCAGCAGCTGCATGCCTCCGTTGGGAATAAATTTTCATGGTTTTGTCAATTATTTTTGTCTTTAGATTGACTTTTAGTAATCGAGAAGAAAGCACCACTTACTTTAGATTAGGTACTTGGTTAGAGAAAAGGGTCCAGAGGCAGAGAAATTGGTTATTGATGTCCAAAGTGTTGAACAAAGAAGTCACGCACGCTATCTTAGTCAACACTTTTCAGCAGCTGCATGCCTCCGGTGGTAATAATTTTTCATAGTTTTGTCAACTATTTTTGTATTTAGATTTGCTTTTAGTAATCGAGGAGAAAGCACCACTTACTTTGATTAGGTACTTGGTTAGAGAAAAGGGTCCGCAGAGGCAGAGAAATTCGTTATTGTTGTCCAAAGTGTTGAACTAAGGAGTCACGCACGCTATCTTAGTCAACACATTTCAGCAGCTGCATGCCTCCGTTGGGAATAAATTTTCATGGTTTTGTCAACTATTTTTGTCTTTAGATTGGCTTTTAGTAATCGAGAAGAAAGCGCCACTTACTTTAGATTAGGTACTTGGTTAGAGAAAAGGGTCCGCAGAGGCAGAGAAATTCGTTATTGTTGTCCAAAGTGTTGAACTAAGGAGTCACGCACGCTATCTTAGTCAACACATTTCAGCAGCTGCATGCCTCCGTTGGGAATAAATTTTCATAGTTTTGTCAACTATTTTTGTCTTTAGATTGGCTTTTAGTAATCGAGAAGAAAGCGCCACTTACTTTAGATTAGGTACTTGGTTAGAGAAAAGGGTCCGCAGAGGCAGAGAAATTCGTTATTGTTGTCCAAAGTGTTGAACTAAGGAGTCACGCACGCTATCTTAGTCAACACATTTCAGCAGCTGCATGCCTCCGTTGGGAATAAATTTTCATGGTTTTGTCAACTATTTTTGTCTTTAGATTGGCTTTTAGTAATCGAGAAGAAAGCGCCACTTACTTTAGATTAGTTACTTGGTTAGAGAAAAGGGTCCGCAGAGGCAGAGAAATTCGTTATTGTTGTCCAAAGTGTTGAACTAAGGAGTCACGCACGCTATCTTAGTCAACACATTTCAGCAGCTGCATGCCTCCGTTGGGAATAAATTTTCATAGTTTTGTCAATTATTTTTGTCTTTAGATTGACTTTTAGTAATCGAGAAGAAAGCACCACTTACTTTAGATTAGGTACTTGGTTAGAGAAAAGGGTCCAGAGGCAGAGAAATTGGTTATTGATGTCCAAAGTGTTGAACAAAGAAGTCACGCACGCTATCTTAGTCAACACTTTTCAGCAGCTGCATGCCTCCGGTGGTAATAATTTTTCATAGTTTTGTCAACTATTTTTGTATTTAGATTTGCTTTTAGTAATCGAGGAGAAAGCACCACTTACTTTGATTAGGTACTTGGTTAGAGAAAAGGGTCCGCAGAGGCAGAGAAATTCGTTATTGTTGTCCAAAGTGTTGAACTAAGGAGTCACGCACGCTATCTTAGTCAACACATTTCAGCAGCTGCATGCCTCCGTTGGGAATAAATTTTCATGGTTTTGTCAACTATTTTTGTCTTTAGATTGGCTTTTAGTAATCGAGGAGAAAGCACCACTTACTTTGATTAGGTACTTGGTTAGAGAAAAGGGTCCGCAGAGGCAGAGAAATTCGTTATTGTTGTCCAAAGTGTTGAACTAAGGAGTCACGCACGCTATCTTAGTCAACACATTTCAGCAGCTGCATGCCTCCGTTGGGAATAAATTTTCATGGTTTTGTCAACTATTTTTGTCTTTAGATTGGCTTTTAGTAATCGAGAAGAAAGCGCCACTTACTTTAGATTAGGTACTTGGTTAGAGAAAAGGGTCCGCAGAGGCAGAGAAATTCGTTATTGTTGTCCAAAGTGTTGAACTAAGGAGTCACGCACGCTATCTTAGTCAACACATTTCAGCAGCTGCATGCCTCCGTTGGGAATAAATTTTCATGGTTTTGTCAATTATTTTTGTCTTTAGATTGACTTTTAGTAATCGAGAAGAAAGCACCACTTACTTTAGATTAGGTACTTGGTTAGAGAAAAGGGTCCAGAGGCAGAGAAATTGGTTATTGATGTCCAAAGTGTTGAACAAAGAAGTCACGCACGCTATCTTAGTCAACACTTTTCAGCAGCTGCATGCCTCCGGTGGTAATAATTTTTCATAGTTTTGTCAACTATTTTTGTATTTAGATTTGCTTTTAGTAATCGAGGAGAAAGCACCACTTACTTTGATTAGGTACTTGGTTAGAGAAAAGGGTCCGCAGAGGCAGAGAAATTCGTTATTGTTGTCCAAAGTGTTGAACTAAGGAGTCACGCACGCTATCTTAGTCAACACATTTCAGCAGCTGCATGCCTCCGTTGGGAATAAATTTTCATGGTTTTGTCAACTATTTTTGTCTTTAGATTGGCTTTTAGTAATCGAGAAGAAAGCGCCACTTACTTTAGATTAGGTACTTGGTTAGAGAAAAGGGTCCGCAGAGGCAGAGAAATTCGTTATTGTTGTCCAAAGTGTTGAACTAAGGAGTCACGCACGCTATCTTAGTCAACACATTTCAGCAGCTGCATGCCTCCGTTGGGAATAAATTTTCATGGTTTTGTCAATTATTTTTGTCTTTAGATTGACTTTTAGTAATCGAGAAGAAAGCACCACTTACTTTAGATTAGGTACTTGGTTAGAGAAAAGGGTCCAGAGGCAGAGAAATTGGTTATTGATGTCCAAAGTGTTGAACAAAGAAGTCACGCACGCTATCTTAGTCAACACTTTTCAGCAGCTGCATGCCTCCGGTGGTAATAATTTTTCATAGTTTTGTCAACTATTTTTGTATTTAGATTTGCTTTTAGTAATCGAGGAGAAAGCACCACTTACTTTGATTAGGTACTTGGTTAGAGAAAAGGGTCCGCAGAGGCAGAGAAATTCGTTATTGTTGTCCAAAGTGTTGAACTAAGGAGTCACGCACGCTATCTTAGTCAACACATTTCAGCAGCTGCATGCCTCCGTTGGGAATAAATTTTCATGGTTTTGTCAACTATTTTTGTCTTTAGATTGGCTTTTAGTAATCGAGAAGAAAGCGCCACTTACTTTAGATTAGGTACTTGGTTAGAGAAAAGGGTCCGCAGAGGCAGAGAAATTGGTTATTGTTGTCCAAAGTGTTGAACTAAGGAGTCACGCACGCTATCTTAGTCAACACATTTCAGCAGCTGCATGCCTCCGTTGGGAATAAATTTTCATAGTTTTGTCAACTATTTTTGTCTTTAGATTGGCTTTTAGTAATCGAGAAGAAAGCACCACTTACTTTAGATTAGGTACTTGGTTAGAGAAAAGGGTCCGCAGAGGCAGAGAAATTGGTTATTGTTGTCCAAAGTGTTGAACTAAGGAGTCACGCACGCTATCTTAGTCAACACATTTCAGCAGCTGCATGCCTCCGTTGGGAATAAATTTTCATAGTTTTGTCAACTATTTTTGTCTTTAGATTGGCTTTTAGTAATCGAGAAGAAAGCGCCACTTACTTTAGATTAGGTACTTGGTTAGAGAAAAGGGTCCGCAGAGGCAGAGAAATTGGTTATTGTTGTCCAAAGTGTTGAACTAAGGAGTCACGCACGCTATCTTAGTCAACACATTTCAGCAGCTGCATGCCTCCGTTGGGAATAAATTTTCATGGTTTTGTCAATTATTTTTGTCTTTAGATTGACTTTTAGTAATCGAGAAGAAAGCACCACTTACTTTAGATTAGGTACTTGGTTAGAGAAAAGGGTCCAGAGGCAGAGAAATTGGTTATTGATGTCCAAAGTGTTGAACAAAGAAGTCACGCACGCTATCTTAGTCAACACTTTTCAGCAGCTGCATGCCTCCGGTGGTAATAATTTTTCATAGTTTTGTCAACTATTTTTGTATTTAGATTTGCTTTTAGTAATCGAGGAGAAAGCACCACTTACTTTGATTAGGTACTTGGTTAGAGAAAAGGGTCCGCAGAGGCAGAGAAATTCGTTATTGTTGTCCAAAGTGTTGAACTAAGGAGTCACGCACGCTATCTTAGTCAACACATTTCAGCAGCTGCATGCCTCCGTTGGGAATAAATTTTCATGGTTTTGTCAACTATTTTTGTCTTTAGATTGGCTTTTAGTAATCGAGGAGAAAGCACCACTTACTTTGATTAGGTACTTGGTTAGAGAAAAGGGTCCGCAGAGGCAGAGAAATTCGTTATTGTTGTCCAAAGTGTTGAACTAAGGAGTCACGCACGCTATCTTAGTCAACACATTTCAGCAGCTGCATGCCTCCGTTGGGAATAAATTTTCATGGTTTTGTCAACTATTTTTGTCTTTAGATTGGCTTTTAGTAATCGAGAAGAAAGCGCCACTTACTTTAGATTAGGTACTTGGTTAGAGAAAAGGGTCCGCAGAGGCAGAGAAATTCGTTATTGTTGTCCAAAGTGTTGAACTAAGGAGTCACGCACGCTATCTTAGTCAACACATTTCAGCAGCTGCATGCCTCCGTTGGGAATAAATTTTCATGGTTTTGTCAATTATTTTTGTCTTTAGATTGACTTTTAGTAATCGAGAAGAAAGCACCACTTACTTTAGATTAGGTACTTGGTTAGAGAAAAGGGTCCAGAGGCAGAGAAATTGGTTATTGATGTCCAAAGTGTTGAACAAAGAAGTCACGCACGCTATCTTAGTCAACACTTTTCAGCAGCTGCATGCCTCCGGTGGTAATAATTTTTCATAGTTTTGTCAACTATTTTTGTATTTAGATTTGCTTTTAGTAATCGAGGAGAAAGCACCACTTACTTTGATTAGGTACTTGGTTAGAGAAAAGGGTCCGCAGAGGCAGAGAAATTCGTTATTGTTGTCCAAAGTGTTGAACTAAGGAGTCACGCACGCTATCTTAGTCAACACATTTCAGCAGCTGCATGCCTCCGTTGGGAATAAATTTTCATGGTTTTGTCAACTATTTTTGTCTTTAGATTGGCTTTTAGTAATCGAGGAGAAAGCACCACTTACTTTGATTAGGTACTTGGTTAGAGAAAAGGGTCCGCAGAGGCAGAGAAATTCGTTATTGTTGTCCAAAGTGTTGAACTAAGGAGTCACGCACGCTATCTTAGTCAACACATTTCAGCAGCTGCATGCCTCCGTTGGGAATAAATTTTCATGGTTTTGTCAACTATTTTTGTCTTTAGATTGGCTTTTAGTAATCGAGAAGAAAGCGCCACTTACTTTAGATTAGGTACTTGGTTAGAGAAAAGGGTCCGCAGAGGCAGAGAAATTCGTTATTGTTGTCCAAAGTGTTGAACTAAGGAGTCACGCACGCTATCTTAGTCAACACATTTCAGCAGCTGCATGCCTCCGTTGGGAATAAATTTTCATGGTTTTGTCAATTATTTTTGTCTTTAGATTGACTTTTAGTAATCGAGAAGAAAGCACCACTTACTTTAGATTAGGTACTTGGTTAGAGAAAAGGGTCCAGAGGCAGAGAAATTGGTTATTGATGTCCAAAGTGTTGAACAAAGAAGTCACGCACGCTATCTTAGTCAACACTTTTCAGCAGCTGCATGCCTCCGGTGGTAATAATTTTTCATAGTTTTGTCAACTATTTTTGTATTTAGATTTGCTTTTAGTAATCGAGGAGAAAGCACCACTTACTTTGATTAGGTACTTGGTTAGAGAAAAGGGTCCGCAGAGGCAGAGAAATTCGTTATTGTTGTCCAAAGTGTTGAACTAAGGAGTCACGCACGCTATCTTAGTCAACACATTTCAGCAGCTGCATGCCTCCGTTGGGAATAAATTTTCATGGTTTTGTCAACTATTTTTGTCTTTAGATTGGCTTTTAGTAATCGAGAAGAAAGCGCCACTTACTTTAGATTAGGTACTTGGTTAGAGAAAAGGGTCCGCAGAGGCAGAGAAATTCGTTATTGTTGTCCAAAGTGTTGAACTAAGGAGTCACGCACGCTATCTTAGTCAACACATTTCAGCAGCTGCATGCCTCCGTTGGGAATAAATTTTCATGGTTTTGTCAATTATTTTTGTCTTTAGATTGACTTTTAGTAATCGAGAAGAAAGCACCACTTACTTTAGATTGTGGTTAGAGAAAAGGGTCTAGAGGTAGAGAAATTGGTTATTAGTGTTCAAACTAAGGAGTCACGAGAGAACCGCAAGTTTTAAAATATTCTTTAAAAAATACTTGTATTCAAACAGCACAAGTATTGGGTAAAAATGACAACATTACATGTATTGGTTTGTTTCAATAGAAGAATTGCGTTGATAACGTAAACGAACACAAATTTGTGTTGCTCCAACCAAAATAACGATCACCTATATTAAACGAATATTATATCCATGATAGATTGTCAAGAAACTCAAAACTACAAAGCAGTATAACACAATTTTAACGTTCATTTTAAAGTAACGTAATGTAACGTATTGTAAGCTTTAGTAAAACTTTTTATTCGAAATTTTAAAGAAAATATACCTAGTTTTGTAAAATATGCAAAAGAAAATAAAATATATAGAAAATTTCATATAGAAAATAAAACTACACCGAAACTCTCTTATTGAACCACAAACAGATATCTTGCGTTATCTTTTTCCAAAAAAATACTTATAAAATATTGACCATGTCACCATTACAAATAAATCTGCATACACCAAAAAAACGCACATTCAAATATCAAAAGCTTATCCTACAATAAACCCCATTCCGATAATGTGCCTATGTTACGATTCTCCAATAAATCTGATAAACCTAATCCACTTTGTCGAAAAACCATATTTTTCCTCTACAAAATATCTACAGCAGAATTTTCTGATGAGTTTGCATTGTTTCGAACGAATTTCGCGGGGCCAAGAATTCCGTTATGACATTTGCTGCGGATTCAGCGATATTTCACTGGAAGGGTTTAGAACATTTCCCCCGCAAAATGTCGCATATCTCTATAAATACATAAAGAAAAGCCGCGGGGATTAACAAATGTTTTATAGAATAAAACCCACATTTTCTCGGATGTCTTATTTTTCTGTTAGTGGAATGTCTTTCCCCAAGGAAAGGAAATATGGTGGTTGAAGAAATTGCTTGATGTTCGTTTTACCTTGTTCTTTCAGGGAACAACGAGAACAACACGACCAACTTTAAATAACGGAACAGCAGCATTCGTACACTGTACGTGCTTATTGGTCGAAAAGCAGTTTTTGCGACAGTGGCAGAACTTTGGTCGATCATAACTGAAATCCCTGACTTTGAAGATATGCAAGACATTTTGTCTTATTTGTTCATGTTGTTAGCCCATAAAATATCATATTGTAGAGTTTTACAACTTCTGCATTTCGAAGTGTGTTGTCATATTGAAAAGAAAAATAAACATTAAAATAATGAGTAGCGATAGCATAATTTGCTTGTTTCACGTGACGTAGTTGTTTCTTGCTTTCGACCCTGGATTTCATTGGTGGTTTCGGTGATTCCAAAGAGTTCTACAGTGGGGTAGAGGAACGACTCGTACTGAGCTGCGATCTGCAGCCATGGCTTCCTACAGAACCCGAATAGAGTGGCAAAAGAGCTAGTTAATTTATAATTTTGACACCGAGAAAGGAAGTACCCCAGGGCAAAGGCGGAAATCGAGCCTGCACCTGTTCATGCGCGCGAACTTCTAGCGGTGTGGTCTGCGATCCAAACCTATCGGCCGTTGGGCCCCCACATGCCAACTTATATTGTCTCCGTGTTGGTCCATTGTGCTGTCATCAGGTTCAGTCAAGTCTCTACCCTACTATAGAACTCTTTGGGTGATTCGTGGTATCTCTTAGCTCGCCCACAACATTATTTAACTAATCGAGACCTTATTTTCATTCCTGTGCCACTTTGCTACTCAAGACGTGAAACATGCCCAGACGTACGGAAAATAATAATTATTAGGTTTTTTTTTCGACAACTGAATTATTATTTGCCTTCGTAATCTAATCTGAGTGGTTGGTTTCAATCAAACATCAACTTATTTATATCAAAATGAAACAGAGCCTGAGATGAAGCAGCCAACCGGCAAGCACATATCTCAACACTTATTCAATTAAACTCAATTCAATTCGAAATGAGTTATTCCGTTTATGCATGTGTTATTCATAAAACACGAATTTTTTTTGTTATTTACGACGTTCGGGTAGGGTGTTTCTTGGATGTATCAAACTTACGCTTTACAACAAAAACAATTAATTGCGCCTTATTTGCACATAATACACCATAAATAACAATTGCACAGAATTCTTAATTGTTTTTATGACGAAAATAACAATTGGCTGATAAATAATACATTAAATTATATTACCGACCACACAACAACAATAACAAATTGAAACTATTCCCCAAATAAAGGACAAAGTGACACAGCGACGGAAATGCTTTTTGCAGAATCGGATGATAAAAATATCAAAAATGGCCTCCGTTTTAGCTCTTTAATTCTTTACGGAAAAGCGGATTACGCGCCATTTTGCTGCACAGTTTCCGCCGCCATTGTTGCTGTTTTTGTAACATTTTATCTTGTATTTCTTAGCTTGGTTTGTCAAAGTTATATTAAGTACATTGCTTATGGGGCCCGGATGGCTGAGTGGTTAGGATAGCTGCTTCCGCTAACAGTCTGCTCACTGTACCGGGTGCGGGTTCGATTCCCGCCCTTGCCCTGGGTGTAATTTCTCTCTCTTTGACAGAAAAATTGTTTCTGTATCTGTCTTACTTGACGAAGGTTTATAAGCGGGTCTCTGATCAAGCACACAAGATGAAAAATATATGTATCTACCCTACCCTACCCTACGTTGTTTATTTAAAGTATTTTTTTAAATTTTTATAATTTTTTTTATGTTTATTGTTATTATTATTTTATTATTGTTTTTATTTTGTTATTATAGTAGTAGTATATATCATGCGACATATGCTTCCCGACTTGGCTGCTTCATCGACTGGTTATTATTATTAGTATAGGATAAATGATGTTTTGACGACTGGGTTACCAAACCCCGTGTTAAACTAAAAATACGCTCAATCAATTTTTTGATACGAATGTACAGGGTGGTTATAAAATAACGCTCCCTATTCGAAGTGGTCTGTAGCTTGAATGAATAATCCAAATGCAAAAAAAACTTTGAAACACTTACTAATCAAGAAGGGGGGAAAAGAATAGAATCATAAAAAACAAACTCGTCACTTGACCAGGATTCTAAATTACAAGGCGTAATTGGATGTGTTGGCCGTAATTAGCCGTAATTGGCTACTCCTCGTAATTATAACCTTGGTCAAGAGACGAGTTTCTGTGTTATAATTCCAGTCTTTTTCGTAAAAAAGAAACTCGTCTCTTGACCAGGATTCTAAATTACGAGGCGTAATTAGCTGTGTTGGCCGTAATTGGCCATAATTGACGATGTTTTGTAATTTAGATTCTGGTCCAAAGACGAGTTTTTTTTTTTATGATGATTCTTTTTTTTATGATTATTTTTTAGGATTCTGTCTTTTTTATGATACATTCTTTTTCCCCTTCTTGATTAGAAAGTGTCTCAATTTTTGATGCACTTGGATTATTCATTCAAGCTACAGACTACTCCGAATAGGGAGCGTTATTTTATAACCACCCTGTATGTTACAGGTTTGACAAACTATGCGGTTCCTCGGGCAGAAATACCCTTTTACGTAGGATTACCAGGTATGTGGGTTACGTTTGGACGAGATAGGGCTTTGCTGCTCGACGCTTACTAATATCTTTTTTCCGAATGAAAGGATATCGTTACATAACTCGGTGATGTGAACTCACAAGCTTCATGTTCGGTTTTTTGCATTAAAAATTGTTTGGATTTTTGACGGATACGAAGTTTTGGGCTGTGGGTTGCCTAGTGGTTAGCGTCTCGGTGTCTGAAGGTCCCGATATTGAGTCCTGATACCACTGAAGACCCACCGAGTATATGCGGAGTACGTGCTCGTTAAATCTGTGGGTCCAAAAGTATTGTGGGCGGTCATGGTACAGATCCCTGGAGACTATTTCATACCCATTCAGGGACATATCTAAATTGCGGAGGTTTTGATATATGGCAGCACCTGTCACTTATGTGTGTGTTGTGTCTGTCTCACTTGACAAAGGTTTATAAGCTGGTCTCTGTCCAAGCACACAAACCTGAAAATATCTCAACCAACCAACAAAGGTTTGCTGAGTTATATATCCAACACACTTGGTGACGATCAAATGGACGCAGAGCATGGTTTGTTTGTGGGAGTAGAAGACAAAGTTTACGTATATTACTATCTGGGGAGCAGTTATTATTTGTACGAATTAGCTACCGGGGGATTTGTTTGTGGGGTATATGCAGAGACATAACATAGAGTGGACTGCGCATTCATAGTAAAGCAGCTTAGGGATGGAAAACCAAAACCGGTTTTCAAAAAACCGGTGTTCCCAGTTTTAACTGAAAACAGGTTTTTTGTATGAGGCCCATCGGAACCGAAAACCGGTTTTTCGGGGAAAAACCTATGGAAAATGGAAAACAGGTTTTTTCTAAAAAACCGTCATCCCTTGCAGATTAGCATTATGTCCTAAACATCATAAATCGCCAAGAGGGGAAAGGTTGCTACATATGGCAACTTAACGCTACCGTTTCGTTACGAACTATTTCAAATTGTCGCCAGACCTGAATATCAGCTAGCAAATCGAAGTTGAGACTACCATCAATATCCAAGTCACGTGGGTTTCTACCAATCACGGCAGCTTGAATTTTTTTTAATGTTTTTGCAGACGATTTTTTGAGCATTGTTGGTATTTTTCTCTTTTGGCTTTTATAATAAATATTTAATTACATTCTTTTAATCTCTGAGCATGTTAACAATCTTGAATGTTGTACTCTTAATTCAGTAACGTTTTCTGCAAGATGCCCAAATGCTTGTGAATTCCTAATTGTAAAGAGGGGTATAAAAAAGGATTAGTCATGGGTAAATTTATTTAGTTCTGCATACTTTTAGTAATTGTGTGTTCTTCATAAACTATAATTTCTATCGAGGGAATTTATTCTAAAAGCTCTTTTATACTAAAGAATCATATTCATGATTAAATCAACGTTTTAGAACGCTCTAATTATAATAAATATTTTGGGAAAAGTCAATTAAATTAATGGTCTGAACATTGGACAGCTTAGAAGTAGAATATATTTTTTTTTTTACAATTTGGTCAAAACGAAACCTGTTTTTGCAATCGTAGTGTTTGAGTTTTTTATATTTAAAAAGTAGAACATCTGTTGAATTTGGAATATATTGTTGTGTCATAGAAAGTTGATTTATTCCAGGTGAAATAAAGGAAGAAGCAATATTTTTAAAAAAAAATGATTTTTTTTTAATCGGACCGTTAGAACGAAAGTTATAGGGACGGCAGAAAATATTCACCATTTCAATAACCAACTAATATTACAGCAACACTCTACATAAACCTATTAATGTTCTTTTAAATTAATTTTTAATAAAGAGTCCACATTTAATTGCTCAAGTAATCTTAAATAGACGCACAAAATCAAAGAAATAATCTGATATCTATTAAAAGGATCTCAAAATACTAGCGATTCATCCTTGCTCCTTTCCAAGCTTCTTTATCATAACATTAGATTGTCGGCCTCTGTGTTCAGGTCGTTGTGGAAAAACTCGCCAAATTTTAAACTAGCCATAGATGCGAGCCAAACGCGACACAGTCATGTGACTGTGTAAGTTAGATGTTTAGGACACTTTAGGTTTGCCAATGCGCAGTCCACTCTATGTTATGTCTCTGGGTATATGCCGACATTAGGTGCATGTGTGACGTAATAGTAGGTGCAGTCTGTCCTGTCCTCTATTCTGTTTCAAGATTCATCATGGCCAACCAACTATCAGCTATTTTTCGTTAATCCTTTCCGAAAGTGTCTTAGGCACTTTCGTTATTTTTTAGCTTCCACATTAGTTTATAACGTAAAAAGTGGGAGATATTTTAATCGTTCAGCCCGTCCGTCTGTCGGTCTGTCCACCCACTTTCACAGAACGAACCGCAAGTCGCACAAACAAGTGGGATACGTCATTTTGATGCAAAAAAATCAGCCTAGGTTACATCCTAAGTCTAACTTTAATATTCCCAATTTGCTACCTCATTTTAATCCGTTTATAATAAGCTGTTAAAATCTCAGATCCGATCGGTTATACACAACCACTGAAAAAAAAACTTATAATATATTATTCACAAAAAAAAAATAGTTAGATCCAAATCCTCTGAGGGAAAGCAAAAAGTAAATCTCATTTAACCATGCGTACATCCCTCTAGGGATACCTGACGTTTTAAACAGGATCTCAAGTACCTAACTGTATTAGTTTGAAAGAAATGTAAGGGACGTGTATCAGGTCTTGAGTGGCAATAGAAATACTGAGTGAAAATTCTTTTTTGGGCATCGATTGGTGAATAAATAGGACAATAACAGTTTACATTAGCCACCGAATCCATGGAATGAAGAGCAAACTCCGCAGTTATTCCCTCTTGAATATTTTCGCCCAGGCAGAACAATACCACCTAGATTGGAAGGCCGAAGAACTAAGCAGCACAACGTTACACTAGTAGACCAATTCTGAATTGTTGAAAAATAACGTCCTATTTTTTAAGATGACGTCGCATCTTGATTCATCTTATCTTAACAATTTATTCAAATACAAGATCTAGTCACGAATGATCATTGGTCAAAACCACAGAATTTGTCCACTAATATGACTTCAAGCATTTAGTTCGCCGGCCTTCTAATCTTGGTGGTATTGGGCAGAACCGGATTTGCAGGGTTCATTGGGAGGTTTCGCAACTTCTCCAATGAAGGAGGGTTTGATGTTTCATTCCATGGATTCGGCCACAGACTATCATTTGGTTTAGAAATCCTACTCAACCACTTTTTCCCCTACTGGAGGGTGGCATTCCATGGATTCGTTGGCTCATGTCGCGCCTAATATGTTGCATGGCAGCAGAACACCAATCGGATACCGATTGAAGAAGGTTAAGAAGGAAATACGTCATCTGGAAGAAGCAAACTGACCCGAGCTTGGAAAGGGAAGGGCAAAAGCCTCGACTGTTTTTCGCTGTACACTCTTAAAACAAACGAGCGATTTTAACTCAGTCTGAGTTAGTTTTCACTCCTCCTGGGTTGAAAATGCACTTCACCTATTAGAGTGGATTCTTTGTGTGTTAAACCTCCGACAGGATCACTCCAAACGAGTGATTTTAACTCAGTCTGAGTTAATATTCACTCCTTTCCAGTGTCGAAAATGCACTTCTCCTACTGGAGAAACTTAATTTTAAACTTAAAAGTATGTAGAATATATTACTGATGAAAATGTCGTGTCTATGAAAATGTGCAATTATATGACTTCGAAGTTTTTAAAGACAGCTTTTTCAATTTCGACTGCTCTATCCGCATAAAGTAAATCCACTGGGACTTCAATGTCGATGTTAAATTGTTTGGGCTAATTTCTGGGCAGCAAAAGATGTATTGGACACACAGTTGGATGTTTTCTGGGCAATGAGGGCAAATGTTTTTATAATTACGTAGTATACATGAAGAATATGTTAAAATTATAATTTATAGTAAAATGTTTTAATAGATTTCTCAAAATAAACTTTTTAAAAAATTATGAGCTTTATAATTTTTTAAGGGTTGTGTGTGTTGTTGGAAAAACAAACAGTTTCTAAAGAGTTAAAACGTCTCAACCCATTTGAAGGCAAAATTGATTTTGGTTACTACATTAAATATGGCAAAATCAACCAAATACTCGCTAAATTACATAGCCAACTAATTGTGGTAAAAACACAAACATTTGTTGTCACAAAAATATCATGCAAAATGATTTCAACCCAACCCGGAATAGCTCTAGAGACAGTATGACTCTCATCTCTGATTGGATTGTGCGATTCCAGCACCGAGCATCCTCCAATCCAATTTGAAAGATAAAAGAGGAGTTCTCCTCCCTCTAGCACTAGCCCCTGGATCTGAAGAAATCTGAATAAGTTATGAGGGTAATATGACACTGATACAATATGCAGAAGGGTTATTGGTTTTGGGAAGAAACAGTGCATTGGATAAGTTTGTATGGTAGACAGTGCTGTGTATATGGAAATCAGAATATCCAGACGAATAAATAAGAGTATTTTTTATTCATAATAATATTTGCTGGTTCCCAATTAGTTTTGTATAGTGTTTGCGAGTTGGTTTGCATTAAAAATACAAAACTAAACTACATGGAACGTTTCAAATATTATTGTGTTTTTATTTTCACTTTCTAAACACGTGTGACGACAGGGAGGTAAAATGGTCAGGAAGCTAGTCAGCAGGTAGTTAGAAGGTTGTGGGCTCGAATCCTGGTATATATGGGCATGGATATTTAATGCGTGTTTGTCTACATTTGTTTTGAGTACTCTACGACGTATGTACTTTTTTTAAATCTATGAAGTCGAAAGTCTCAAACAAGCGCATGGTTGGTTGACATATATATTCAGATTTGTGTGTTTGGTCAGAGACCCACTTACAAACCTTCGTCAAGTAAGACAGACACAACAACACGCATAAGGAGATCCATCTAATTTTTAGAGACAGATGACACCTAGAGGATCTCCAGAAGTGACTTGTCACCCCCAGAGGTATTGATTTGGTATGGGAACGGGGAGGACTCTGCAACCAAGACGGATTTAACGTGCACCAGCCACCATCAGCGTACACGGGGGTCTTCTTAAGGCAGCGGGGCTCGAACTCGCAACCTTAGGGATGTCAGTCCAAGACCTTACTGACCAGACTATCGCGGCCTACAAGCGCATGACGGTGAAACTGGTTTGCTTGCTAAGCCCCTATACACAGCGATATTTCATATTTATACCATCCACTAAACTTTGCAACAAAGCAAATATTTGGGTTAATTTTAGTTAAATATTGGAATATTATTATTTTTTCAATATTTATCCTTTTTTCTGTATAAAAACTTAAGAAACTTCAGTTGTAATTGAAAATATTTTATGGTTGAAACAATATCGCTTTTTAAAGGAAAGGTATTGAAAGTCAATATGCTCACGGCAGGTTTTTTTAGATAAATTATAATACAATGAAGCCGTTTACTCTTTTTGTCAAACCTTAGAGATTTTTTACATAAGTTTGTATCTTACCAAGAGGAACAATGAGACATCAAAAAAAAAAAAAGCCGAATGAAACAAAATTTTGCCCTTCTAGTCTTTTTTCAAAATTAATCAGAAATACCATAATTTTACATTGCCTATTGTTGATTGCTTACATTGAAATAGAATTTCATAGATGGATTTCACAATTTTACTTATTGCTCTATCAGTAAACGAATGAAACCAGGCTTAGCATTGTGTTTGTTTGTGGGAAAGAAGACAGTTTATGACGGGTCTGTGATATCACAGTGGGCGTGGTAGTTCTAGTTTTGACGAATGAGCTTAGTCGTCCACTAACTATAGTAACATATTCTCAAAATTAATTATGGTTTTAAAAAAGGCATGATTTTCCACTGATGTTTTCTTGAGAATATGCAGCTGTTTCGAGATTTTTTTTAAAATTTGGTTGCAGTGTTTATAATTTTCAATCATCTATTTTTTTTATTTAAATTTTTTAGTTGTGCCAGTTTACAGAGAGCTTTATCTGAAATAAGGGCTTGTCTTAAACCACTTTTGCACCAACAAGAAGAGACGCTTAAAGCGATATTAAAAAGAATTTTCTTAAAAACCTTTTTGTCTAAGATCTTTCTACAATTTTTCTATATAAAACATTTCTTTGTAAAACAATATCACCTCAAACCCCGTGGGTAAAACAAGAAACGTCAACGTTCGAAAAACACGAAAGAACAATGACTTTATTGAAAATTTCAACCAGCATAAAAAATAAAGAGAAGAAATACTTAATTGATTTACCTTTTCTTTTTGGATATTGTGGCCCTAAGGATAGTTACAGGCAGAAAGCTAACCAAAACTCCAAGTATTGTTAGCTATGTAAACAGTAGAAGCCCGTTAAGACTATTTGTTGATTTTGGGTATATCAAAACACTGTATGTTTTTGTAGGGAATATGAGCTATGGTTTTATATTGATAAGAAAATTCGGCAGTATATCCCCTTCAAAACCTCAAATGAATTTTGAATTAAATTAAAACAAACAAACAAAAAATGACATCTTTAAAAGGAGAAAGTAGCATTAAAACGTCATTATTTATGAGTATATGTTTACATTTAAGAGGAATGTTTTAATTGCTTTTAAAATAAAACAAACCATTTAATAAACAAAAAAGGCCAAGCTATCAAAGAATCCTATCCTGATACTTATTATGACGTCATTCTGATTTCCATCGTAAAATAATTTTTTCTTTTTTTGTCAAAAAAATGAATAAAGTTTCCTTTATGATGATTTAGTAGCAATAGTGATATTTAAGTTTGGACCATAAAAGTGGAATAAGGCAAGCTATCAAAGATCAACTGCGCATTGAATTACATTCAAAAATCCCTCGCCTTATAAATATCCTTCTCAAACATCAGTCCGAAATACTTAAATCCAATTACTAAATAAACCAAACCACTTCATTAGCTTCTATAAAGATATTCCCAAAACGAATATCTTTCAATTCCAAATACACAAAACTTGAATAATAAAAACCCTTTTCACTCGCATTGCACAAAACTTGAATAATAAAATCCTTCTTCATTCGCATTGTTAATTTCTAACAAAACTCTCGAATACCCATTCTAAAAAGAAACCGGAAAACAAAGTAATAATTACGGGATCAAATTTTTTTTTAAGTGTTTCAGTATATTCCCAAAGCTAATTTCGACACAATATCGGGGAATAAGTGGTGCTTTGTAAAGTGCGGAATTTTTAAGGAGGAATTCGCATTAGCAATTAATTCGCCGAATGGTTTTCGAGTGAATGCTTTTTGAATGGGTTCATTCGTTCTCGATAGAATTGAGAGGATTCGAAATAATAAAGTGGTACTTTTTACCTGGGGTTTGATATGGATTTGAACTGAGCCATGTAATTTTGAACGCAATCAAGTGACGATATTGACAAAAGTCTTTTGAATATTATATTGTATGTTTGTGTGTTAAAGGTGCTGAACATTTAAGGAGGAATTCGCATTAGCACTTAATTCGCCGAATGGTTTTCGATAGAATTCTTTTGAATGGATTCATTCTCGATAGAAATGAGTGAATTCGAAATAATAAATCGTACTTTTTACCTGGGGTTTGGCATGGTTTTGAACTAGGCCATGTTATTTCGAACGTCGTCATTTTGATCGCAATCAAGTGACAATATCGACAGATTTCTTCTGATTACTATGGTGTATTTGTATGAAAAGTCCTACACTCTCAGAAATAACACTTTCATTTTTGACGATTCATGAATCCTCAAGCCTAATTTCGTTAATTTTGAGGATTGTTTCCTTGAGGATTTGTCAAACTATCACGTGACTTTTGAGTTACGCGAATCCTCACTTTTGAGATCGTAATTTGACACTTTTGATCGTAATTTCGATTCTGTATCTTGATTTTGAGGAAACTGAATTTCATTGTAGTACTGACATGCTCAAAAATGACGAAATATTTCTTTAAATTAGATGACAGTCAAATCCTCATAAAAATGACGATTCAAATTTCCTCACATTGAGGAAACGAAAATCGGTGCATTTGCCAGTAATGGAATCGTCAAATTTAAGGAAAATTTCGTCGTTTTTGAGCATTCATTTTTAAGAGTGTAGGAGTGACAATTTGTCAGAATTTTACACACTGTAAAGAGTCTGTTGTTTTGCTCGCAATTTGTGTAAGTTGCGAAATTTTTAAGGAGGAATTCGCATTAGCAATTAATTCGCCGAATGGTTTTCAAGTGAATTCTTTTTGAATGAATTCATTCGTTCTTGATAGAATTGAAATAATTCGAAATAATAAAGTGGTACTTTTTACCTGGGTCTTTTGGAACGCTTCTGGTAAACTTTTATTTTATAAAACATCATATAATTCCACAATTTCGAACGTCGTCATTTTGATTCGATGTCAAGTGACATGACAAATGTAACATGACAAGTGTGATTGGACAAATATGCATTGGTTTGTTGTGTTTTGGTGAACAGTGCTGGAAGTTACTTTAATGTAAGTTATGCTCTATGGAACACGAGGCATTTTCCATATTAAGGTTTATAAAACTATCTACCTGTGTCCCATAAAATTTTCGTATTATTTACAGAGAAAATCTTTTCATTTTTCATGCAAATACAACTTGAATTATCAGGAAAAAAAGGTTTTTTTATTTTACCGTCAAATCTTTTTTAATAGGCCAACTGTAAAGGTAAAGACTACTCAGAAACAGGGAAAAATCTTTTAAAACGACAATATGTAGGGGAAAAATATTAGAAGAAAATATGAGGGTTTTTTATTTATTGACAATTTGTAGTTTTTTCTATTAAATTAACATATTAGTTTTGCTGTGCAAAATGGCTTGAAATTTTTTTCTAAACTCTTAAAACAAAAGAGTGTAATCCACTCCTATTGGAGAAGTGCATTTTCGACACTGGAAAAGCGTGAAAATAAACTCAGACTGAGTTAAAATCACTCGTTTGGAGTGATCCTGTTGAAGGTTTAACAAAACAAAATAGTGAACTCCACTCCATTAAGGGAAGTGCATTTTCGACACTGGAAAGGAGTGAAAATTAACTTAGACTGAGTAAAAATCACTTGTTTTATTTAAGTACGTATGTAAGCAAATAGTTTGCAATATTTTGATTGGTTATGAAACGCCATAACTAAAATCTGTGAGCCTGATTATAATAATTATTTCAATTATTAATAGTGAAAAGTCCTTTTAAATTGTGCATATGTTTTTTACCAGTTGTTCCAAGCAACTCTAATTCTTAAAAAATTGCAATTTTAATGTATGCTATTCTAATGTAATTAATCAAAAGTAACTTAACAAAATACATAACACATGTTTATTGGAAATAAAACCGATCAAAACTAAATAAAAGTTAAGAAAATCAATGGAAATATTTTTTTTAAAAAAATTTAGATGCTACAACAATATGGAAAATAGGAGAGACGCTGAAGGTTTTGACTACTAACTGCTTCAATCGCATTAATTTTCAAAAAGCAGTTTCTTTAAACAGATTAATTAAATAAACAATTGCTGGCAGAGACAACAACAGGCTCTTAGCGCACTCTAAGAATAACGAAAACGCTGTTTGCTTCAAAAGCTTTTTGATTCAAGTCCATTTTTCGGATCGCTTATTTAAAAAGTAATGGTGTTCTAGGATCCGTACACTTGAAAAGAAGTTTCTTTAAATCTCTGAATACTATTTTTCTTTGAAAATTATGTCACATAATCAACAAACCTCTTTGGTATTAGAATGTAAATGAGTGTAGAATGCGTTTTTACAAAGCCTAGAACAAGTAATTCAAAAATGTGTTCGCAACGATTTTTTTTAAAATCGCGTTCAGTGTTTATTATGATACATAATAGTTAGTTGTCTGAATCATTTGTCAGCTGTATTATCATTTGTTACTGTATCATTTTTGAGTAGTTTTATTTTTACAAATGGTTTAATGCTGGTAAAACAAGTTGTTTAATAATTATTATAAAATATTTCATAGGATTATAAATTATTTCAAATGATTATAAAATATTTCATAGGGTTATAAATTATTTCGAAGGATTATAAAATAATTCAACGGATTATAAATTTATTTTCAAAGTGAATTAAAATTTTAAGGAATATTAATAACAAGCAACGATTTTAAAAAAATATATTAAATTTTATTTATTGCTAAAATTTAAACTGATTCAACCAAAATTTGTAGGAAACATTAAACTTAAGTCTTGAATATTGATACCTTTTGGCTTAGATTAAGTTTAGTAGAAATAAAACTATTTTTGATACTCTCATTGTACCTTAAAATTTAAATGATATCACGAATAGCATTCAAATTCTAATTCATAAATCGAAACGTGTTATAATCAAAAAAACTAAACTAATTCCATACAAAACTCACCACATAGGTTAATCGCAGAAATTGTAAATTAATCTCCACTCTTTTCAAAAGACGATTTTTTGACTTTTGGCGAAATTTAAATAATATCACGACTGTTATCCTAATTCATAAAACAAAACATGTCGTAATCCTATCCCTGTACTAATTCCACAAAGTGCTTTTAGGTGTCTTCATTTAAGAGATTCACCACATAGGGTAATCACAGAAATTGAAATTAATATCCACTCTTTTCAAAAGACGACTTTTTGACTTTTAGCGGAATTTAAATAACACAGTTCGACAAATAAAATGCAAGTGTTTGTCCCGAAGCTACTTTGGCGATTTTTTGCTTCTTTGGTGGTCCAATAATAGAGAAATAACATTTTTAGCCCAAGTTTAATAGGGGGATTCATCAGAGATCAAAAAACTGATTTTTTAACGTTTTTTCATAAAAAACGCCTTTTTTGACGTTTTTTTTGGCTACAAACAACCTGCAACTGGTTCTTACCTCTATATGGGTGTCAAGTGAGTACCTATAGGCCATTTTGGAACTCTAACACCGCTCCAAAACTGTCCAAATTAGCGATTACTGGCCCAAAACGCCATTTTTTGATGTTATTTCATGTTTTTTCGCGTATGGAGCTATAATTACGCATGTGGATCTGCTTTCGAGATAAATAAAATTAAATTATGAGCAAAAAATAAAACTAAAACATTTATACGCTATATAAGAGCCCGAGCATTGTCAGAATAGGCAATTTACTTGGCCAAAAGCTCTATTTTTTCGCTAGTATTTCACGTTTTATCGCGTATATTTGGCTTCGCACTAAATGAAAATATACCGATGTCTGTCTGTAGCTACTCAGTGAACACCGACTGACTTTTCTGACACTTCTGCTATACATAAGCATCGCACATTTGGTTTGGCAATACATAAGCATCGCACAACCAGCTAAGAGTTCACCTAATTCAAAATGTTGGCTTAAGTCGAAATGTCGTAAAACTGAAAAGATTAAGAGTTTTCTGCTTTTGCTGTGAGGCAAAATGCAGGCTGGTTGTGCTGGATGTGGGTATAAATGTAGATACTCCACAATAAAATAAGAATAAAATAAAAGTCACCCCAAACAGTAATTTCCTTCTCTCAATAACACGTACCAGATTTCCTGGTGTTAGATACATACGGTCAATGACTAAAGTGCCCACACCCTCAACTCTTTTTGCCCGCACAATGACTGTCGGCTAAAACAAAACATGCAACTTTTTTGGCTAAAAAAATCACCTATTTTAACCAAATGTGCGATGCTTATGTATTGCAGAAGTGTCAGAAAAGTCAGTCGGTGTTCACTGAGTAGCTACAGACAGACATCGGTATATTTTCATTTAGTGCGAAGCCAAATATACGCGATAAAACGTGAAATACTAGCGAAAAATAGCACTTTTGGCCAAGTAAATTGCCATTCTGACAATGCTCGGGCACTTATATAGCGTATAAATGTTTTCATTTTATTTTTTGTTCATAATTTAATTTTATTTATCACGAAAGCAGATCCAGATACGTAATTATAGCTCCATACGCGAAAAAACATGAAATAACATCAAAAAAGGGCGTTTTGGGCCAGAAATCGCTAATTTAGACAGTTTTGGAGCGGTGTTTGAGTTCCAAAATGGCCCATCGGTACTCACTTAACACCCATAGAGGTAATTGAACCAGTTGCATTAAGGTTTACTGGTTGTTTGTAGCCAATAAGTAGCCACGCTAAAAAACATGAAATAACCTTAAACAATGGCGTTTTGGGCCAGCAATCGCTAATTTGGACAGTTTTGGAGAGGTGTTAGAGTTCCAAAATGGCCTATCGGTACTCACTTAACACCCATATAGAGGTAAGAACCAGTTGCAGGTTGTTTGTAGCCAAAAAAAACGTCAAAAAAAGGCGTTTTTTATGAAAAAACGTTAAAAAATCAGTTTTTTGATCTCTGACGAATCCCCCTATTAAACTTGGGCTAAAAATGTTATTTCTCTATTATTGGACCACCAAAGAAGCAAAAAATCGCCAAAGTAGCTTCGGGACAAACACTTGCATTTTTTTTGTCGAACTGTGTAATATCACGACTATTTTCCTAATTCTAATTCATAAAACAAAACGTGTCATAATCCTATCCCTATACTAATCCTACATAGTGCTTTTAAGTGTCTTCATTTAAGACACTCACATTGGGCAATCACAGAAATTGCTGGTTAATGGCGACTTTTTTCGAAAGACGACTTTGTTACTCTTTTTGGAAATTTAAATAATATCACGGCTATTATCCTAATTCTAATTCATGAAACAAAACGTGTCATAATCCTATCCTTATACTAATTCCACATAGTGCTTTCAAGGGGTCTTCATTTAAGACACTCACAACCACATTTCCACATTTTTAAGTGTGTTCATTTGATACTCTAACTATATTGGGCAATCGCAGAAATAGTTAATTAATTGCTTATGTTTCGAAAGAAGAATTTTCGACTCTTTGGCGAAATTTAAATAATATCACGACTATTATCCTAATTTCTATTCATAAAACAAAACGTGTCATAATCCTATCCCTGTACTAATTCCACATAGTGCTTTTAGGTGTCTTCATTTAAGACACTCACCACGTTCGGCAATCACGGAAATTGTTGGTTAATGGCGACTCTTTTTCGGATATTCGCCTGGCTTTCTATTATTTCTATTGCGTTTTTGTCAGGAAACGCCCTGCAATAAAAGCTTTTACAACGTGAAAACTTTAGCTGGATTTGCAGTTTTTTTTTGCGCGTGTTAAGTCTTTTGGTTTTGTTTGAATTTTGGGCTGGAACATAATGGTGGAATTGTAGTAATTGATACAAATTGTTTGGTTATTCGGTAATGTTTTGTTTTATGTAGAACGTTGTGATTCTTTCATTTAATTTATTTGAGATGAATCATAACATCATTATTTTGATTATGCATCGAAAAGGGCTTATTATAAATTATGCCTCGAAAATGGCTTATTATAAATTATGCTCTTCATAGACGGAACAATACACTTCACATACAGCAGTCGATATCAACGTTTGTGGATGCAAATCCAAAATTTTTATTTTGAACTTAAACAATATGTATGTGTGAAACCAGCGGTGTTAGTTCTTTATACTTCAATTGCCATTGCAATACAATAAAACTCTTTAAATTTTAGGGATACGCTCTCTATATCAATAGTATAGAATGAGGCTAAGTTGGAAGAGTTAACTTTCACTAATTGAGTACTTTACTAATTGAGTGTTTTTCAAAAAACATTTTAGTTAAAAACACTGTGATAACCTAAAAATAATCTTTAATATATTTGATAAAAACAGACGCAGGCATATGATGCATTGGTTTATAAATATACATTCAGATTCAACATTTGAATCTGTAAGACCGCCCATAACAGATAAGGTTATTTCAGCAAACATGTCCTTTTCCCCATGTATTATGATTAACAATGATATAAAATTGTAATGATTGAGGTAGCCAATGTTATGTATAAAAATCAGTGTATCCTGTGTTGCCAGTGTTTTATCTTAATTATTGCCCTTGTCTATGAAAAATTAATATTTTCCGTAGCATAAGAATCGGCATTCCTTAATATACATGAAGGAGTGGACATGCACATTGAATCGACAAGTCTCTATGATGAAAAATTAGGCTAATCAATTAGATTCAAACCCGCACCACAAAATTGCAATGGTTTAGGAAGGGAAGGTTATGAACAAAAATCAGTGTTTTTCAATTATTGTACGTGTCCATAAACGATTACTACAGGTTGGAACTTCAGATACGAATTGGTATTCCTCAATATACATAAATGAATGGACATGTACATTGAATCGGCACGTCTCTATGATGAACAATAAGACTAATTACGCAGAATCAAAACCGCAGTACAAAATTGCAATGGTTTAAGTCAGCGTTTACGTACAAATATCAGTGTCTTTCTCATGTTTCATTTTCAATTACTGTCTTAGTCCACGAATGATTTCTACAATGTCGTTACTTCGAATAAGAATTGGTATTTCCCAATCGACATGGAAGAAAGGACATGGACATCGCGTCGCGGAAAGTCTCTGAATGAACAATTAGGCTAAGGAATATTGAACTTGAATCAAACACGCTACACAAAAAAAAAAATCTGAATAAGTTTACGAAAACGCTTCATGAATTCTGCGTGTTCCTTTGGCTGTAGCAGGGTTGCCACACTTTTTGGTAAACAAAAATCAAGGACTACATAAGGACTTTTCAAAGGTATATTTCTCCATTTGCAAGGACTGTATATCCAAACAGGCAACTCCTAAATCTCATGATAGTTTCTAAAAATATTTAGAAAACGAATAAGAGCTCTCTAAGCTTCAAATGAAATGTAATATGTTATATAAAACAACCATTTAGTTATTAAAAAATCCATCCAAAATCACTTGCTCTGCCTTCTTGGATTACATAAACAATAAACCAAAAATTAAAATAGGAACTGTTTAACATTGAAAAAGTTTTTTTGATGAGGCCAAAATTAACATTTGAAGAGTTCTGTTTATATTTGACAACACAAGAAAACTCTACCAATTTATCGCTAAGCAAAAAATTAAGGACTTTTTAAGGTTGATACTGTTTATCAAGCACTTTCAAGACCTTGAAAATTGATGTATTTTTTTTCAAGCACTTTTCAAGGTTTTCAATTATCGTGGCAACCCTGTGTAGGACATAATCTGACCGTTGGTATTTCCCCTGTCTACATAATTCCCTGATTGTTCCTGGCTTGAGAACACACAATTTAATCGTTGGTATTCCCCCAGTCTACATCATACCATGACGTGAACGATCCATTGATACTAATAACCCGGCTACAACGACACATGAGTACGGCCCATTAATGACTGTTACGGCCCATTCATAATTGCTGCATGCCACACTATTTATATTACAGCATAGTGCTTGAACACGATACCGCACGCCAACGAGTCTGGCAACCAACACCCAGTTTAGAAAAAAAAATCGGCAATTAAAGACAGTGCGAGCATGCAACACGCGAAGGCTCTCGACATGATCGCAAATTATATGCACCCCTGTAGAAACAAGGGACATAAATTACATTTCAACTGATGTGGGGGTTTTGCATGGGGATGTAAAAGTAAAGAATTGGATGATAGATTGACTTAATATTCGAAGTAAAGGGATATTCTGTTTTTCCATTATTTTTGTCCCTGGATCAGTACCGTGTCTTATATAGTACAGTCTACAGTCTTTTCATACAAAAGTTCTTGATGGGGGAAAAAACTCCCACATTGTTTGAAAAGTTACAAATATTGCAACAGTTAAAAAAAATGCGTTCCAATGTGGTTAACTTGGGCCATGTTTTACTACATTTAAACATGTAAATATAAGTATAAGACTAACCTTTATTTTTCATACTATGGGGTTTAGTTGGGTATTAGCTTTGAAGAAGTGTCTCAGGCAAATCTTAAATGTACTTAATAGGACGTAGACCTAAAGAATTATTATCAAAAGGGTGTCAAGATAAACTTACCCTATCAATTTACTTTTTTTTATTCATTTAATCTGAAGCCACAATATAGTTTATTTTTCTACAAAAAATAATTCATCGAAAGTAGTCAATAATTTTAAAGAAGTTGTTGAAAATGCCTTTAATAATTATAAAAAGAAAATTTGTCATGTACCAAGGTCTGCATACGAAACTATAACTTTTCCACTTCAAAAATGACATTCCTTATTGCTTCCTTAAGGCATATTTTCTGTTTTCCGTATAGAACAAATCCATGTATCTTTAAATTGAAAAAACTTTCATTCGACCCTTAAATTTTCAAAAATAAAATTCCGAAAAATCCTTGCGTTTATAATGCGATATTGATACAAAAAAAAACTATTTGATATTAGAAAAGATTTAAAAAAAATTGCAATTGATACTATTAAATGTAACACGGATGCTTTTAACATAACTCCGATAAAATATATCTCCTGTGACATTGATACCAAAGTAAACTAATAAACACCTCTAACCAAGCTATAACTAACTCCTCGGTGCAACACAGCCCATTACTGAGCCAAGGCCTGCGTGAACATTTCAGCTTTCGTGACCTGTCACCTAGGGCTCTGGGGGGCTATGCATGTCCCGATAAGGTGGTCAGCTTCACGCGGTACCCCCAGTGTTTAGTTCCCAAGCAAGCTTGGTACCCATTTTATCGACCCACTCAAAGGATGAAAGGATGGGTCAACCTCGTTCAATCCGGGATTCGATCATCCCCGGACCTGTGGCGTGGCAATGCGAATCACTATCACCAAGCAACTGGGCCTCGCGACGTTGATACAGTAACCCCTCTCTATATCGCGCCTTGTTGTAGCACGCATTCGGATACATCGCGCCTTGTATCATGTCTCCTAATTATTTCAATGTACACTCTTAAAACAAACGAGTGAATTTAACTCAGTCAGAGTTAATTTTCACTCCTTTCCAGTGTCGAAAATGCACTTATCCTATTGGAGTGAATTTCACTCTTTTGTTTTAAGAGTGTAATTAGTATAGTATTTATCAAGTCGCTCGTTATATCGCGTATTCGGTTATATCGTGGTTTTTTGCTTGTCTAACGGGAAGCGCGATATAACGAGGGGTTGCTGTACAACCAAAGTAATAAATGGCAAAACAGAAATAACCGTTTTCACCTAATACCAACAACATGCATCCAGCATGCTCAAATGGCTGTCTGTCTCTCTGGGGACTCGCATGCAGAGGGGTTCGTCAAGGGCCATTCCTCATTTGGCAAATGTCGTCTGCATATGCACCTTGAGGGCGTTGGACGGGCCTTTTTAAAAAGGTGTGCGCCCCTGGGAAAGGGTAAGAAAAATGGTGGAAGAAGCCCTGATTCGAATATTCGAAAAGGCGGTTAAGGGTTTGGTGAAGAACAACATCCATTTAAGTAATGGGCTGATGGTAATGTTTGTCCTGGAGACGAGACGGATTAGTAATAAATGATTAAGTTGTGTTTGGTGATTAAGTTAATGTCTAAGGGGAGTTGCGACTTTCATGGTCCATTGGGATCGTGAAATCTTGACCGTGTTAAGGGGACTCGGTACCCTAAAAATTAAATCCTGTATTTTTTACCCTAGCATTTAAATTAAACTATTTTTACAACGAAGTAACATTCAATAAACAAGTAAAAATAAATAATAAAGATTGAAACATAAGTTTGCTTTAGAAAAAAATAAAAAAATAAAATTTCAAAATGTCATTTTTTCGTTTTTTCAAAAAGCTACTCCACCTTCAATTGAAAAAAAAATGGATTTTTTTTTTCAAAATGTTCTCACATTATTTATTAATAAAAATTGGTATGGATATTGAGCTATCAGTTAAACAAAAACAGTTCTGTAGCTTTGTGTTTAAAAATGGCTAAAAATAAGATTTTTTATTTGTAAATTTTCACCTTCATCCTATTTTTTTTTACAAAAAACAACTATTCGCACGAGACCTTATCCCATACCAACTTTTGTTAATAGTATGTGTCTCAACGCAGGAAAAGTTTTTTTTTAGCTCTGCATGAATTTACCTAAAAGCCTTAAGGTTTTAACCATTCACAAGCTGAAAAAATTAAACAAATTAAAAAATCAACATAACATTTCTAAAACAATTTTACCTAACCACTATATCATTTTCAATACACCTCCACCATGATAAAGTATTCCATCTTTTTTTGCAATATCCTTAGCTCACAGCATTTGAGTATGTTTAATAATTTTCTGGGCCCTAAATTTTGGGTACCTCTTTTGCCCTAAATTTTGTATACCGCGTCCCCTCAAGCTTGTTGCAAAAACCTAACAAACTTGGCTAATTAAATCTACATAAATTTTCATATAACATTTATTTTTGGTAGAAAATTTTTATAACTTCGTTATGCATCATTGATACAACTTTGTGGGAAGAGTTTAAAGAAATGTATGTGTAGCTGTCGTAGGCCTCCATAGTATAGCATGAAGAGAGGTTCCGTTGGCACAATGCTTAGATTTGCCTACTTGTTGAATGTGGATGCAGCGCGAATAGAACGAAAACTTTAAAAAAATAAAAGTATTTGAAACATGATTTTACAAAAGATGATATTTTTTTAAAGAATTTGAAATTTAAATGACAATGTGCTTGATACAATTTTAAAAAAATTACCTAATATTATTACCAACAATAAATCAAGAAATTGTAGGTAAGTTGTTCATTTGCACTGAATTTTGTTATGCAGCAACCCCAAGTTATATCGCGCTTCCCGGGAGACAAGCAATAAATCGCGATACAAGCGAATGCGCGATATAACGAGCGACTTGATAAATATTATTCTTTTGATGGTATTTATATTCAAAACTAAGTTTTTAAACCAAAACACAGTACGTATATGAAAGATAAAACAAAATCTATAAAAGAAGAAGGAAAAATTTGGAAAGGACTTATTAGTACTATAATCATTACACATTATTGCACAGGTAATACTATAATATTTCATTTATTTTCTAGTACAAAATTCATCTAAAGTTAGATGCTGTAACTTTTCTCGTAAAACCTGCTTCCTGGCAAATATCAACGAACGAAAAATTATTAACTGCATCTCACCAATATAAGATGAATTTATCCATCAGTATTAGAATCGATTTTAAGAAAAGTGCATACTCATAAAAAAAAAAAACGGGGGATAAATTGGGAAACATGATACAAGGCGCGATATATCCGAATGCGCGAGGTAACGAGGAGCGATATAGCGATGTATAACATTAAATATTGAAATGCTTCATATAATTTAAAACTCAATTATATCCTGTGCTTACATAACATACTTAAACTTGCAGAACCGGAACACTATTTCTATAAGAATGACGAAGTTTATGCAAGGTGTATGGCCTTTTTTGCTTTAAAGTCAAAATCAACACCCTAAAGCGGACATTCCCTTTGAGAGAATCGGCAAACAAAATACTTTTGTCGAAAGAAAACAAATCAATCAATTGAAGTTTTCTTTGGGATTAGCTAATGGAAACAAATACCAAATAACACAAATAAACTATTTCTAGGTAAAAGATGTCTATTTTAAGCCTCGTATTTCGGCAAGAAGTTAATACAGACAAGTGTTTTTGAATGAGTAAAACATTATTTTGTCGTACAGTTCGCGATAGTTATAAAAAAAGATACTTTGGTTTTCATATTCAAGCGTCATTAAATAATTTGCACAATTCATGTAAGGAATAAAATTGAAAGGATTGACATTTGAAAGGATTCAAAATCTCAACCGAGGGATAGAAAATCTATACAACACATTGCCCAAACTGTCCCGATGTCCAACTGTCTCCGCATCATATCTTCACTCTTAAAACGAGTGAATTCCACTCCAGATGGAGAAGTGCATTTTCGACACTTTAAAGGAGTGAATATTATCTCAGACTGAGTTAAAATCACTCGTTTGGAGTGATCCTGTCGAAGGTTTAACACACAAAGGATCCACTCCAAAAGGAAAAGTGCATTTTCCAGACTGGAAGAGTGAAAATCAATCAGACTGAGTTAAAATCGCTCGTTCGTTTTAAGAGTGTTTGGCTGCCCAGCATTTCAAGCCAGGCTTTTCAGGATTTGCTTTTTTGAAGACCAAGAGGATCGGCTTCACTCTGAAAAGGAGGTTGAAGTTGCTGAAGCTGTCTACGACAGCTTCGGCCCAATCTAACCCTTTCACTCCATTATGCACGTTTCATGGACACGACAACAACAACATTAAATAATTTTGTGTCTAGGTCTAGAATGCGACGGGTCTGCTCTTTCAAATACAAAGTATTGTATTTCAATACGAGAAGTCAGCAAAGACAATGTTCGTGAATGTGTCAGACTTTATTTTTACAAATAGTTTTCGATAATACCAAAAATGGCACTCTTTGTTTTATGAGTCATCAAATAATTTTGTGCGACTGTCTACAATATTACGAACGAGCTATCACGATCGTGCGGGTATAAAAGAGAATGTTCAAGCTGTTCAGAAATATCGATACCGAAGCAGCTGACTTGTACCATTCGTTATTTATGTAAAAAATGACTTTGTTTTTAAGGAGTTGCTGGCATTGATTCTGTTTAAAGCATTTTTTCAATAAAACTTTAAATTTAGACTCATAATTTTAAATCAGCGACACCTGACCGCTGGTCTTAAAGGGATAAGATAAGTCAGTAAAAGGGCAATCTTTGTGAATGTGTCAGACTTTTTTTTTTACAAATAGTTTTCGGTAATACCAAAAATGGCACTCTTTGTTTTATGATTCATAAAATAATGTTGTGGGACTACTTCCAGAACGTTACGACAACGGACCTATTGTACATTAAACCAACTCTGTACTCCATTATACAACACGAATAAAAATAATATCTTCGCAAGGGCGTTTACACGAGCGCCGAAAACGCCCTGCAGCGGGGCTTTCCCCTTTGAGACAATTAACAAAAATGAAAAAGACTTGCATTGGGATTCAAAACCATTTGGAGATTCTTAGGGGACTTTGGGAATTGGGCTAAAGGTAAAGAGCCGAGGATTTGGTGTCAATGAAGGTTCTAGGGAATTGATGTGTGTTGCTTGTTAGAGGAGTAATTGTTAGGGATATTAGGGGGTTATTTCAGTTAATCACAAGATTGGAGAGTTTGGAGCATGTGTTTTTTGAATTATGAGCTTTCGTTATATACTTTTGTGTTCGGAATCATTAGCAGTTAAATTTGTAATGGGGATTTATGGTTGCGTAAATGGCGGAGATCTTCAGAAGTAGCGTTTTGGTTGATGCTGTTCCGTGATATCATTGGTATTGAATGTTGGTAGGTAGGTTGGTACATATACCTTCCGGTTTGTGTGTTTGATCAGAGACCCGCCTATAATCCTTCGTCAAGTAAGGCAGACGCAGACATTATTTTTACTGACGCATAGAGGAGAAAAGTACAACCAGAAGGAAGGGGGGAATCGTACCCGCACCCGGTATAGTACAGAGACTGTTAGCGTAATGGGTTGAGATCAAAGCCACTAAGCCACTCGGACACCATATTGTATGTGAAACTAATGTTGATTTTAATTAAAATCTAGATCTAGATGTCTAAATTCTTTTCAAATAATTTATAAAGTATTCAAATGTTAGTAAATTAAAATAAAACGTGAAATAGAGTGTAAAAAGATATAACAAAGCGTACAATATGAGGGTGAAAGCATTTTAATATGAGAATAATTCCCATCAATGATTAACCGGTCTTTAATAACATATTTTATAACAAAAATTTTTTTTAACAGAAATTATACTACACAATACACGTTACACAGACAAAATATTCTACCCACATTATATCTAAAACCAAAAATCCCGAAACTGTAAATTCGCTCGCTAAACTCGATTACATCTCTGCCATGGAAGCCGCCACATTGAAAATAGTGATCAGGAATTCTTTGGGGCGAAAATTTAGTTTAGTCCGTTCTTCTTCTCGGGATTAAAACTCGAATCTAAGGCGGTTAAAGAAACAAAAGTTATTTTATCCCGTTATATATTTCTTATAAGAGAAGTTTCTTCTTGAATTTTGAATATATATTTTATGAACATATCGCTTTTATTACCAGCAATCTTCACTGTAATCGCTTTGGCAAATTGTGTTCGTTCCTATGAATAGCTATTTCATTGCGAGACCATCTGGAAAGTCTAGTATAAGGTTTTTTTAATGGGTTGCTATTGAAAGAATGTAAATATATATATAATTTAATTTGTCTAGGATTTGAATGCACAAGCAAGATATACACATGCTGTTGTTGTTGACTTATTCCTCTTGGTCAGCCGCAGCCTACACTCTTAAAACAAAAGAGTGAAATCCACTCCAGTTGGAGAAGTGCATTTTCGGCACCCTAAAGGCATGCATATTTTCTCAGACTGAGTTAAAATCACTCGTTTGGAGTGATCCTGTCGGAGGTTTAACACACAAAGGATCCACTCCAAAAGGAGAAGTGCATTTTCCAGTCTGGAGGAGTGAAATCCACTCTGACTGAGGTAAATTGGGAGAATTTGTTTTAAGAGTGTAGACCAAGTTAATGAGCTTAAAAGTTTTCAGGAAAGCAAAAAAGAGAAATGGACTAGAGTAAAGGTCATTCTTCTCCAGAGTTACACGTCGTGCCCATTGAAAAAGTCCTTCGCCCAAGCTCAAAAGAACCACCTGATGTATTCACATGTACATAAGGTCCATAAGAAAAAAAAGATTATCATTAACTCAGACAAAGACTTCAAATGCAAACAAGACGGGTCTCCAGGAAAAAATCCGATTTCTCTGACCAAGAGATGCATATTTGCATCTTTTCTGTGATTTAAACCCCGGCCATCATTTATATGGAATACCAGGATCATAGCCATGATACCGCGGTTTCACTACCTTGGACGCTAACCAAGTAAGCGACCAAGTCAATGACTAAGCCAATGTAACCGCGAAAACCCAGCTGGCACTCAAGTTGGCGCTCAAGGCCACGAACCCATTTAGCTTGGTTTTTTTACCTTAGCAAAACCAAGGTCGCACTCAAATCGCTGCCCAAGTTTGCGCTCAAAGTAGTGTAACCGCTGTATGACACTGGCCATACTCTAATAACCACTTACAAATTGTTGGCCTACCGATATTAATTCAAGCATTACAAGTTACAAATCATTAAAAAAAATCCGTAACTTTTTCAAAAAAAAAAAAAAATCTGGCCAGTTAATATACTAAACGATGTTCGGTTAAGAGGAGATCCACTATACACCTTTTGATGAAACTATACCAAAAAACATCGAAAACAAATACCACCTATTACTCAAACAGAGCACAAACATTGGATATTTTCTTCGCAGTCAAAGTTGAAATTTCTAATCCGATTAAGGCGGCCTCCTGATGCGACAGCAGGTTATTACTATTAAGGGCAGCGAGAAGTGTGTTCTTTCGGATTTTGAAGCGTCATAACACATTTAATGGCACCATGCGTTGCTTGGAGTAGACTTGGTAATAAGCGTTTGACGGTTTTGCTTAAGTAACTGTGTGATGGTAATAAGGTTAGGTTAGGTTTTGAATTATCGTCTCACTAGAGCTACACGAGGGCTATTGGCAAGGGGCCCCGTTTATTATTTAAGAACCACAGTCAAGTGACGAGCCGACACCTGAATAGGCACCCAACGCAACCTTTAAGGGCGATATCGTACGCAGCGTTAGGACTTTGAAGGATATTTAACGTGCACTCCCTTACACGGGGTATTATTCGTCGGACATTTTTGGCTGCATGGACCGTTCATAGGCCGGCAGTCATTTTGGCGATGCTCGGTCCCGAACCTGAGACCTTTCGCATGCTAGGCGAGTGCCTAACCGACTGGGCTCCCCAGCCCCGTGATGGTAATAAGTGTTGCGTCAATGTTGGTGAAGGAGATGTAGGTAGATAAATTTTTAGTCAACTAACCAACATTAAAAACGTAGGAATTTCGTTTTACTGAGAAAAATATTATTGAAAGCACAAAAGAATTTTAAAACAATAAATTCGTTGTTATTTCGAACTACTTTTCGGGCTATTAAATAGAAGACAAAAGAGATAGTTTTTTAAGCTGGTAAGAAATATTCCAATGTCGAAATGATTAAATTCAAATTTCCCAAAAATGCCTTATTCATGTTATTTTTTAAACTGTGAGAGAGAACCAATGCATAAATTATTTCAAGATATATAATCGGTTTTGCATTTTAAAGCTGATTAACATAAAAGTAATAGATTTTAAAAATATCTGAATTGATATGATATCAGTTTTCCATTATTTTTGAATATTTAATAAGTGATAAAAGCATTTTAAATGGTAATTTAAAAATCACTCTTTGGGTTTCTTTTATCCTTGACGAAATGTTTTTAAGAAATTTTCATACAATCGCATTTTTAATTAAAAATAATAATTCCCTATTAGTTTATATTTTAGTATTTACGGATACACTAAATACCCAGTGGGTATTTTAAATTCAATAAAAAAAATCAAATAACAAAAAAAATCAAGACTATTTGATTATTTGTGTATTGATAGACAAAATCTTAATGTGAATAAGTTATTTAAATCTAAACATTTTGTCTTTAAAGGACATTTTAACTTGATGATGTAACATATAAACATTTTTAACCTTTCCTATCTAACAATCTTCCGAGTAGTTTTTACTAGCCATTACTCGATGGCTTCATTAATAATTAACTTTAACTACATTCTAAAGCACTTACGTTGTAGAGCCCAGAGGAATCGCAACACGGTTACAGTTCTCAGTACTACTTACCGTCGAAAAGTAACCAAACGCTTTCATTCGAGTATTAGCCCCCCCCCTCACTTTAAAGTCATTATTTTTAAAATACGACCAGCCTCATAATTTTTACGCAGCTTGCAGTTTGTTTCTCCTTTAATTAGTCCCCCTGCATTGGAAACCTCTTCGATATTGAACACGCCGTAATTAGGCAGTATTTCGCATCGCGGAATGGCAACATCGAAAGAGAATCCAAGATGGCCGCCGCCGTCCTAACCGAATTCGTTTCTTTTTCAACATTCTATAACGTTTCCCGTTATACGGTTTGGAAGGGGGAGGGAAGGGGGGGGGTGGAGATAATGAGTAATTCGAGTTCCGGAAATTGGCTGTTATAAGAGGTTTTTAATTTCCTTATGATGTGCTTTGGAGCGGTGATTTTGATTTTTTTTTTTAGTTTCAAAGTTCTTCCAATCTCTCGGGAGCGGTGAAATTGATTTAGAAAATTCGGCACTTAAATACCCAGATTTCGGTCAACTTATGTGACGATCGCAAGTAGGTGTTTAGACGTTTAAAATTAACCTGTAAGGTTTTTATGGCTCCGAAATTGTGCTTTAGTAAGTTAAGTGCACTCTATTTTGCTATCTGTGTATCATTTTGAAGAGTCATTTAACGATGTCGAGGTAGCGAAGTTATTTTAATTGGAGTTTTTAGAGTGCCATTCATTCGTTCGCGAGGTCACGCTTATTAGACGATTGGAGAGAGGATAACTGCTTAATTTAATTATGGCTCATTTGGAAAATTTTCCTCCGACTAATTATTGTTAAAGATATCTAGATCTATTTCAAGTGAAGTTGAGTCTTCATCATTAAAACTGCATTTAAATTAATCAAAAAATTTCAAGAACCGTAATTTATCGATACCGTTAGATCACTTGATAGTTTTTACGTCAAATCCCAGCAACCCATAACGAATCCTCTTTCCTCGACGTTTTTAACTAACAACCCTTTGTTTCTAAGTTGAGAAGATTAAAAATATGAAAAGTAACGGTAGGGGTTGTAAGTATAGGAAAAATGGGTATTGACATCGTGGAGATCCATCGCATCCCTTTTTTTTTTTAACGAAATGTATGACATCAGATATCTTTTTTTTTGTTTTGTAAATTGCTGTCCATCCATTATACAGCTATGCACAACTTCCTTCCTAAAAGACAGGTAATACAAAGTATTATATTCGTGGAAAATGTCTAACATCATACATGTATTTTTCTTACTTTTTGTCCATCTCTCAGGCAAGATTTCTGCCCGTTCCCGCACCTCCTTACACTTCCGTTCTGCCCACAGATTTTCCAAATTTTACTTCTTTTATTAAAAAAAGTATGATAACAATAAAGGCCTTCATACATTTTATCCGTCTGCCTGTCTGTCCATTTTTGCATAACTTCCTTTTTAACAGACTTTCATATTAAAAAAAATAGATACTACTATATCAGAGGCATATATTTTACACTTTTTTTCATTGGTCTAAGAATTTCTGTGAGTATCAAAGTAAGAAGAAAATAGGCTATTTTAATTCGTTTAGAATTTCATGTTCATACTTTTAAAATGTTATGGTTCAAAGAGTACATAAGATTAGACATTTCAAAAGAAAAATGCTTCAGATATAACCAATAATATTGCTGCAAATAGCAATTCACTATGCCCAACTGTAGACTGACAAATAATAAATTTTTGGGTCCACCACGAATCTGATAGGATATTGCTGTGAAATAAAAATTCTAAAAAACTTACTCAATATTAACTAGTAAAATTTGGTAACGATGAAAGTAATTTGTCAAAATTGCTAATTTCACGGAACTATGTTAAAAAAATATTTACATGCAATGTCAAAAATGCAAATGCTATTTATTTGCAATGATGACTACGTTCAAAATGCAAATACTGTTCACAATTTTATGGAATATTCTCTCGGAATACTTCAAAGTAAACTGTTTCATCAAGAAAGACAATTTTTTAAAAACTTAGAATAATTTTGGATAATTTTTTATGAGCTTAAGTTGAAATTTGGAAACTTATACAGATTTTTTAAACAAATAAAAAGGTTAAAGAAGTCTGAAAGTTATGGAACATATATTTTAAGGCCTTTTACCGAGCCACGTTCACAACCCATTAGGTAAACCAGTTCCGCTCAATTAAAATGGTTTCTCACAAACCTCAAAAACACCAAATTCATTTTATATCTTATTTATTTTATACCTAACTTAAACTATCTAGCCATTTCTTCGAAAAGAAAAAAAAACTAAAACTACTTAAATTAGTGATATTTACGTATATCACGTACTCGAAACCTCATAACTTTTAACATTTATCCCAATTCAAATAAAGTTAAAATCATTTCATTACTTTTTTCTGTTTAAAAAAACTCTCGTAATAGCTCCTAGATATACTTTAAGCTTCAAGAGACTTTAGGGAGCTTTTCTATAAATATTGCCCATATTTCTCTGTAAAGATACGCAAGAGATGAGATGGCAACAAGATATCTTCTTTGAACGTATCTCTTGTTTACTTTGACGAAATTGTATCTGATTCTAGACTGATTTGGACTATAGTGAGTTTTATTTTAATTAATGGAGTCGAAAAAATAAATTTTTAAAATTCTTATTAGTTTTTGGACAATATTTTTTCTCAGAAGTTACTATCAATGGGTATTTTTTATAACGAGAATTTTCGAAAGTTAATCCAATAGTACATTATGATTAACATTGCACTTTTGATTTAAAATTAGTGTACAATTTAATTTACTACTGCTTCAGAAGATATGGAAATCAACAAGAATACCCGAGAGTCGATGAAATTTCGTTACCTTCAGATCAATGAATGTAATAATGAAGCGACAATGATGGAACAATGGAGTAAGACCAAAAATCCACCAATATATGTACGATTTTCTCTGTTAAATCTCGAGTTATGTTAATACATAGATCAATATTAGAGAGGTTTCATTTCGGAAAAATTCGGTCTCACGCAGATTTTTTTGCTTGTTACTTTAGTAATAAATCGTTCCATTACTATAGCATTACATTAATCCATTGGTTTGTAAAAAATAAAATATCGTCACATTTCTCACCAGTCCGTGTAGGGGTTGACAGGCAAATGACAGTGATTGCGCCCTCTAGAAGGGAAGAGCGTAGGCTTTTTAGCCCATTGCCCCGCTCGCCAGCATAGACAGTCACAAGAGACACACAAAGAAGGACGCCACAAACACATAGATAAATAAAACATTTATTGACAAGCACAAACATCCATGTCTTACCAGGATTCGAACCCGAGCCCAGCAACTCCAAAGGCTAGCACTCTGACCAATGCGTCGGCGAGCCTGCCCGTATATGGGTTATCATTTATAACTTTATCAAATTGGAAATTTAATTACACATAACCATCCTTTATGCACTGTGCACAAGCCTGAAAATATATGTATACCAACCAACCTTTATGCACTGTAAAAAATCGTAAAGTTATGCTTATATATCGTAAACGTTACTGGCTTTTTCAAACATGCATTGCTTTTTCGATTTTAAGATTTTCCTTAGAAATATCCTAAAATTCCCCAGTAACATTCTTCATATATTTTTTTCAATGCGCCATTGGGAGTGAAAATTAAAAAAATATACAAACACGTTTTGATCGAACTGTTTCTTGCAGTTCTTACAAATTAATGTCTTGCTATCATAGACTTGTAAATGCTGCTGTATTGCCATTAAAGGCGTTATGGGGGCCTCCCGCTGCCGAGTTCTAAACCGCTGATATCATTAAAATGTCGCAGTGAAACCGTCAAGATATGTTTTTTAAAAAAAAGTAGGAAAAAAGTAATTTGGTATGTGGGGCATTTTATTAAGCTTATTTTGAAATCAATTTGATGACATCTTAACGATTTTTTAAGGTTACCATAATTGGCGGATTATTTAAGTTTAAAGTACTGATGGAACATTTTAAGGTTTTTTTTTTTATGAATAATATTTATTAAAGCTATTCTAAAAAATTTGGGGCTAAAATAAATTGTTCAATTCAAAAGTTCATTTGAAGTCTTTTGTTCAACAGAAGTCGAACAAAAAACAATAAATTAAGTTCTGAGAAGATTGGACTCAATGTTGGATTTTGAAGGTAAATAGAATGGGTATTCACTAAACGCTATCATATATACCTTTCAATGACAGATTTGACTCTTTGACGATGACATACATAAAAAAATGAATAATAAGTGTGTTTCACGTAAGCAGCAAAAATTCCAATGGTAATGTGTTCATTTTTGGTTTTTCTACAATTACAATTGTTGACAAATCCATCTAATAATTATAATTTAATTAAAAATATATATTTAAACTGCTAAATGATTTTAGGCAGTGTATGTTTCCATAGCGTTTTCGTTTTATTTTATTTTGTCTTATTGTTCATATCGTCGCGGTGTCTTGTTCTCTTATTGTTATTTTGACGTTGTGTAATTTTATTTTAAAAATTAAATCTGTAAAATAGTATATCTTAATACTCAAAAAATATTACAGATAACATATCCTTAATACCTTATATACACGGTCCCGTGCATTGAGAATGAAACGAAAACAGCCAATGTAATCGTGGAAAATTAAAACTGGAAAACTACGTCATCTGAAACAACCCAACTCTTGGCAGAACTTGGCGCCAACTCATCCCGAAACCAACGCCAAGCCTACGCCATAAAAAAAAGCTTTTTAACTTTCAGCTGCCTACTCGACATTAGTATTCACAGAAGGCTTCGTACATTAAAAGCCCGTGTATGGTATCGGAAGTCTGCTAATTCCGTTTTAATGGAACTATAAATTCCACTTTAACGATGTTCCAAAAAGATTTGCTTATCCCCAGAAGAAAACTTTTTCACTTCCTCCCCTCCCTTTTAGAAGTTATTTTTACGACAAAAAATATGCGCTTTAAATCATCTTTCCCGAAAGTTTTCCTGAGTACCTTTTGAAAGTTTCGGAGTACCAGGAGACCTCTTTTGATAAGTTATGGCGATTTTTATACTTGGATATGTTTATTAGTTTTACGTTTGAGAAATAAACTAAGAATCCAAACCCAAAAAGGAAGATCTATTTAACTATATACCTAACTTTTTCGAATTCTGAATAAGTAATAGAAATTGTAATTGAAATGTTGGGTGTTCTATGAGAGAAAAAGCTATCTGCATGACGCAAAAATGTTCTGCAATTGAAATGTTTTTTCGAAAGAAATAGCTCTATTTAACTAAATACCTAATTCTACAGCATACACTGTTAAAAAAAATGTAAAATTACATCACGAAAAATGTAAAATAACCAACCATACTGCACTATATGTAAGGCAGATTGTGCTGATATACTTGCAAACAACACAGATTATTGTACTTTTAAAAATTTAGTTTGCAGTTTTCAAAACAACACCACAGAGTTTTGTAGATAGAAAAACATCTTAGTGTTGTATTTTTTAATACTGCACACAAAATATTAAGTTGCTAATAATCCGCTAGACGGCGCTTGCGATTCACGTCACGGTGTGTTGTGATGCAAAGTTGTCTGGAACGAGAATACGATACGATTAACGAGCCGATCCAGTGGCATAGTGGTTAAGGCATTGGCCTCTGGAGCTGCTGGGTCCGGATTCGAATGCCGTTCAGGCATGGATGTTTGTGTTTGTCGAGTATATGCGGAGTACGTGCTCGTAAAATCTGTTGGGTCCGAAAGTCCTGTGGGCGGTCATTGCGCAGTTTCTCATGGGTACAGGTCCCTGGAGAAAATTTCCCTCCCCTTCAGGGACATGTCCAAAGTGCGGAGGTGGCGACAGATGGCAACATCTGTCATATGTGTTTGTGTGTGTCTTGTGTTGTCCTACTTGACGATGGTTTTTAAGCGGGTCCTTGCGACCAAGCACACAAGCCTGAAAATATATGTCTATCAACCAACCAACCAACTACGAGGAACGATAACAAACACAAATTGACGGTGAGTAATTTATTTTACTTAATAAAAATTATAATAAAAAGTTTATTAGATTTAATGATGTATATTTCTTTCTTGTTTTTGTATGTGATTTTGATTGAACCAGTTCTAGTTCTTTGAAATATCAAATTCGTATATTGTGTTTGAATGGCTGATACCGTGTTATGAAACTTTAAGATAGATGACTGTTGTGGTATTGACTACGTAACTCAGTAACTTTTACCCGGATAAAAAATGTGCAAGTACAAAAATTAGAGCAAATTTCTTTTTCTACAACATAGATATTCGTAATGTGACCAGGCGTCCAGATTTTGGTGGACAGTCTCGCTTTTTATTTCACTGTCCAGCCAAAACGTCTTGCTTTTTTGTTATAGTCCCGGAAAACAGGGAAAATAAATAAAATAGCTGCTGTGTTGTTGTTTATAATCCTCTAATAGCTATTTTACAACATTTTAGTAAATAATCAGTGATAAAAACGTCAAGAAACCGTAACTATTAATTAGTTATGTTTTTGTTCTTTTCCAGTTATTAGTCTATTTATATAAATAATGTGCTATCGTTTAAATTTCAAAAAGATCATCTAAATATTTTTTTAAAAATTAAATATTACGTTTGATATTCTGTTAGCATTGATAAAATCTAATTTTAAATGCTTTAATTTTCGTCTAAAGAACGTTTTATCGTCTGCAACTTTCAAAATCATTGGCGTTCTTAATAATGAATGAAATATAATATTTTGAAAATGAAAATGGGTATTTATTCGAGTAAAAGCTTTTCATAATCGAGAAATATTATTTTTTTATTTAACATTTTATTGCAATTTACAATGCAGGTAGCATAAATTTGTTTGTAAAGGATTTGTATTAAAAATATATTTTTTTAAGTAATGGAAACAAAAAAAAAATTAGGAATTTTTTATTTTGACATATTTTTTATTTCAAGTTTTCAATTATGCTTATGAATGTTCTGTGATTGTGTATGATGTCAGAAAATGTTTACTATTGCAAAAATCAAGTTATTTCTTGACATATAAAAATTTCTGAACATCAATTATTCCAAATTTTTAGTCTTTTTTTAATTAAAAAAATAATAGACATTGGAAAGTCATGTATTGTGTGTTTTATCATATAAAAGATGGGGACAAATCCATACACAGCTATAATAATTTTTTCGGTACTGGACCCCCGTAACGTTTTCACAGATTTCATTTAAAAAAAACAACACTTTTTGATGTAAACGTTTTCTTTTTTAAGTTGGTTATCTTTTGGTATAATTTGCTTATGCGAACATTTTTTCTTCTGTTCTGGAAGAGAATCATTTTAATATACGAGAGGCTACTTATTGCAAGAAATAATCTTTAATGCAAGTGAAAAATTAATTTTCAAGTATTCACAATTGTGACATCAGGTTATGCCTTTCTAAATAATTTAAAGCTGGTATTTAACACAGTATAATGGAAAAAATAATATTGTTAAATTAATGTTTTTTTCTGCGTGTGTGGGTACATTAGTATATATACTAATATGTCGCCACTTATTAATTAGTGTATTTTATATATTAGTGCATATGAGTGACTTTTTACTGTCGTCATTATATATTTAAATTTTATAGGTTCTAGCCTTTTCTCAGATCCTGAAGTCCCCCTTTTTGTCGAAGAACTTCACTGGTTTTTGAATGATTATTGGAAGCAAAGAAATAAATTGTAGCACTTATGTAGCTACACCAAGTGCCAGTGTTTAAATATATTACATGTTTTTGTTACTTTTTCTTAATAATTTTATTTATGTTTCTAGTATGAAAAGTTCTTGAAATAAAGGAATAAATTTGTGTTGAAATCTAGCATCTTAACAATACTTTAATTGAATAAATTTTACTGCTGGTAATAGTAATAACTGATTGTATTTTTGTTGATGAAATTCTTATCGGTTTAATAAGAGTTTTGGGATTTTTTTACCCAATTTATTATTACCATTTGCATAAAAAATGCAATCTGTCATTACTACAAGCCGTTAACAAAACTACATAATTTTTTTACAGATATCAACTTACTTCACTTATTTAAACCACGGAGCTTTTACTTGAAACATTAATTAAATAAACAAAGACTTGCAAATTATTATATGATTTCACCTGTATTTCTTTTCCTAATGATCCTACTCAGAAAAGTTAAATTTTAAGAAAGAAACAAAAATTCAAAGGAGCTTTCTTTGTTCAGGACCCTTAATACGAACTTCTGAAAACAAGAATTTTTAAGTTTCTATAAAATACGAAAATTGAGACACCCTGTAAATATGTTATAAAGAAGCAGCAGGTAACTGTTAAGTAAACTGTTGTAACAAAGCATTAAAATGCATTTGCTGTAAAACAGCTAAACGACATGGTATAAAAAATAACAGCATTTGTATTAGAGAAGAAAAAGGTTAAATGCAGCATTTATTTCCCAATAGTAGCTGACAGTTGTAAATACATTTTAAAAACTTTTTTTTTTTAGCAAATAGTTTCAAAAAGTTTTTAAAACGTGTTTGCAACTGTTAGTGACATTAGGGTGAAAACTGCTTGTCAGTTGATGCTGTAAAACAACAGCATATGATGCAAAATGAAAAAAAAATATGAGGTTAAAATACAGCATGGTGATGTTAAGCTAGGAAAAATGTGGGGTTAAAATACAGCTTGCGATGTTAAGCGGGAAAAAAATGTGGGGTTAAAATACAACAGTTGCTGTTAAATGATTTAACAGATATGCTGTAAAATAACTGCATGTGATGTTAAACGAAAAACTACACCTTGATGTTTTCCAAATTACAGCGCACTGTCGTGGCACAAATGTTACCCCGACAGTGTGCTGTTTTCGGGTCGATTTTTTTTAACAGTGTACGTTACATTGCTGAATAAGCAATGTAAATTTTCATTGAAATGCTTGTGCTGCTTGAGAAAAAAATTATCTGCCTGACACAAAAATGTTCTATAATTTAAACGTTTTTGTTAAAGAATTACCTATATTTAAGCTATTTAATCTTCTCTATTTAACTGAATATTTAACTTTACAGCATACACTACACTACCGAGTAAGTAATGTAAAATATAATTGAAAGTGTGTGCTGTTGCAGAAAAAAATGTTTGCATGACACAAAAATATTGTGTAATTTAAGCGGGTTTTTCAAAAGGAAATTAGCCCTATATTTAAGTTATTTACCACACTCTTAAAACAAAAGAGTGAAATCCACTCCAGTAGGAGAAGTACATTTTCGACACTGGAAAGGAGTTAAAATTAACTCATACTGAGTTAAAATCACTCGTTTGGAGTGATCCTGTCGGAGGTTTAACACACAAAGGATCCATACTCCTCCAGGCATTTTCTAGACTGGAGGAGTGAAAATTAACTCAGACTGAGTTAAAATCGCTCGTTCGTTTTAAGAGTGCATCTCTATTTTACTATTTGCTAAGTAAATAATGCAAATCGCAAACGAAATGTTGGTGTTATATGAATAAAAAAAACTATCTGCATGGTACAAAATTAATCGATAACTTAAATCATTTTTAGAAAGAATAAGAAATATCTAAATTGATACAGACGTTTTTCTCTTAAAATTGACTTGCCAGTAATTCCTTGCCCAATGCTGGATAGCTTGTGTAATTATGAAGCATTAATATTCTACTTAGATGTAGGGTTTTTATTAGAGGTTGGGTTTGTTTTTAAAGAGCATAGGACATTATGTGTAACGGGAGGACAAATTAAATGACGAATGGGGTATTTTAATGGGAATTTCCGTAAAAAAAAGTGTTCTTAGTTAACTTTATCATTGCAAAGAAAATTGATTCAAAGTTTAGTTGCAAGTTGTTACAAAATTATTGGCTTTTGAATATTTGTTGTCTTACAAACGCACTATTTTATTTTACGAAGATCATTTATATATGATGATCATATCATCATGCGGTATGTGTGCAGCTACTTCTAAAAATAGTTCATTAGCAAATTATATTTTCATCGATTTCTCTTCAGTAAATAATTGAATATTAAAAATTTCGAACAGGGAAAAGGCATAACTGAAAAAACACCTGTAACAATAACTGCATGCTATCCTACAGTTACAACTTTTATAATTACTATAGCATATTTCTGAATAATTATGTGTGAAGCTCATTAGAGCAAACAATATTTTCCTCAATAAGCTTTCGACTAAATTTTTAAGAAAGAAAAAGTGTTCTTAGATAACTTTATCATTGCAAAGAAAATTGATTCAAAGTTTAGGTGCAATTTATTAAAAATTGTTGGCTTTTGAATGTTTATTGTCTTACAAACGCACGATTTTATTTTACGAAGATCATTTATATCTGAAGATCATATCATCATGCGGTATGTGTGCAGCTACTTCTAAAAATAGTTCATTAGCAAATTATATTTTCATCTATTTCTCTTCAGTAAATAATTAAATATAAAAATTTCGAACAGGAAAAAGGCGTAACTGAATATAACACCTGTAACAATAACTGCATGCCATCCTAGCCATACAGTTACAACTTTTATAATTACTAAAGCATATTTCTGAATAATTCTGTGTGAAGTTCATTAGCAAACAACATTTTCATCAATAATCATTAACATTTTAATAAATAATCATCACCATTTTCATCAATAAACATCAACCTTTTCATCAATAATTATCAACATTTTCATCAATAATCATCAACACTTTCATAACAATCATCAAAATTTTCATCAATAATTATCAACATTTTCATCAAAAATCATCAACATTTTCATCAATAATCATCAACACTTTCATCAATAATAATCAAATTTTTCATCAATAGTTATCAACATTTTCATCAAAAATCATCAAGATTTTCATCAATAATCATCAACATTTTTCATCACTAAACTATTGACTTCACAAATTTTTGAGCAAGAAAAAAATGCGTTACCGAATAACACCAGGTAACAATAACTACATGCCATACTAACAATACAGTTGCGACTTTTATGCTTACTATATATAGCACAATACACATTTTTCGTTTCTTTTTCGAAGTTTTTGTGAGATATAATTTCAAAAATCGCCTTGTTAACGCTTTCAATTCGAGAATCCCCCCTCCAGTCTTTGCCAATCTATTCCAGATAATTTCAGAAAAAATAAAAAAATAAATCTTCTGTTAAGGTTCTTATTTCCTTCAGTGATCCAAAGGAATTTTTTCTATCTGATCATATAGGTATATCAGGGATGTAGTGTATGGGAACTTTTTTTGAGAGCCGTTAATAGAAGTTTCTGTTTTGCACTTGGTACATCTATTTGTCATCAAGGATGAGCTTTCCTTGAGACGCACCAAAGGTATTTATCAAGTACTATATATTTTTTCTAATGGGGCTGCAATATGGGTGGTCAAGCCTTTGCATACTCGGCATATTCCCCAGAACTGAAAGCCGTTTTCTTGTGACGCCATCTAGGCGACTCTCGCTACCAATTTTGACGCTCAGATTGCAATAAATCGGAGCTTTGTATGGATATTAAAGTATGCCGATATTTAATTTTGCCGAGAGAACCCAAGCCAAAAAGGCCTTCAATGGATCTTTTACATGCCACATAATCATATGACATGCACGCCCAAGATTTTCCCATCCAGAAAATCGGACGACTCAGCCGAGGCTCGAACCCGCGATCTTGGAATTAGGAGGTGGACACGTTTAACCAATGAGCCACTGAGTCGCCATCAAGTACTATATGACTACCACTATAGCACTATATCAAGTACTATGACTTCTTTGATAATCCTTTCGTCTACAGATAATTCAACCCGCTGAGGCATAAATGAATTCGTTGAGGACTAAACTTGTTTTTAATGCACGAGTAAAAAATTTAAATTTTTAACTGGAAATTGGATTTCTTTATTTTTAAGATTATATTTCTGTAGTATACGATTAGAAATGACTCATACAAACTTTAAACTTTTTAAATTTGCTAACTTTAAAAATTTATAAATTTTAAGAAAAAATATGTATCATTCTGAGGAACCTGACAGTCTTGATAAGGATTTTTTAAAACATTTCTTGAATTTTTTTACGCATTCATTCACTCATCAGTCGACAATAATGTTAACAAAATAAAAGACAGTTTTAAAATAACCTTTTTAAACTTTGCAATACCTTAACAGTGAACCTATTTCGACTATTTTTAACTCTCTATCTGGCGTTGTTTTTTCGTTCACCTAAACTAGTGAAAACATTTAGGAATAAAAATAATTTGTTAATAATAGTAGAAATAAAAATACATTTATTTTAGGTAAACAATACTTTTTTTAAAAAAAAAATCATAGAATACTGTACCAAACTATTAATATACTCACAAAAGAACCTGGCTTTCATATAGTCGAAATAAAAATACATTTGTTTTGTGTAAAGAATACTTTAAAAAAATCATAAAATACTGTAACAAACTATGAATAAAATCACAAAACAACCTGGCTTTCACATAGTGAAAACGTATACTTCTTATTAATTTTAATAACAAGTAAAATTAAAATCTAGCCAACTCCCTAACATCACCAATACATACCTCCACCCTCCAACCCCCTTATTAGACCCACCAATTTCTCTATTTCGACGAAAGAAACCGAACTAGATACGAACTGAGCCCCAATTAAGATTTTTCTTAATAAGCATCATTAGAACATCTTTTTCGCGGTATCTAAGTCAGTGGTTTTGATTATTAACTTAGCGGTTTTTGCTGAGCTTGTTCCCTTTTTAAGGATACAGATTTCTCCATTTTTTTGTTCACTGAGGAAATGTTTAAGGAAAAACTGCTGTGGTAATATTTACCCGGTTGTCCTTCAATGTGTACGTAATTTTGTTGAAATGTAGTCTTGTTTTCAGTGTGTGGGATTAAAATTTAAAGTTTTAAAAGAAAATTTAAATTTTTAACTGAAAATTTACAAACTTTTATCTGGTTTTCAAAACTCAACACGAGGGAGAAAAATTCGAATCCCGCACGTCTGGAACATAGCCCTCTATTGCTGTACTTTTTTTTAAATGAAGTTCTTTTAATTTTCTTGTTGACTCCGTAAGAAAATCCAAATCCTCCCCCTACCCCAAAAAGAAACATCTTTTTTTATGCACTATAAAAGACGTCAAGCTTTTGTACCGTACTTCGTGTATTGTCATTGTTTAGCTAAATGCACAACTGGTGTTTATTACCTAAGTGCTAACAGTTGTTAAAACAAATTATAGAAAAATAAAAGCAAATTATAATTAATTAAAAAATACATTTTGACAACATTTAATCAGGTGATATTACATAAAAAATAATAATGTTATGAATAATTAGCGCAAGTTTTTAAAAAAAATAAAACCCAGAAATTACAGCGTAAATCTATAATAATAAAAATGAAGTTTTGTATGTATGTGTGTATGTCTCTCCGAAACTCACAAACTAGACATTTGTTTGACTCGTAACTTGGCACAAATGCGTAGTTCCTACTTGAGTTACAAAATAAGAACTTTCAGAGCTCAAAGTGTTCTATTTTTAGAGAAAATTCGAATTTTCTGACAAAACTACACCACTTTGGCTCAAATCCGACGATTTCTTTACTTTCCTGATGCCATCTGAAGAAACAATTAAATAAAACTTTCAACGAAAATAAATAAAATTGAAAATGTTTATTTTATTGTGTTGCCATAACTTTCAGAAACTAAATTCATTATTTGAAAATAATTGATATGTTTCAAGTGACGTATTTCCGACAAGTCTTGATTCCTGGATTTGTTATGGGTTTAGTTGATCATTTCGTCAATGATGGTTCTGTTGATTACAAATATGCATGTTCAGGCAATAAATGTGTAGTTAACCTATAAGTTCTAGAGCTGCCGTTAGGTCTTTATTTTCTCGCCGAATACGTTGCCAATCCCGCCAAATTATAATAAAAACTCGCCAAATGGGCAAATGGTTTGCTAAGCTATTACTGAACAATGATGGTTAATAAAGGTCATCGCACGAGCTGCATATTAGGGTTTTATGTCTTTACTTTTTCGCCAAATACGTTGCCAATCTCGCCAATTCATTGATTAAAACTCGCCAAATGAGCAAAATGTTTGTTAAGCTATTACTGAACTAGGATGGTTAATAAAGCCATCGCACTAGAGCTGCATATAAGGGTATTATGTCCTTATTGTTTCGCCAAATATGTTGCCAATCTCGCCAAATTATTTATTAAAACTCGCCAAATGGGCAAAATGTTTTTTTTTAATAATTTATAAGCTGGTTGGATATGCTAAGGTCGTTGTGTTAGAGCTGTATAATGGGTGTGTTTGTAGCTATATCTATTTTCTCGCCAAATTATTTACCAAAACGAGCCAAAATAGTTAAAAGGTTTTATGTATTTATGAGGGAATTGTGATGACATTTATGAGTACATTTTAGGGGACGTACATAAATTACGTCACGCAAAATTTCGACTTTTTTTACCCCTCCCTCCCCCTATGTCACGCTGCGTCACGTTTGATCGAACCCCTCCCCCTAAAATTACGTAAGGTTGTTGCTTCTCCCCCCCCCCCTCTTAGGGAAAAGTACTTTCGATATTTCCCTTTGTTTCTGAAATTTGAAAAAAAGTGCATATTTTATACTAAAAAAATGAACTTGGAAAGAAAATAAAAAGCAAAATTTGTCAAAAATCTCTTATTTAATAGTAAATTTTATTTTCCTTGCAAAAATAGAAATTGTCGAAGCGTTACGTCACGCAAGTGATTACCCCTACCCCCCTCCATGTCACGATCCGTCACGTTGGCGCATACCCCTCCCTCCCCCCTCTGAGCGTGACGTAATTTATTTACGTCCCCTTACAGCGTATTTCTGATTTTAGAATATTAGGGCAATGAATTGAGATTTTTTACTTGATAACGAGTGGGAAGAGAATAACTTAAGTTTATGATTTTATAACAGGTTATATGGTGCACATACTTGGATCGATTTGATATTTATTTAATCCGTGCGAAGTACGGGTATAAATTTGCTAGTAGAAAATAAATATCTATAATTATTATATAAAATATAAATTTTGATAAATTTATTTTATTCATGTGCATCACAAGGACGTTACTATTTTAACGTCACAGTGACGTGTTTTAAAATCAATAATTCCATTTGTTTTTTAGACACATTGTTGTTCTTTATAGAACATTTTCACGTGACTTTTGAGCCCTTAACACTTTGAGGTACTGACATTTGGGCCAAATAGTAAACTTGGTTTCACCACATTAGATTAAAATATTTTTTACTTAGTAATTAATTTTTTAACATTCTTAAAAAAATTATGTAGTAAATAGTTTTAAAATTCTCAGCAATAGTTTAAGTTTTTAAGTTATGGGTAATTAAATTTTTTTTTTTTAATGTTATTAAAAAAATAGGTTTTGCTACAAAAAAAAATAAGTCCCTCGACTGGTTTATACGTCATGTATCCTTCTAAGATGTATTCAAGGAATTACAGTAACCCCTCGCTATATCGCGCCTCGTTATAACGCGCATTCGGATATATCGCGCCTTGTATCATGTCTCCCAATTTTTTCAATATAATTTGTATAATATTTATCAAGTTGCTCGTTATATCGCGCATTCGGTTATATCGCGGGTAATCTGAACTAAACAAGACTGCTCCATAATAATAACCCAGTCCTCTATTATTCTCTTACATCTTACAGGATTATTAAGGCTCTTTCAGTCAGCAGTTTTCTCAGCAGAAAACTTTCTTGGGTATAAGTTTAATTTTTACCATAGACTTTTTATACGAGAGACTTTTATACCCGAGGTGTAATTTGAATCTGCACAAACCCTAATTTCATCTCTTATATTCTACCCAAAGAAAAAAGGTAATAAAGTAAATGGTGCTTTGTGTAATTACGCTATTAAATAGGTAATTACTTTTTTGGGATAATTCCTTAATAATGGTAATTGCTGCATTAACTAATCAGCCATTGGTTATTGGATGACTTCTCTGAATATTTATTGCGTGTTGAAGAGCCATTGACGTAATAATGAATACATTATTTTTTATTGCCAAGGTAAGCAATATCTATAAATATTAAGTGGTGCAATAAAAAATAACTAATACGATAAACTTTATGAGTTGTCTTTTGAATATTGTATGCTTAAATACCACTTCTTACACTTGATTGCTTTTGACAAAAATTATTCTATAAAGTGAGTTGTCTCCAGCATGTAAAGATGCTTAAGTACTGTTTTTTGCACATGATTACAATGCACGACAACCATTATGTCAATTCAGTCATCCATATAAAGTAATAATCTTAAAGACTCTTAATATAATAACCGAATAATTTCGCATGAATTTACTTAAATACATTCGCGAATATTTCATTTCTTTCGTTTTTCGTTAAACATTTGGAACAAAATGGATATTGTTTGAACTTTAGAAAGTTTGGGATGTATCTCATTGAATATCTTTGTTGTTAGAACGACGTTGTATCATATTAATTCATTAAAGTATTTACAGCATTTGAAGATACTTCAATTTCGTTACCAACAGCATACCCTAAAGGTAAAGTATATAATTCTTCTTCTTCATTGGCTCGACAGCCTTTTGGGACCAGGGAATTCTTCAGAATCTTCTTCCAGTCTGAAACATGAAATGGAGAACATAAAAATCTTTATAAGAAAAAAAAACTTCTTTTTGAAGTAACTTTTTTCGTACAGCTTAGCAATAATTGAACGATGCAAATAAGTTCATTTGATATTACAACAATCAAAAGCTTCAACGTTACCTTTTAACGCTTTCCATCTATTTGTTTTGCATATACATTGCCTACCAGCCAGATAACTGTTGACGCCCTGCCATTAATAATCACCTCTAAAGAGATGCTAAAACTTCATTATTCGTTTCACGATTCCTAGTTGAACCACTTTGGAATCATAATGGTGCAACATAATGACAAATTTACACCATTTGTCATTAAAAAAAGCATTTTTTGTTATTATTTTCGCATAGAGAGAATTTTCGTATCCATTTCTTTATTTCGTACCGTATGGATAACCGTTGGTCTACAAACCAAAGTGATTTTGTGTTAATCCAATGAGGAATACATGATTTCTTAAGCCACATTTCTCCGGCTGTATTGGATATTTTTACAAACGTTTTTTTTTTTTTTTGTATGTTAAATGTAAAAGACTTAAAGGGCTTTAACCTCTTGCGACCTGCACTCTTAAAACAAACGAGTGAAATCCACTCCAGTAGGAGAAGTGCATTTTCGACACTGAAAAGGAGTGAATATTAAATCAGACTAAGTTAAAATCACTCGGTTGGAGTGATCCAGTCGGAGGTTTAACACACAAAGGATCCACTCCAAGAGGAGAAAGGCATTTTCCAGACTGGAGGAGTGAAAATTACTCAGACTGAGTTAAAATCGCTCGTTTGTTTTAAGAGTCTGGGGCGTCCCTATTTTGGGGACATTTATTAAAACCTCCCCATAAACAATTAACTTGTTAATTAGTTCTGAAATTGACCTGGCCCAATAGAAGAAGATCCAAATATCAATTTTCAGCCTTTGATTACAGGTATCAGTCATTTATTTCTATAAAAAATGAAGTTGAATGAGGGTCAATATGATATTAGAATTCCTAAAAAAAAATTTTTTTTCAAACTTTTCAAAAAGTTCTTTTAGTGGTTACTTTTAAAGGCATTTTGCATTAAAAGCAATGTTAAAATAATCTGTTAACTACAAACAAATGATACGGCCTTTTTGTGTTGCATTTATAGCACAAAAAAAATCGTATTTTTAGTGTTTAAGAAGTATTCCTAAGTAACTATTAAACATATATATATTTTTTAATTTCTTTGAAAAACATACTTTTAGCATGTATTAGTATGAAAAGTATGTTTACAAAGAATAAACGTGTAGGATCTTTTTTAGGATCCCATTTTTTGTAGTTTATTTATTTATTATTTTTTTTTTAATTTTCAATACAAAATTTGTTACCTATCATATAAAATAAAACAGTTTGTAAAAATATTCAATACAGCCTTAGAAATGTGGCTTAGAAGTTTTTTCCCCATTGAATTAACACAGAAGCACTATGAAGACCCGCTGAAATTCGGTCTAACCAGCCTTGTGGCTCAGACCATTCTGATTCTAAACAACACTTAATTATCAGCATTAGGTGAAGCAAAACTTACGGAACACCCCACGTTTTTGTGTTACTTCGACCATTGTTAAGTTTGTACCAAGGGTGGGTCGTGGTACCGAGTGATACCAAGTTAATCAACTTGGGAGTTAGAGTAATTCATTAAGAGAATTTAATTATGTGACTGACCTTTAGCGTTGATATTAAACTGTAGGATAGACTGACCAGTGAGTGAACAGGCCCTGAACATTTGGTAAATATAATTTTTAAAAAATAAGGATTGGAAATCATTCCACTATATGGATTGGCAACACTGACTTCCTCCCATGTAGTATGAAGCCATCTGACAAGGGTTGGTTGTCCTGGTCATTATATCCTGGTGTTCATTCACTGGCGAACGTGACGTCTTAAACGTTCATTCACAGGTTAGTCTACCCTATATGCTAAAGCTAACGATTTCGATACGTTTTTAGGGATTCCCGGTCAAAACCGCGACGGACAAAACCGCGAAGGACAAAACCGCGAATGGGAAATATTGGGAATTAAATTACTTCATATATATTATATATATGGCCCGATTATTAGGAGTAATACATGCACATGAAACCCTTCGGCAATATAAAGTTTTGAGTTTATGTTTTAATGTATAGTAATAGGGTTGTACTAAGATGTATACAACTAATAAGTTTGCAACTATTGTTGAATTTTTTGTCCAAAATCTGATGCGAATTAAATTGTTTTAAATACTCTTAAAGTTGAAATCTTTATGATGTTCGTTTATTTTTAAAAAAAAATAACCATGCAGTTTCCATGCAAATCAATGTTTATTGCAAATCAACGTTTCAAATGAAAATACAATGCCACCAGAATTTTTAACAAGCTAATTCAGCATATTTTAAAATCAGCCTCTCGAATTCGTAGTTAACAACTAAATGAAATACCGACTTAGTAAACCCTTGCATATACCTTTTTTTTTTTTTTTTTTTTTTGGAATTTTTTATCCCCTCTTCCGATGCACCAGATTTACTTCTGTCAGATTTTGCTGATTTTTGAATTTTTCTATGATTTTCCAAATTGTGGAATGACTAGATCCCATGCAGTTGTGGTCAGAATTATAAGGACAATGGAAAAAAAAACTAGATATTTTCGACAAATCAAGGTTGAAATGCAAATTTTATGTGTGTTAGCCAATAGTAAACTAAGCACTTTAAATAAAAAAAAATTACAAATATATGATATTCATAATTTTAAAATGCGTTATAAATTTTGACATACAGTGAAATTGGACCAAATTATAATAACAATTGCATTTCTGTAAAACTAAAGTATAAATTTACGAATAACTAGCAAAGTTTCTGCTTTGTACACGTCATTCCATGGTGTTATAAATATTTTGCAAGTGTGTGAAAACTTCATTACACTTATCTTCATCGCTTTTGAGGGTTTAGAATCGAATTTCTTGGGGACTGTATGATGAAAATATATAAATATTTTAAAAACTTCTTAGTTGAACCACTGATAAGTTTGGTCTCTCTACTGTATTTTTGCTAATGTTTTCGTTTTCTGTTCGGTTCAGAATTATAATTTTCCAGGATTTCTCTAATTACTTCAAGTGCCTGCATTAATTTAACTGCGAAAATTCTAATTTTGTTGGGGATCCAATTTGGTTACATTTTGGCAGGTTCTTTAGAAATTCGTGTTTCTGCACTAAAAACTGCTTTATAATGCCCTTACGGACACCTTTCCAAAAAGCACAGCAAATAAAATTGATAGAGTATCAAATTAAGTAGGTACATATAGTTATTCAGTGCTGTCAGCACCAAAATGCTAATTTGATTACAACTATTCCCCCTTCGCAAGTCTCTATGATAACCGACTTTCCACACTTTGATTTACCCATTTTATCCAGTATCACAGGCAAATTCACATTTATAGGACAGCGGGATTAAAAAACAACTATAACTTAAAAAAATATTTATCCGCGGTGAACAAAAAATTAACAATATTTTTGAACCGTTAAAAAGACTTAAAAAATTGCGGTTTGATTCAGTAAAGCCGTGGTTTTAATGTAAAAAGTTAATAAATTTTATAAAACAAAAACACAGGACAAAATTAAGAGATTGATTCAATTTACCACTGATCGCATAAGGCAGCAACTGCTGCATCATCAAGTTCAAATATTTCTCAAGCTTTCATTTGCATTCTCTGTTTCGCCCTTTCGCGGTTCTGTCCTCGCGGTTTTGTCCTTTCGCGGTTTTGTCCGGATACCGTTTTTAGGCCAGTAATATATTTTTTTATTAAAGATTTAACACAGGAAAAAGTATTCAATATCTTTATCTTTTTTATGGGTTACAGGTTGCAATGCTTCAATAAAGTGCGAGAATAAACTTTGGAAATTTAATATTTCATGCTTTAAGCAATATTTAAAAAAAAACCGACCAAAAATAAAGAAGTTTTAGAAACGTAAAGATTATTGTAATGCTCAATAAGTGTATTTCCGAATTCATATCTTCGTCCATCCCGTCTTACGCTTTATCTTTTTTATAGCATTACAAGTACATAAATGCTCTCAATGAGGTCTCTAGAAGCCCAAGACCACACATCTCGCAACGCATATAAAACTTATTAAAACATCCATCTACAAAATTTATAATTAATTTCAATCAGAATAATTACAAAACAAACCCCCTACTATTCATAATATTCCATCCCTAACAGGTGCCACACTTGAAATCGTGACCCACTCTCCAAAACTCATCCTTTTCCGCACAAATCCAGCCACTGCGGCATGCTTTTGAAGTTTCTCACAGGCAGAATGGCATCACTCCTTAAAGGGACCTCTGTCCATGGAGATACGAAGAAGACGGAAATGCTGCTAAGTAAAAACTAATGCTGAAACGTGTTTGCCAAGTGACACCATCGATTGCTTTGTAGTAAGCCCAAAGAAATGCTCTCGGCGAAAAATTTAGCACGCAGTTGTATACACTCCTTGCCAACCTAAGTTGGGTAAATAGGAATTATGCTATGGAGAAGATCCTTCCGCGGATGTAAAGAGTTCCATGAATTATTTGTGAATCCATCCAGAAAACATGTTTAAAACATTAATTTCGTTTAAGGTCTAACACATTTGAGAAAATTTGGCAGTTTTATCATAATGAAAAGTGTATTTTGGTAAAAGTGTCTTCAGATCATTTTGTATGTAAATATTACCTTACAAGAGTTTCCAACAAACGGACCAACTGCGCTTTTCCGCCTGCCCTTTTACTCTTTGTTTTTACCCAAGTTAGGTTGACACGGAGTGCAGAGTGATAAGTTAGTTTAGGGTAACTTGGCGACTTTTGGCTTCACTTTTATTTACGCCAAAATCTCCATCTTCCTAACTCTATCCCTCTTTCCCACTCCCAGTTAATACATATATAGACATACTTAAGGGGTGCATTACATCGGGCCACGCGCTAGCAAAGGATGCCTTGTGCGCCTGACCATTAGCGCACCTTTTGACGTAGGTGGTCCCAGACGCCGTCTTTTTATTTAATGTTTATGATGGAAGTTAATGCATGTGAAGATAGCAGTGTCGGCTTCCGGTTTTTTTGTGCAGCATATGGTAGGAAAGGTTGTTTCGTGATTTGTTAGGGGTGTAAATGGTTTCGTTTTTTATCAACTGTTTATAAAAAGTAAATGGATGTAAAGGAACAAATGGAATGTAAACGAAGTTGAAGGGTGCGTGTGAATTTAGAAATTTGCGTCGGTTAATTTTGTATGCAGTCTGCACTGCTGAAATTTTGTTCTCTGTATCTTCGTGTTACTGCTTATATTTATTTACAACGCAAAATGCAGATAAAAGTAAAAGAAGCGACTACACTCTTAAAACAAAAGAGTGAAATCCACTCATATAGGAGAAGTGCATTTTCAACACTGGAAAAGAGTGGAAATTAACTCAGACTGAGTTAAAATCGCTCGTTTGGAGTGATCCAGTCGGAGTTTTAGCCAAACAAAAGAGTGAAATCAACTCCAATAGGATTAGTGCATTTACGACACTGAAAAGAGTGAAAATTAACTCAGACTGAGTTAAATTCACTCGTTTGTTTTAAGAGTGTACGTTTTCTGGAAAGACCTGGAAACTTATATAGCCAAAACTTAGAAAAAAACTTATTGTGTTAACTTTCAATACAAAAGTTTTTCCTGTTATTACGCGTTGTGTTTAAAAATATGGAAAAAGTGCATTGCGACCAAATAAATAATGTATGCTATTTGCATAGTACAGCATCTATCTCTTGAATGTTTATTATTAATAGCAATACTAAAACTTAAATACCAAAAATAAAAACCGATAATACCAATAAAATGAATAACAAAATGTATATTAAAGTACTTTAAAATCTATTTCATAATTAGTATACACATTTTAGAAAGTAATATAATTTACAATGTTTTTTTTAAATCTCTTATGGATGTAATAGGTGTCTCATCTAGCGATTGTTAGTTGTGTTGGAACAATACAAATGTGTGTCAATAAATGTCACCCACACAATTCTTGTTTTGCAACCAAAAAATGATTTCAACAAATTTTAACAATACATTCTGATTGTAAGCTGGGTCTAACGTTGTATCTGATTCAATAAACTAAATTACAAATAGTATAACTAAAAATATCTATAGAACACGTAGATCTGTAGAACACATAGATAAATCAAAAGAACACATTGATAAATCAAAAGAACCCATTGAAAAATCAAAAGAACCCATTGATAAATCAAAAGAACACATTGAAAAATCAAAAGAACACATTGAAAAATCAAAAGAACACATAGATTTTATTCCTATTAAACTTTTAATTAAATACATATTTAAATCTATTATTATAAATCAATTATTCCCCGCCCTTATGTTTCATAGAATAAAGAATTTTATTTTCTAAAATCAAAACTTTAACTCAACTTCGATTCTTTAGACAAGTTCTGGCGTCGCAGACGTAAAAAAAAAAATAAACAGACCACACACAGACTTTAAATATCAAATTAAAAAATATCCCCTACACATAAACCCCAAAAACACTACTGCCAACAGATCTTCCAAAACCACCATCTTCGTGTTTTTGTTTTTTATTTTCCAACCCTTCACACTCAACCCAGTTTCCGGCGAAAAAATTTTAGCAGGAACACTTCAACTCAACTCAGCTCGTAGAAACACACTCCCCATCTTGAAACCCACGCAGTAGCGGTGTTTTTTTTTTGTAGCAAAAGTGAGCCAAATATTTAAAGTCGCCAAGCTTGAATAAACAGTGCATATTATTGTTTATTTATGATAAATTTTGTGAATAGTTAATGATTTTTTTTCAGTTACTAGAGCTTAAACAAAAATAAAATATTGCAATTTTCGCGACCTTTTACTTTGAAAAAAATATTTGACTTAAATTAGTTTTTCCAAAAAAGTAAGTGTGTTTCTAAAGGTTTTAATGAATGAGATAATTTCAAATGCTATTTTTATATAAAATATACACTTGTAATGACTAGGTTGCATAACAAAAGAAAATCTCGGGGAAACTTTAGAAAATATTTAATTTACTTAAGCACAAAACGTACACAACACTAGATTGCAACAATTACAATTAAAACAATTTAATTTTTGCAAAATCAAATCAAAATGAAAATAACAAATAGGACGGACAAAAGTTAAATGCTTACAGTCTGAAAGCCAGGCCCTATCTGGTGACGCAACCACCAATTGGACAAAACGTTGATGCCCAAATAGTGGCACCCTCTTTATGGTGCACTAGGAGCGCGTTACACACTTCATTTTATTTATTTATTAATCAGATATTTCGTTCTAGTGTACAAATAAATCGCATAACCATCAAGAATTCTTTTGGTACCATTTTAGGTAATCAATGATATAATGGCTGGTCAGTCTGTTCATTGGCGACGTTTGGCGAGCTTGAAAATTTAACGTTCTGATGAAAAATGAACGTAGGGTTCATCAAACATTTCATTCTAGAGTTCAAATAGATCCCATCAATATCAAGCATTCTAAACGTAAATATTTCGATACATCAATGATATAATTGCTGTTCTTATCATTGGCAACTTTCGGTGATCTTGAAAATTTAATTTAGGGTTGCTATACGTATATAGTTGTATGAAATATGAAGTGGAACGTTCAACACATTAGACCTTCGTTGCTTAGCAACATTACGCAAATCTCCACATCGAGAACGGCCATTATGTCAGAGCTGTTTCAATTTTTATTTTACTTCAATTTTCTTTACCAATTTTGAACAAACGGGGTTTAAATAATGCTCTTTTATTTCGCATAAAACTTTAATGAAAAATTGTAAAAATGATCTGCAGTACTTACGTATTAGAGCTACCGCAGCTACTGATCAGGCGATTTTTAAGTGCCGCCAATCCACACTGTAAATTGTTGGAAAAAATCATGAAATAAAGCAAAAAAATACATTATAAACTGTAATATAAATAATAAAAATAAGTAATAAAATCAACAAAATAAGCGTTATTTCAAATCAAAATATTTTTATAATTAAAATCAAATCAAATTAGCGCATTTGCACAACTTCAGCAGTGATGACCGTAATACCTAAGTGCCCTATCCGCCAAGTCGACGAAAATTCGCCAATCTTGACGAAACAGATAAATATAATTTAGATTCTACCTCGTGGTTAAAAAAAATCCTTAATAAGACTTGGCACTAAAAAAGCTACTAAACGGAAGTTTCAAAAGGTAGAGGGAGGTAGGAAGGCTTATACAACCTGGGTGGTCCTTTTGGACGTACGTTCTATCTTAGAACTTTTTTTTATCGTTTGTTTTTTCGAAAAGCGACAGATGGAGTGGAGTTGGGTTGTTGAATTCCTGCTTTTCCACTGCTTGTCATAAAACAAAAATAAAGAGTTGAGAGATATGTAACCCATTGCTTTGAAATCACTTGAATTCTTATTATGAAAATTTATAAGGATGTGGATGCTTTTTAATGACTATTGTTTTCATGTAGTGTAGAAAATGAAATAAAATTATAAAAATTTAAATTGCTGCTTATCACGAATGGGTGCTTATTACGAATGGTAAACTTTAGTAATGCATCACCTAAATTACGTAGAAAAAATAATATAGTATAAAGTTTCGAAATGTAAATGCGATTTCAATTTTCAATTTCTTTTATCTTGAATAATTACTTCGCTTCTATTGTTCTATATTCAATGAATTCGAAATACGAAAATGATAATTTGAATACGAATTTCAATAATTTTGCCTAAAACTTTGAAAAGCAATAAAAATCGCGCAAATGCATCAAACCTTTAAATGCCAAAGTTGAAATAATCCTTAATTCCAGTATTATATAATATGTTATTAAAGGGTTATCATTAAACAAAACAAATGTTCTACCAGCAGGACCGAAAACAAAACAAGTACGTTTGTAACAGAATCTGTCACTTAACCCGCTTCCACACAACATTTGTGTTCAACAGGAAAACAGGCGCCAAACACAATCTTAATTCTATTATATACCTTTAAACGCTAAATTCGGCTAGCTTCATTTTATTTAAAAAATTCAATAATTATTTCGTTAATAATAATAATTCAATAATTATTATCGTTTGCAAACATTAATTTAGATTAAAAGAAATTATATGCAATATTTCTTTCTTTTAAATGGAACCAAAACATTTAATATAAACAACAAACAAAGAATCTCGTACTGAAATATATTTGACGTCAGTTCAAAGTGATTCCTGTCACAAAAATAAATATCTTTCAATTTATTATTTCAAATAAGTAATGGCAAAGAATCGAATGGCTTACGGTTTTTAAAAAAACTTTACATTTTGCATTTTTTTAAATAATTAAAGTACTTCGTATTCTATTTTTTTTCCTGAGATTTTTAATGTCTTCCTTTTTCGATGCGCTGAATTTTTTGACTTATCACACTTGTCTGTAGCGTTTGTAGTTTGGGATGTGAAAGTGGGTAAAAGACAGACGGATGGATGGGCAGACGACTGAACGATTATAATACCTTCCACTTTTTAAACGTCTTAAACTACTAAGCGTCTTAAACCTAAACTTTCTAAACGTTATAAACGTAAGCTGGGCAACTGGGCATTCCAAGATGTGATTGGAAGTGAGTTGCACTTTTGAGCATTGTTTACCTTGAACGTATTAGGATCCTGGTCTTTTCAGGGTGAATCTTCAATCCTCATGCAATTATAGTGTTTCGTTCTTAATCAGGTAATTGTGGATGTAATAATTCTACTTGAATAGTCTACCTGCAACGAAATGAAATCTAATGCGTTTTCAAAACACTCCTCCAAATCTTTTATAGAAAATCGAATCTAATTTAAGTAGAATCTCACAGATACTATGGAAAATGTAGAACTTCCTACTCCATTGTGCATAAAAAATCTATGTGCTAGAAAACGCCGCCCGTGCTATGTTATAAATAACAGTCTTTGAAAGATCGTAACTGGAAACGTTCTGTTTTTCGTTATCTTTTACAGGATCTCCTTAACTTCATTATTTTTAGAAAAGGTTGACAAACCGTCCAACTGACTGTTAGCACTGCCATAATTTAGAAGTTTTATATGTGTGGGTTAGAATAAAATGAAGATGTTCATATATTGTAAAAACTTATACAAAAAAATTCGCCAAATGAAGACATTAAGGGGAATGGGCGCGCTGGACCTTGGGTCTCCAAACTCAAGTGCCTCAATGTCAATCAATTTGGGAAAAAACTATTTTCTCTGGCACATTTCTCTGGCTGTATTGACTATTTTTGCAAGCTTTTTTTAAATAATAAATGTAGATAACTTACAGGTCTCTAGAATCCCACTTTTTAAAATTGCTTCGAATACATTTTGTAAAATTATTTATTCAAAATTAAAAAAAAAAAATAGAACTAATTTCTAAAAGTGAGATTGTCGGTACCTGTAAGGCAGCTAGCTACCTTTATCACAAAAAAAATCTGTTTGTAAAAATATTCAACACAGCCGGAGAAATGTGGCGGAGAAAATACGTTTTCTCCATTGGACTAACACTGATGCACTTTGCTTTGGAGACCTGCGATCCAGTGCGCCCATTCCCCCTTAAGCCCACCAGCTTCCGTAATTGATAAAATAAACGTTTGGTAATTAATTTGGCTCCTCTGTGGAATTGTTGCCATTCAAGATGTGAAGAATTCCCATAAAAACAGCAAACTTTTATTAATAAGAGAACTAATGACTAACACAGCTAATATTTAATATATTATTTTCAAAGAGAATATATTCTTCAAATAACTAATATACTAAGTTTTTTTAACTTAACTTTAAAATATTTAGACTTAGTGGCTTTTTTTAAAAAACTGACTGTTTCCTTTCCAAATCCTTGAAATATTCAAATTTTTTAATGCTTAATGCAACTTACCCAGCTAATATTGAATATAGTACTTACCAAAGAAAATGTATTCTTTAAATAAATAATATCCCCCCAAAAAACTTCGTAAAAGTAAACAAACGCCAACCTCAAAAAAGAAAAAAAACCTATGCATTTATTTTATAACATAAAACAAAGTCATTATGAAAGTTGTAGCTAAAAAAGCCCTGATATAAAATGAATGCCAATCTCTTATTTAAAACTTCCTGGTCATAATTAATAGTATAATTTAAGTTTCGCCGCCATAAAAAAAAACTGTTTGAGGTTGGTGCCCCCCCCCCTCCATCTTAACCACCCTCTATTTATATAAATGTATCGAGATTATATATTTGTTAAAACAAAATGTAACAGTATCCTTCGTTATTTTGATTTAGTAAAGTTCATTTGCGTCAAGTTCATTTGCGTGACTTAGTTTTTTTAGGGGGATTAAAATGGGCACCAACCTCAAACAGTTTTTTTATGGCAGTGAAACTTAAATTATACTATTAATTATGACCAGGAAGTTTTAAATAAGAGATTGGCATTCATTTTATATCAGGGCTTTTTTAGCTACAACTTTCATAATGACTTTGTTTTATGTTATAAAATAAATGCATAGGTTTTTTTCTTTTTTGAGGTTGGCGTTTGTTTACTTTTACGAAGTTTTTTGGGGGGATATCAGTAGTTTTTTTTTAAAAATAATAAAATACACAGACACTATATGACTACAAAATTGTCGACAAGATTTCAATGTTTATTGAGAGTTATATAATTTCCGAGAACCAAAAAATATTATTTCTTACTCTTCATAGAAAAAGCAAAGTGTTTAAAAAGTTTGAATATTAATATGAACTGAATCTGGCAACCAAATATGAATGTTTATATTTATTCCATTATCATTTATTCCGTTATCGTTGTTGATATTTTCTTTAAATTAAAACGCCAAAAAAAAATTAAATGGCGCATTCCGTTTATTAATTAGAATTCTAAAGTTTTTTTTTAATCTGTTGATTCACATATTTGATTAATCATATATTTAAAAGCTGTAATGGCGGCTTGTTCGTTGTGTTTTTGAACTCTGACGCTCTTTGATGAAAATATAGCAAACCTCGTTTGGCCTCGTTTTTGGAGGTACCTGGCCGCTAGGATGGCTTGTTTATCGCGCATTCATACCGCCAAAGGTAATATAGATTTTAATTAATTAAAAATAGAACAAGTTCTTTTTGAAACTTCAAACCTATGAAAGGGGCTTAATTGGAGCATTCTGAATCTTTTAGTAAAAACCGCTTCCAGATTAATGGTCTAGTAATGGCTGTAGGTCACTTCAAAAATTAGGTCAAAATTTGACTAAAACTGCTTTCGAAGATTCGAAGCTTCTGCTTCGAAGATTTCATTTTCGAAAATTTCCATATTTCTTTTCTCCGCTGTTTTTGAGTCTAGAATAACCAAAATTTTTTTATTGAAAGTAATTAATCTACGAAACCTCTTTACTGTATTTTTTTTTATTGTTCTACGAAGTTTAGTTTGCCTGGTAGAAAATAAAATCAATTGCGCTGTTAACATAGCGAAATGTTTTCTGTATATATACATAACTGCCGTTTAGCCCTTGGCGTCATTTTGAGATTGGCGGGCGGAACGACCGTTCCGTCTGATAATATGCTTTTTTAGAAACTTAACTCTTATATATTCAGACTTAATGGCTTTAAAAAAATGTCTGTTTTTTTTCCAAATCCTAGAAATATTCAAATATTTTAAATAAATAATATCCTAAGAAAACAAATAAAAAACAATTTTTTATGTACAAAAATACATATTAAAAACATTTTGAAACCTTTCTTGGTAGCGATAATTAATAAAAAGCTAATGGAGAAATCGAGATATAATTGGATGGTTTTCTTCTCACCAAAATTTTTCCAATCGTGAAATACAATTAAACGTATTTTTTTTTGTAACGATATAAAAAGAAAAAGGCATTTTCACCTTAATTGAATCTTGTAAATGTTACTACCCGTTAGATAAATGTATTACCATTACCGACATATCTCAAACACAAAAAATATATATAAGCCTTCTTTTTATAGGTTTCATTACAAACATAGAATAAAAAATTGGAAAAGGTTAAACAATGCATTTGGATGCTTAGTCTGATAATTATGTAAATAACAATAAACCAGTTTTTTTGTTGGGTAGATTGGTAGACATATATATTCAGGTTTGTGTGCTTGGTCAGAGACCCGCTTATAAGCCTTCGTCAAGTAAGACAGACCTAACACACATGTGGACCCATCTAATTTTTAGAGACAGAGGCCAACTATAGGATCCCCAGAATTGACTTGTCAAACCCAGAGGTATTAATTTGGTATGAAAACTTGGAGGAATTTCTGACCACGACGAATTTAACGTGCACCAGTACCAATAGCCTACGGTCTCCGGAAGGCAGCGGGGCATTTTTTTAAAAATTTGTATTATTAAACGTTTCTGTGGGTTTACATCTAGCCTCTTTAATGCAGCCGCGTATGCCCAATAGTATACCCAGTGAATCGTAAATTTATTGTACATTTTAATTACGAGTACACATTTGTTTATAAAAATGGCTAGTGCATAATGCCTCCTTCATAGTTTATCGTTCAATATTAAATTGATTTGATGAAACAAATTGATACGGTTCATTGCTGATATCATCTATTTAAATGTAATGTTAATTTAGTTGAGATTAAATTATATATTGTTTTGTAGTTTATAACCCAATGAACACTAATAGTTACCTAACAAAATAAATTTGAAATCTTGAATATTTTTAAAAATTTGGGTGCCTCTTTAAAACTGCGGCGCTTGCTGCAACCAACCAAAATGCAGCAGCCCAATTATCGTATTATAGAAAAGAAATACGGCACAGTCCTGGGCTCAAACTTAGTCTCAGCTGATAGACAGACTTTATTTACCTCCATGCCCTGAAAGCCCCTGATTTAAAATTTAATATCCTTAAATTGGTGTACCAGCAATATATTTTTTGGCCGGTTAGCCAACGCAATGGTTAGAGTGCTATCCTTTGGAGCTGCTGTGCTCGGGTTTGAATCTCGGCAAAGGCATGGATGTTTGTGTTTGTCAATAAATGTTGTTATTTGTCTATGTGTTTGTGGAGTCCTTCTTTGTGTGTCTCTTGTGACTGTCTCTTCTGGCGAGCGGGGTAATGGGCTAAAAAGCATACATCCTTCCCTTCTAGAGGGCGCAATCACTGTCATTTGTCATAGTCTCAGCTGATAGACATACTTTATTTACCCCCATGCCCCAAAGGCCCCCGATGTAAAATTTAATATCCTTAACCCTTTAACCTCGAAACCGGCCCAGGACGGCTCTACCAGCAAACATCGGGAAGGCCGTTTTCGGCCGTTTCGTTTCACAAATAGGGGTGTTGGGTATGTTAAAAATTGAGCGTGCTGTGGAAAAAAAAGTATCCGCTAGTGATCATTTCGGTCGTTAGTAATCCTATATAATCGGACCTTTTTGACTTTGAATAAAAATAACATTCTGAGTTAATTGCATGACACAAAATTTGCATAAGGGGCCGTCTTCATATTAAAAATGTTACTAACTTTAAAATTTCCAATAGCAACACCCCTTTTTGAGTCCATATTTCTAATTTATGACGTATTTTAATACGAAATGCCAAATTTTGTTAGTTTTTAAGCATTATTAGGGGAGTTAGAGACGTGCAAAGTTTAGGTGCCATAATGTTAAACGAGTTTCACATAAAAAACTATCCCAATCTAGAAATAATTAGGATAATGAAACGAACTTTTTACTGAAAAGAAATTATTATAACCCAAACAAAATGCATTCAATATTTGGGTATTTAAAACAATTTTTATACTTTTAAATAATTATTATATTATTTTTTTAAAAAAATTTGAATAGAAACCCCTTAATATTTTTACAGAAATATATTTAAGACAGGAAGTTTAAGCGAAATCCCAATTTTTAATTTCTTTTTTACATAATTTGCTGAGTAAATCACAAAATACTTTTTAATTGAGCTTCAGGGGACTGTGTATAAGATTATATATGAACTTGATAAACAAATACCGCTTTGGAAAGGAAGGTAAACATCATTAAACCAACAACCTTGAGATGGTCCCCCATAGGACATCAAGTGATTCGATGGAATAACTCGTTAAATATTCATCCAAATGTAACAAAAACTCAGATTTAGGGGTTTTCGAGGATGCTTAACATTTCTAAATAATCAAATATGGGTGTTACTATTGAAAATTTCAAAGTTGTTAACATTTTTAATATGAAGACCTCCCCTTATGAACATTTTGTTTCATGCAATTAACTTAAAATGTTATTTATTCACAAAGTCAAAAAGGTCCGATTCCATAGGATGACTAACGGCCGAAATAATCACTTGGGTATTTTTTGATACAGGACGATTCCATTTCGCTTTTTTCCTGCCTAGAAAAACTCGTATTTCGGGGATGAGAAATTCTCCCAATGCTGGGCCAATAAGGGTTAGCATATTGGCTCCACATTGTAACCAATATTGGGCCCATATTCGATGCTACTTGGGCAAGGTTTTACAGTGATGTGAACTGTCTGCAGGAACTAAAAATAATGCGAATTTAGTGAACTAAACCGTTACCGTTGAAAAATTCAGCCGTGTCTGTACACTCTTAAAACAACAGAGTGAAAACCACGTTGGAGAAGTGCATTTTCGACACTGGAAAGGAGTGAATACTAACTCAGACCTAGTGAAAATCACTCGTTTGGAGTGATCCTGTCGGAGGTTTAACATGCAAAGGATCCACTCCTCTAGGAGAAGTGCATTTTCTTGGAGCATTTTCTTTCTCTTCACATTGGAGGAGTGAAAATTAACTAAGCCTGAGTTAAAATAGCTCGTTTGTTTTAAGAGTGTAGAAATTCCGAATAATCAGATAGTACGGTGCTACTTGTTGAAAGAAGTAAAATTTTAACACACCAATCCTTTATTGGTTTCTAAATCTGTATCACTTTCTTCTGGCTAAAAATACTCCATCTCTTACTAATAAGCTAAGACCATACCGTCGTTGGCTAGAATTAAAATCACTAATTAATAAATTTAGAGTTTGAACTTTTTTAGGCCTTAAATCCAATATGATGGTTAAAAAAAGTAACGTGAAGTGTAGATATTTTTTCAGGGAATCCTTATTCAATCGTTTTATTCCAAAACGAATTAAGGAATCCAAAAATTGTATCGAAATATTTCCAAGAGCTTCTTATAAAAAATGTGTGATCCATAATTTTACAGAATATTTTCTGATATGTACAGATTTAGAAGGTTAAGTTTACAAAATACGAATAGTACAAGAAACTTAACTGTGGTTCACATAACTCAATTTTAAAAATTACATCGTAGTACTTTTCGGACAAACAGAACCCAATTTAAAAGGTGCCACACTTGGAGAAAAGAAATTACTAATTATCTTTCGATGATATGAATTAAGAGATTTTTTCTTCTGTTTTTTACTATTTCATGCTTGTTGAAAGCCAAATTGAGCATGTTCTTATTTGATAATTTGAAATAATTTTTATAAAAGAAGTTCTTCAAACCGGAATGGAAGCTTTGGTGAGATTATGGATTTATAGTAGATTTTCTTTAAAACATTTCACTAAAACAAGTCACAAATAAATGCTTTGACAATCAATTTTTTTTTGTTTTATTTCCTCATTATATTTCAATTTTTTTTCAATTAATTTGGTTGTTTCAGTTCACGTAATTTTTTTCCAACTTACATTCCTGCACTACTTCTAATTCTTCCAATTGGTGTTCTGTTTCCCCTTGAGCTCGTTAAAGAATATATTTCTCATCATTCAATTATTTCTATTGTCACTCAATAATTCCAACATGCCCAGTAATTATAATTATTAAGTTTATTATAAACTAAGATTAATCTTAACTAAATTCTCGGAAAAAGAAACCTAAGTTTGTCATGTACGGCTTTAAATGACTGAAACGTTAACGAAAACTGACAGATATAATGATCTAAATCTAAAACAGTAATTTCGTTTTCATTATAGAAAACATACAATAAAAAAATCAAGGCAATATATTTAAGAAACCGTAGCTGATAAATTATCTCAAAAATGTCTCTGGTCTACATGAAAAATCTACAAATATCAATATTAACCCTTTCATTCCATTCGATCGCTATATCAAAGTCCCAAACTCGGAGACAAAGAATGAAATATGAATTATGACATTCTATCAAAATGAAAACTCTAAAATGATGGATCCTAAAGCGGCCTACTCTAAGATCAATCAAGCCTAAAATCACTCAGCATTCGTTCCGGAAAATGGCACATCTTCATGTATTTTCAAGTTACTTACGATGAAACTCAAAGCTAGGAGGGAAATATATACGTTTTTCGCAAGGAACAAATACCTTATTTAAGGATATATTTTTATTTTGGTATTTTAAACGGATAATAATTGATCTTGTATTGTTATTAGGTATAGTGAACGTACACTTGCCTCACTCTCAGAAATAACACTATCATTTTTGACGATTCATGAATCCTCAAGCCTCATTTCGTTAATTTTGAGGATTGTTTCGTCAAAATATCACGTGACTTTTGAGTAAACGCGAATCCTTACTTTTACGATCGTGATTTGACGATTCTGTATCTTGATTCTGAGGAAACTGAATCTCATTGTTGTACTCACATGCTCAAAAATGACGAAATATTTCTTTAGATTAGACGACATTCAAATCCTCATAAAAATGACGATTCAAATTTCCTCACTTTGAGGAAACGAAAACTCGGAGCATTTATCAGTAACGGAATCGTCAAAATTTAGGAAAATTTCGTCATTTTTGAGCATTCATTTTTTAGAGTGTAAGTGTAAACTTAAAGCTTTATAACAAAATTACCTCTTAACCTTGTTTTACTTTAGCTGCCTAACGGATATTATCTGAAAAAAAAAAGACTATTTTTAATGTTGCACTGAAATTCTACACAGTTGGTTTGCATGCAAATGCGCTGCTAACTCAAAAGACAAATTGTGAAAGTGGATCACTTGTACTTAGATCCTTTTATATACGTCGGCCACACTGTAGCGGTTCAAATAACATTAGTCTCTTGTTACTTCAAAGACAGGTAAAAAAACAGCTATTCGTGTTACTTTGTTTAACATCCCTCACCCATATCTTGAGTAGGCAGTTTACACAGAGGTTCGTTTTATGAGAATCGGAAAACGGCCCCGTATTTTCTGCCTTAAAAGTCAACCCTTGTTTGTCTTTCCCAAGGTTTAACTGCATTGTTGAGCCAAAAGTAGGGACCTATAATAATAAACTGCAGTTTAAACTTTCATAAATCGGGTTTTATGCAAAAATAAAGTTTATTTCAAAGGTTACGATATTTTATACTTGAAGATGCAGTGGCCGCTTTGATGTTTGGATTCCGAAATATCATTTTATGGTGGAGTTTTGTTGCCGGGTTTATTACGTTGATAGTGATATTGGAGAAGAATTTCATAAATGCATAAAAATTTAGTGGTAATAAATAATTTATTGTAACTGAAATATAAAAATTTATTAAGAGAGATATACTAAATTTTAAGTGATCTGATGTTAATTTAGTAACCTAAGAGAAAACAGATTGTTAGGGAGACCACACAAAGATTTTTTCCCAACTAATAATTTAGAAAAAGTGTTTATAAAATTATTTTATTGTTAGGTTAATTGAACTTTTTTTCTTCTTCTTCAGGAGCGCAACAGCCCTTTGCAGGCCTTGGCTGCCTTAACAGAACGCCTTCTCCAGCTCCCCCTGTCCATGGCAGGAGGAGCTTACAGGGATACTTTTACTATCGTGATTTGACGATTCTGTATCTTGATTCTGGGGAAACTGAATCTTATTGTTGTACTCACATGCTCAAAAATGACGAAATATTTCTTTGGATTAGACGACACTCAAATCCTCATAAATATGACGATTCCAATTTCGCGAACTGAAAATTAACTCAGACTGAGTTAAAATCGCTCGTTCGTTTTAAGAGTGTACCTCTGGAGTGGGACCCCTAAGGATTCTTGAAGGTGGCAATTTTTACGGGGCTATCTTCAGCATAGAGTTATTAAAGAGAAGAGATCGGCCCATGTACGTGCGCAGTAACGCACAAAAGAAGCAGGCTAGAGCAATGCATCTTGGGTTACCTTAGTGCCAGTGTCATGTGCAGTAGCTCAAAAATCCGCTAAAGCGATGCATCTTGGGATACCTCAGTGTGCCCAGTAGCTTGAAAAACCTGACAGCCCTGCTTCAAATCATTTGAACTGAACCCATCTACTCCTCCTTCCTAACTCTATGATCTTCAGGGTCTCTCCAGAGATACGGCCGCGCCATCTTAGTCGGTAACTTCTGCATAATTTGAGGCTGCTTATAGAGCATATAAAGTTCAAAGTTGTATCGTATTCTACAACATCCTCCCTCTAGTCCAAAGATAGTTCTAAATATATTTCTTTCGAAAAGTTAATTGAACTTTTATCCTCTTAAAATTGTAATGAAAACAAAACGTTCAGTCGCTAGGTTGTATCAATTCAAAATCATGTGCTTATAATTTTGTTTTCACTGAAAAGGCTTCATATCTGGAATTCAGTTCCTAAAATCAGATAATTCAGAAAACCATGTATGCAAATGGCTTTTTTTTTTATTTTATCCACATGCTTTAACAGATTTTGTTGTATATTCGAAGATAGTAGAAGAATTCGATAGCATATTACTAGTTATTAAAAACAGGTAAATAATTAGTAAAGTTTTGAACCAATTTTGCTAGGCCTAACGCTATTGGAGTAAGTTCTTCATGTGATTCACTGAAGTGAACTGAAACTGTGGAAGGAGCTTCCCATGAAAAGTTGTCAAAGAATATTTTGGGTCACTTGGCAACAACTTTAGGGTGAATATGTGCCACATTCGGCATGAATTCGCCGATCACAATTGACACTTGACTTGATAGTTTGCATAGGATGTCAAAATCGCTCAACAAGAATTTAAGTTTTAAAGATTGTTCCCGAAATTCTACTCTTTATAGTACATGTCGAAACTTCATAAAATAAAGAACCTATTAAAGCAATAACTTATAAATTTTCTGTTTAAAAAATTATTGAAAAAGTTGGTATAAATTGCCTATTTTAACAGGTAAAGTATACGATTGGCGGCAAAAATTGAGTTGCTCCTACAGGGTTGTTGAGCTTCACCGACCCTATTGGCGAGCGTTTCAATGCTCATTCCAGAGTTTCAGTGATGTGATTCTGAACGCCAAGAAAAATTCAATTTGCTGTAAAAAACATAACTGTGTTGTTAAAAAAAAACAGAAATATACTGTAATTTTACAGAATTTTATTTTCAGTGAATCATATTGTACTGTAATCCTTCAATACTAAGCTGACAGTTATGCATTACAACCGCAATTCTTGACGCTCAATTTTCCATTCAGAAACATACCCCAATATCTCAAGACGTCCCAATTTGTTGCACACAGGCCACTGCTTGCCACTTGCCAGAAATCCATAAAACCTTTTTAACACTGTGACGCACTCTCATTTTATGACTTTAAAGCAAGTTTTTCACCATCTTTAAAAGTTTTTTTTCTATGGCTGTTTGTTCAAAGGGTGCAATATACTTTTACTACTAGGACGACCCGGGAATTTATTCTTGAGGGCTGGACGATTATTTTTAAGCCTTCCTTCTTGGAATTGTGAATGAGGAGGAAGGATATGATGAATAAATATTAGGTTTTGGGGTGGCAGAGGGTTAGAGATTGACTTGGTACAGTTAACTTGTTCTCTGAAATTCAACATATATTGTGGAGAAAAAAACTCAACAAAATGAAATTCATCAGATTGTATGTTAAAGTTGTGATTTAAGAGGGACTGTCAGTCTCTTAGAGTTAATGCCTTAATTTTGAAATCACAACTTTTTCAAAAGAATTGATTTGCCATATTATCTCATTTTCACCAGGTATGGGAAATCACTATAACATAAATTTAAAACAGAATAGGAAAGAAAACTACATTCAGTTACTTAATTATTAATTGATAACGTTTTAAAATAGTGTCGCTTTCGCTGAATGTATTTGGCGTTTTCAAACTTCAAAAATACATAAATAAATAACCAGATAACATTTTCGTTTCAAATTTGTTTCATCCCGTCCCGATGCTATGTTTATTACCATACCTGTAGAAAAGGTTTTACATGGGAAAGTAAAATTTCTGCGGAAGTTATGGTTCTAAAACTAATGCATTAGCTATATGGGACTGCAATCCATCTTAAAATTACTAGAAGTAAGCAATCGTCTTAAGTAAAATAGTTAGGAGCCTATTCATTTGAATAATGTAGTTTTTGAAGTAATCAATAGGAAAGAATCAAAAAGTCGTGTATGGCCCGAGTAATATATGTTAGTACAAAGATTTAAAAAAAATGACAATTAATTTAAAAATGACCGATAAATATCGACAACGAAATTATATGAACTCAGAAAACTTGTGTTTAAACATCATAAACGGAACACAAGTATTGTTACAAAATATTTCTTTAGTAACCCGATATTAAAGAGATAGTTTTAAATAAAACAATAAGTGTTTTTTAACTTTTAACTTTTTTTAAACAGAAGTAACTTTTTTATATTTTTATAAGAAGCCATATTTCATTTATTATTATTATTTTAGGGAAGCCCTAATAACAACACAAAACTATGCGCACTTCATAGCCATTTTGTAACTGCTATCCAAAAAGAATTTACAAGTTTGGTAGAAGGCTTGTTATATTATTTCAGTTTTTGGTGTCTCGAAATTAATCGTTGAGAACTGTTATTGTTTTTCTGCAGCTAACGTAAAAAGGGTTTTGGGTTCGGATTATCTAGTTGTTTTTACCTTAAAAAATGCTAGTAGGCGTTTGTTTCGTATACACAAGGTGGAATATTTATGATGTTCGAACGCTTTAAGAGGCTTAAGAATTTATTTATTCTTTTGTTGAAAAAAAAAGCTTTTTAAGTGTTAGTTCATGCTAAGCCTGGTAAATGAGTGTTAAGAAAATCCTTTAACATACAAATATATCTGTGTATTATTAGTTATTTTAGTAATTACAGTCTAGAATAAATGTAAAAATGTATACTATTATAAATCCTTTTGTAAATATTTAAAGAAAAGCATGTGTTTTCAGTATGAGTTTTATATGTTCTAAATATATATTATGAAAGAAAACATATTTTAGATCGCTTTAATGAAACAAACAATAAGTATTAATTGAAAAAACTATTTACTCCATTTTCATGCAGGGTTTATTGAGATAATTAATTAGTTAACAAAAACCATTAATTTGTTTAACAAAAAAATATTAATTGTTAACAAAATTATCGTCGTTCGTATATTTAAAGAATTTATTCAAATAACTTTTTCTGTTTAAAGGTTATTTCTTATTAAAATATTCATCTAACATCTTTCTGCCTAAGTTATCATCATTTGTATAAATTAAGTGTTGAAGCAATAAACAACATAATTTAATTTTTTTTTACAAAAAATAGCAAGCCCTTGATGACATCCACTTTAACAGAGAAATAAATAAGTGACAAACTTCTTATAACTAATAAAAATGTTTATCCTCTGGAGTCAAAGTTTAATCTATTTAACTCTGCCAAAAAAATTGCTATAAATTTTAAACGGAAAAAGACGTATTTATTTAAACTCCGACCAACATTTGTCATTTACAGAACAACAATAACCTTTAACACAGCAACAACAAAAACGGAAACGACATTAATAGCAACAAAGAAGCAAACGGGAATAAACATTATTCCATAACTGCAGAATTATTCATGCCCTATCACATGGATATAAGAATAGAGGGAGTTTTTTGGCGAGCAAAAATGAGAAGCCGCCAAATAGTAGCTATTTTTATATGATATGTTCATTTTTGACAATTTTTTTATATGATATGTTCATTTTTGACATTTTTTTTATACAATATGTTCATTTATAACGATTTTTTTTAATGATATGTTCATATTTGACAATTTATATAATTTTGGCATTTTTTTAAGTCTCCTTACTCATTTTCTTTTGTTAAAAAAAGAGTGAAGTTAATGTGATAAGCCCAAATACAATGCACTTTAAATGAGGTTTCTATCCGAAACGTTTTAATTATTCTTTTGGAATAGGGATATAAATATTCTTGAGAAAGTGGCAGTTTGGGGAGTTGTAGTGTAGTGTGACCTCTGACTGAGTATAATCTGTAAAAAGAATTCCTAATTATTTAATTGAAAGAAAAAAAGAGCATTGACTTAAATGAAAAAGCCGCGATTTTACATGTTAAAGGTGAATAAGACCACGGGTAACCAAAGTGGCTCTGCATTAAATTAATAGGAAAAAAATGACTTTCTTCATTTCTCCGGCAGTATTAAATATTTCTACAAACGTTTTTTTTCCTATATGATTAAAGTATCTGACTTACAGTGCCCATATTCAAACTTTTTGATATTCGTTCGAATATTTTTTTGGAAAATTATTTGCTAAAATTTAAAAAGAATATTCGAACCAATTTCAAATGTGGGATTATAGAGACCTGTAAGTCAGCTGCAATTATCATGTGAAAGAAAACGTATGAAAAAATACTCAATACATCCCGAGAAATGTGGCGTAGAAAATATTTTTTTCGTTGGGGATCAACACAGAGCGGCTGTGAGGCGCTCTGTGGTCAGTGTCTCGATCTACGGATCGGAAGGTCCCGCGATGGGCGGTCATTGTGCAGTTTCCCATGGGTACAGGTTCCTGGAGACTATTTCCCTCCCCTTCAGTGACATGTCTAAATTGTGGAGGTGGCGCGTGATGGATGTCATCATCTGTCACGTATATGTGTGCATGTGAGTGTGCGAGTGTTGTGACTGTCTTACTTGACGAAGGTTTATAAGCGACTCTCTGAGCAAGCACACAAGCCTGAAAGTATATGTATATCAACCAACCAACAACCGAGGTACTTTGGTTTGGAGACCCATGTCCCATTTTCAGTTAGTTTTAATCCGTCTTATGTATAGTATGAAAGATGAAGCAGAAGACCTTCGGAGTTTGTATAATAAGACGTATCACCTATAGTCAAGCCTTCTCTAGGAAAACTCGGACTGTAGGCACAACCTTTTTTTGGCCAATTTACGGATGTATGATTTGCAATAATGATGGTGCTATATGACCTATGTATCAATTGTTTGCTGCAATTTTATTGGCTTCCTTATAAACATCAATCTAAACGATCACCATTAGGTCAAATTCTTAGTCAAAATCGAGCAAAAAACACAGTGGAGTTTATTTTTTTTTTAAATATATTTTGGGGATTTACGGCATTTAGCATTATATAAACTGAAATTAAGGGGCCAATAAAATTTGGGGGCCCTAGGTCCGAGACTAACGGGCCTTATGGAAGAACAGGCCCAGCCTATAGTTGACCAAGTGTTTGTTTGAAGGCCCGTCAGTGGCCTAATAGTTAAGGCATCCGTCTCGGGATTCAGCCTTCTCAGGAGTGCGGGGGTTCGAATCCCACCTACTGCCAGTCACTCTATAAATCGGATATCTGTACTATGAAAGAATAGAACATCCAACTCGTGACGGATGGGCCCGAGTACACTGTGACTGACGTGCTCATTAAATCTCTTTTGCCCAAAGTCCTGACGGTCTCAGCGCACGATGCCGCTCGAAGTTCCGTTGGGTGTCCGATCAAGTGTCGACCTCGTCACTTGACCAGGGTTCTAAATTACGAGGCGTTTATTGGCTGTGTTAAAGCTCCTAAAGGAGGCTAGAAATAGGCTACCGGAAACGATTTCATTACCATTACCATTTTTGTTTGAAACTACCATGGTTTCCCTTACCAAACCTATTTTTGCATTAATTTTGACTCAACAGCATCCCCCACATATTCTAACCATCATGCTTCTTATCACCACAGGGAAAAAAACTTTAAAATAAAGAAGAATCCCTCCAACATGGTGCATTGGCGGCCAACCGTAGAATTTACGCACAAAATATGCATATTTATAGCGCACAATAGAAATAAAAAAAAATAGCGTAAAGATAAATGAGGTCTGGAAAAAAACTCGCATATCTTTCCCTGAGATAATAGTTTATATTTGTGTGGTCGACTAGAATACGATATACTGTTTTTATGGTCGTTTTGACGCAGTTGGGATGGGTATATATTTTCTTTGTTGCAGTTTTAAGTGTGTCATTGGTTTTAATGGGATGACATTTATTTGAAAATGTTTATTTAGCGTTTTAGAAATATATGATTAAGTATTTGAATGGACTATGTTGTAACGAAAATATCAGTTTGTATTTATATTCCTAACCTATTGTTGATTTAAAAAAAAAAATTATGAATTTTTTATTTTTGACGTGTTTCTTTTATCATAATGTTCATGAATATATTTGGAGTTCCTTTCATTTACAATATTGGAAATAAAATTATGACGAGAAAACTTTTCGGAGCATTTAAAATTTAAATATCACTTTGCCAACAAAGCAACTTTTCCCCAAATAATTTATAATGTTTAACAAATTTTATTAAACTGAATAATAATTACCAATTATAGTATGTACTATCTTTCTAGGAACATCAATAGCACCTCTGAGTATTCTGTCATGACTTCAACTTACATAGGCTGAATTTGAACTCAAAAAGCATTTGAAGAGTTCGTTTCCAAATGGCGTTAAGTCACAGTTTTCAAAAGTTGAATTTTCGATGCAAACAAAACAAATGTGTCAGACCATATTAACGATGTATCTGCTTTAAGTAAACGTTCTAAACAGAGTTAGAACAGGGGAATATTATCATCTCCTTATTTTTAATGGAACCTAACACAGTTTTTTAATGGAAAAAAATTAACTTAACGCCTTTCGGCAATAACCATTTTAAAAACTATCTTCCTTACACAGAGAAAAATTTAATCCCTAAAAACTTAATTGAAATACTTTATAACAAAACTTGAAATCTACAGAAACCTTATTATAAGAAATCAACCAGATAGGGGCAAATTAAAAAAGAACAAAGACAAGCCAAAGCGTTAAGTCAAAGTTTTCAGAAGTTGACTTTCCCATTCCAATTAAAAAATGTGGCAGAACATATGTAAAAGGGTATTTTTGATTAAAAAATATTTTTTAAAGAATAGAGAAAAAAAATACTTAACGCCTTTCGGCAACAGGCAGTTTTAAAACTGCACTCATTAGACTGGGAAAAATCTAATCCCTAAAAAACGTAATTGAAATAAAACTTGAAATCTACAAGAACCCTATTGTACAAAACCAACCAGATTGGGTAAATTAAAAAAGAATAAAATACCCTGGGGGGCACATTATTCCGTGTCCATAGCTTAGGAAATGGAAATCCATTCCCATTACCATAAATAATGGACAAGGTACAACCGCCCCGCTGTTGCTACAAGGGTCCCCCGCCAACACAAGACATACCTAGAAATAATTAAGGGGTCATAGGAGTCTTAAAAATGTGCAAAGAAGGTACTACAAAGTTTTGTTTGACCTCTCTTGTAATTTTTTAACTACTCAATATATAAGTATAATTTTTTATATGTAATTCTATAGGATTTATTTATTATAAAACAAGTTTTAAAATTTATGAAACTTTAGCCAAAGCTAAAATGAATGATATTAAACATAATGCTACTTGAACACATTGTGATTAGGCTTGCGCGGCAAATTGTGAGGTCAAATTTGAAAAAATGACCAAGAAAATGACTTTATATTGTACAAATATGTACAAACAAAGACTTATACCTAAATTCTCTGCTCAATTTTAATTACAAAATTATTTTAATAAATTTTTTCTAAAGAAATTCATAAAAAGTTTAAAATTTTGATTTAAAATATTTTTACAAATAATTTCTAATTAAAATTGAGCTGATAATTTAGGTATAAGTCCTTGTTTGTACATATTTGTACAATATAAAGTCATTTTCGTGGTCATTTTTTCAATTTTGACCTCAAAATTTGCCGCGCAAGCCTAATCCCAATGTGTTCAAATAGCTTCATGTTTAATATCATTTATTTTAGTTTTGGCTAAAGTTTCATAAATTTTAAAACTAGTTTTATAATAAATAAATCTTGTAGAATTACATATAAAAAAATTATACTTATACATTGAGTAGTTAAAAAATGACATGAAAGATCAAACTATGCTTTGTAGTATCTACTTTGCACATTTTCAAGACTCTTGTGACCCCTTAAGGCAAGTCGTTGGAGGCTGCACCGGAATGTGACAATGGTAAAAGGCTGAACTTATTGCATTTGTTTATGGATACGGTCCTGTCGTGACCATATGGAAGACAGCGGTTAACTTTGTATCAGATGGTTTCTTGCAGTTTGGTCTTTGGCCTCGGTATGGTTCTTAGGGGGAATGGTAATGGCCAGCAATGAGTTAGGTGGAATTTTTATGGAGATATTATGTGTGGACGGGCTTGTAGACCAAGAAGGTTGCTCGCGGTAGTGTGAGGTAATAGGGTCAGAAAGAAAGAAAGCTCTTGGTGGAATTAAAGTTAAACCTGAATTCGTTTGCCTAATGAGAATAGCAAAACTTTTTTTCGTATGTTAAAGTGCCGTATTCATTAGCAATGTTACTAATTGGATGCTTCAGTGAAGTATTTTTCATCCGAAACTCAAAGTAAAAGCATTTTATGCATGAATAGCTAAAATATTAAGGTTTTAAATACTTTTTTAAAGACCTATCGTACGAAAATTATTATCTAACTTAGCATTTATCCTGTATAAATGATACTTTTTTCAATCGTACATATTTTGCACATTTTTGCAGTCTAAAACAAGTTTTGACTGTTATTCATGGGTATAGAAATGTGACAATGGTTAAAGGCAGAAGCAGATCCTATTTTATTTGTATATTATACAGTTTTCTCGTGATTATCTGGACAGTGTCTGTTTTGTGCTAGAAGTTAAAACAATGGTTCTTGGAAATTATTGCTGTGTGTTTGTCTGTTGGTCTTTGCTTCAGAAAGGTCTAAGGATGAATGTTAATGATCGACAATGAGCTTGGTGTTAGTTTTATGGAATTCCTTCCATGAGATTAATAAGCATATGCAGGCTGTTTGTAAACTCAAAAGTCTACTTGGTATGTTGCAAAATGTTTCCCTATGAGCCTCCCTAGGCAGACTTTTTCTGCTAACTTCAGATCAATAGCTGGTCATGACTATCTTCATTGATATCTGCACCGTACTAGTGTTTTGGAGGTGGTTGACTGCCACTATGCTCAACTGGAACTTTTACATATTTTTAAACATTTGACAAATTGTCCCTTTCTGGCCAATGTTTGTAATTGTTTACCTTTTGACAACCTGAATCAAAAGGCTATGCTTTATTCTGCCGCATGAAGGGAAATGTCCAATATGACCAGCTCCCCGACGTTCATAAAAAATGTTGCTAAATGTATTTTCGAAGCAAAGTCTTTGAAGTAAAATTATTTTTTGAATGTAAATTATTTGGGTCGAATACAATGGTTTATGTAAATACTTGTGTAACACTTGGTGTATATTCGATTTTTTTTTCATGTTGTACCGATATTTACTATTGGTTTTTGTGCATGTGCTACGATACGATGTATATTTTTTAGCAAGGACTAATGCAAATTGAATGGCAGACTATGCTTTGTATATGTAAACGTCGACATGTTCTCGCTTTTCTTCCAAATTTTTAACGGCCTTAACGATAAATTTAAATGATTGAAAATAAGTTTCGTGAAATCTTTATGTAACACAAAATATTATGTTTATAATCCACACAACAAACACTCAAAATCTCCCAGAAAGGTTGCATGCGTGTTTGTAATTATATATTTGGAGCACAAAATGTTAGTAATTGGCCTTAAGAAGCTTTAAAATAACCACTGATGAACATAAGTTTTTATGTTCATCAATGGCTATAAATATTCTACAATAGAACTATGGAGCCACACAAACTTGTGGTATGCTTTTAGTAGTGACTGCTTAAAAGAAATTTTCTTGTTCTCAATTATCGTGCCCATTCATTTTCCTAAAAATCAGTTAAGCATTTTCTCACGAATCTTTTTTATACACTTACAACCATAAAATATATGAATATTATTAAAAGTCATATAATCAATGTTTTAAACATCTTATCTACGGTATTGGAGTAAGTTTTTCATTTAACTTTGTACGTCTTGAAAACATCGATTTACTTTTGTAAAACAAACATTCCAACACTTTAAAGTGAAAAAATAACAATCACAAAATGTACTGTAAATTTTCAGAATTGTTTTTTTGGTATAACCCTATTTGTTATTATACAATCTAATAAAATTTCATATATAAACAAAAACATGAAATTCGACCTTCATTCTTATAATTTCATTATGCTTTTGCTTCATATCCCATACTCTCTACCTCTACCCTATCTATTTTCCTTAGGCCATCCTCCCACCCTTTGTTTTCGAATGCGTTCTAACTTCGTTTCTTCGACACACAAACAAATTCAATTTCATAAAAAAAAAAAATTCAAAAAGAAATCTTATAGAATACAATATCTATTCCCTTCTCAAAATATTATTACTTTAATATAGGATATCTCCATACATATTACCACGAACAAAATATCAAAATAAAAACACCGCTGGGGAAAAGAAGGACGTTTTCTAAAGTTGTATATATGTAAATGTTAGTGTTTTCATTACTGACGGCGTAAGGGCTGTGTAAGATGTAACAGAAACATGGGTCTAAGTCAATTTTTGACTTGGGCCGTTTCAGATCTCAAATAGTCAGGTATGTTAGTTTTAATTTTTGTATATTTTCACAGAAAACTGGAACAAGTCAGGGATAGACTTAGTCTATTCTTGCATTATTGTTTTTAGGATGCACCCATACGTTGTAAATAAAAACAAAAACTTATTTATTACCTGTTCTATACATGAATGAGAAAAAATATTCTAATAGTTCTTCAGTTTTATTTTGAGTTCCAATTTTCATTATCACTCAGTGATAATGAAATCAATGAGCGTACAGCGAAAGATTGAGCGTAGAGCCAATGAGCGTAGAGCCAATTTTCAATCTCCCAAAATTTAAAATTTTGATACAATGAGCGTAGAGCAAGAGGTTCAAATCCTCCATATTTCTCTCTCTACCTACATTTTTTTTTTTTTTTTCATATTTTTTTTTTCAAATACACATTAAAATGCATCTTTTGTAAATTATGAAAAATAAATAATGTTTAAAATTAATGAAGAGCATTTTTATTTTAGTGAATGTTGTGTAGTCCTATAAGCTATAGAAATACACACTTTTAATGCAATGCATGCACAAACAACCTTTGTCATTTGCTTACAATACACTTTTATTCACTTATTTTCACATACAATATGCTTTTACAAATTTCTTTTGATTTTCCTTTGCTAGACCTCCGAAATCGTATTTGACCCTAAAAGTGATTTTTAGATCATATTCTATAAAAAAAAATTGCGGCTCTTTAAGTTTGAAATAAATTGTGAAGCAATAGAAACGTAAAACAAAAAAGTCATACTTTAAAAATATATCAATTAACTCCTAGAACTATTTCTTTTATCGTAAGAGCCGAATAAAATATAGCGAAAATCGACATTGGATATAAATAATTACTTTTTTCAAACCGTTTTTTTTTAATTTGTGGAAAAAAAAAAGTATTTTAAAACAAAAATTTAAATTCCACTCATCATCCTAACCCATTTTTTTAAACTACATTTCATTTGTTTATAATAAACAGAAACCTGAAACAACAGCTTCATAAAAATAGTTTCGATAACACTCCTTTAGACGAAAAAGGAAATTCGGGTTGTCTTATAAAACGAGCTCCTAAGTTTTCTATTGGGGAAAGAAAAATATGGGATTTAAATATAATTTTAAATTGCATTCAAGGGGGCTGGGGAGAGCCAGTTTTGTAATTTAAAAGTTTAATAATAAATGTCGAAATTACACTTTGGGTGGGATTTCAAAGTTTGGATTCAATTTGATGGATAAGATCGTCTTTTTACTGCAACCTGATGGGGAACGCTGCATAAATATTTCGAAATCTAATTAAAAAGTATTTTCTGATATTTTTCTATGGGGAGGGAAGAAGGAAGCGTGGGTTAGAGGTGTGAAATGTTTAGTAATTTAATCCTATTGTGTAACGTAAAAATACGTTTGGATTATAGGATTATATGTGTATACATGTTGTCATAAAATATACATTACTTTAGGAAAAATGTTTACCAAAATATTTTAAGTTGGGACTTAGGGTGCTGTGGTATCTCCCCTTTCCTGTGCACTGCAAGATTTAGGGGAAAGTGCTCAGCTTTGGGACAGTTGTACCTGGGGACATGGTGAATAACTCGTTTGAGGGAAATCGAAAAAATCCTGTATTTTTAGTGGCAACACTACTAACAAAACTTTATCTTCTCTTGTTAAAGAAGGGTCACCGAAAGCTAATGGGGGCATAATAAACAGGATTTATTGATTTCACACATTTCGAGTAACTTTAACTATCATTTTATATTTTGTATTACGTCTCGGTTTAATCTTCTTGTCGGTTCTTCTTAGTACTACTTAATAAGCCATGTTTGAAGTAATTTTTAATCCTATTTGTGTTTTTCAAAACTTAACACTTTTTTATTACAATGCGTTTAAAAAAATTACCCGATGTGCTGTTCCTTGGGACAGTATTTAGGTTGTACCTAGGGACGTCCGTAGGTACAACCAATTTTTCGGCTGCACTGTAAATTGCTGTGTACTGTGCCTATTACTGTTTCTCTGATTTTTCAAATGTCATTAAGTTCAGATCAGAGGCCACAGACCTGTTCTTCTGTATATATCGAAGAAATTTGACCACTTTCAAAACACCTTCCACGAAAACAAAAACCAAGAGAGGCAAAAAGGAGAATCTTATTTTAATACAGAATACAGAAGTTAAACAGAAAACGACCAAAAGCAAAAAGTTTGCTCCAAGTAAAAATAAAGCAAATATGCGTTTGTAGGATGTTGAATGGAAGGATTTAACTCAACCCTTAATTCAAACATAAATATTCGAAAATGATTTGACACTAAATTTGCATAATTAATCAACAAATAATGATGAACTTCAAATAGGGGACTTTGTTTTAGTGAGGTTTCTGTTGAAAACAACTGTCAAATATTACTTGGCCAATATTATTGAAGTACAGGGTAATGAATTTAATATAGAATACTTAAAAAATATTGAAAATTCGAATAAATTTACTAAAACTGAAAAATATGTTGAAAAATTTAAACTCGATAGAGTTGATACAATTCCAAAACTTCCAGCACCAAATGTTGTTAGCCAAGCCACAAGAAGATAACAGCAGATTTAATTGTTATTTTTTGGCTTATAAGTTATCTTGCAAATTTGCAAATTATGTCATTGAAAAATAAAGCTACTATTTAAAATTACAACAAACTTACTCTATTTCCAAGTCTTGGGGATTACATTTATTAGTTTTTTATAAATAAAAAAGCATTTGGGAAGCGTATTCGTTAATTGTATATAAAACGTATTCATTAATACATTTTAAATTAAGAAAAAGGAAGAGTTAGATACTTTTTTTAGAAAAATGTAAAGATGTCATTCCGTACGAAGTAAAAAAATATATTTGACAAAAATATATTTGACAAAAATATATTTGTACGACAGAATTGTGTTCTAACCAATTTGGAACAATGTCCTCAGGTACATCGTGCCTTAGTACATCACTAGAGTAGTACCTGGGGACAGTGGATGTACCTGGAGACATCGTACCCGTGGGGTTAAATATTTAAGAAAAAATTCTCTAAAAAATACCTTAGTATAGGCAAGATTTTGTTAAAGGAGAATACCCAAAAACTTTTAAATAATCGGTTTATAAAAAAATATTAAAATTAAAAATCTAAATCTGTCCCAAACCTCAGCACCTTCCCCTACAACTGACGTTACAATACCTAAATAAACATTATTATTACATATATTTTATTTGAAAGTTATACTTATATATAAGTTATAGAAAGTTACGTTTTGTCAAATTTACATTTTTATAACTGATCGACCAATAACGGCCCATTAGTTAAAAAAATAATAAAAACCCACCTCAGAGTTATATTCGCCATGAAATAATATCAAATAGTAGAAAAGTAACTATCAAACTGTAACTATCTTAACGTTTTCAAATGTAGTAGTTTTTATACGTATTTATTAGTTTCCCAATACAATTTTTCTCTGCATTTAAATAAGTGATAGAGTTTGTGTCTTTTGGGCGGAATTATTTTATCATGTTCGTATTAAGCCATACTGCAGTTCCGAATTCTTTTGTACGTCGTACAGTTTGTGTTTTCAGTAAGACATAATAAGACATAGTTCTCCAAATGTTACTTATCTGAGTATTTTAATAAACCATAGAATTTGCATCGATTAGGCAGAATTATTTCATCAAGTAGTCAACCTTTATTTATCACTTCTTATAAAAAGGCGTACTGTAATTCCGACTGTTTTTTTTTTTTTTTTGCATCGCGTTCGCGTCGTATAGTTTATGTCCCCATCAAGACATAATGACATAAAGAAACCACTCTAGAACAGCTCCAGTAAGACGCTATTTCAACCATTCCTTTCCACCCAATAAACGACGGGCAACTAACCCTGGTACTTCACCTTTCCAAATGAAGAAGAAATGAACATCACGGAGGAACAAAAAAGAACAAAAGGCATCGGGAACAAAAAGAAATAGAACATAAGAACGAAGGAAAAAGGCGGGAAAATCAAGAAAAGTCGAAGAGGCAAGCCAACTGGTAGCTGTTGATCGGAAATGAAGAGAAATAGACCCTCATAAAATTCGGCTTTGGTCGCGAAATCGAAGAGAAGGAAGAGTGCAACTAAACCCAGCAAAAAAACAAAAGGATCGACAATTCTTTTCTAGGGGAAAATGAAAGTGGTGCAAAAGGAACGAGTGGTGGTGGTTTGGCTGTTTCTGAAGAACATTTGTTGAAATTATCAATAAAGGACTTGATAAAATTTAGAAAAGTGCCCAAATAAATAGACTTTTTTTCTTATATTGTGTGTGTCTCCTTAGTTAATTCACAAACGTTCTTCCAGAATGCCGACCCTGCCGTGAAATGGTTAGGATGCTAGACTTTAGAGGTCCTGGGTCCGGGCTCGAATTCCGATAATGCATGGATGCTTGTGTTTGTCGAGTATATGCGGAGTGCGTGCTCGTTAAATATGTTGAGTCCGAAAGTCCTGTGAGCGGTCATTGTGCAGTTTCCCACGGGTACAGGTCCCTGGTGACTATTTCCCTCCCCTTCAGGGACATGTCTAAATTGTGGAGTTGGCGCGTGATAGATGGCAGCATCTGTCGCGTATGTGTGTGTGCTGTTGTGTCTGTCTTACTAGACGAAGGTTTATGCGGGTCTCTGACCAAGCACACTAGCCTGAAAATATATGTCTACCAACCTATCTTCCAGTATGGTACACAACTCAGCCTCAGTGTGATTTGCGTATCATTCTGAAGAAGGTGGACCTCTTGTGTTCCCCTCGAAACACGTAGCATTTTTACTGAGAATAAACTATTTTCGCCAATCATCAATGGTGGTTTTCTTCATGAATCTTCTAATTATTAAAAATATTTGAAGTATTTTGTAATGTGATAAAAGAAATATATGAAATGAACATTTTTTTTTTTGGGGGGGGGGTACCAAATGCAGTCAAATAGATATCAAGTCTCTCTGAAAAGGGAAAAGCTCTTTTAAAAGCCAAAATAACATCATGAATGTTAATAAAAAATATATTAAACTTTTGTGTGGATAATGTACTTTGTTTTATATAAGGTTATATTTTTCTGACTGCCTGTATTTTCTTAATACGACAAAATTTTAACAATATTCTTTTACGGGACATATCTTTCGACCACTAGCATATTTTAACAAAACCTCTTCATCGGTTGGAAATCTGTCCTATGGCGATCGGAAACCAGTTTCATTCTTGGTTCTTCTTCTGCGTTTCAAGCGTCAGACTAGTGTCTAGCGTTAATCTCGATCACAGCGATGGTAAACCCCTGAGTAGCTTGATAAAAACCAAGGCAATACTAGTTTCTTCACAACCAAGTGCTTACCAAGCGTACCAAAGTTTCGCCAAGCAGAACTGATGCCTGATGCAGGTAGATTCCTTGGCAATGAAGGGGTTCTTCCCTTGTACTCGTCATGTATGCACGGTGTCCAAGATGTCGTTTACAAACTTAGCATGCTGGTCTGTCATATCATGATGAAAAAGATTTACATAAGAACTTGTGTCCGAAAATTTAAATTGAGACCGCTAGAGGGAGATAAGTGCAGGTTTTAACGAGGAGAAAAAATGATATGACAGAGGTGTTAATATGATATTATATTTATTACAAAACGTTATAACACTAAGCAAATGTTCAAAATTCCTTCCATTCGCAACAATGCAAGTTTCACGGCATCAGCGCGTATGGATTCACGAATCCGTTTAAATTGGCCAGGAGTGACATGGACTAAGCGATCCTGGCGGTAAGATCCATCCATGTGCGATGTTATGGGAGTCTCGTACACTATGGACTTCATGAGTCACCACTACACACAGGTAGAAATCCAGGGGAGTCAGGTCGGGAGATCGCGGAGTTCCATTGGACTGGTCCGCCTCTACCGATGGACCAATGCAGTTTTAATTTTCGGACACAAGTTCCTATGTAAATCTTGTTCATCATGATATGACAGACCAGCATGTTTAGTTTGTAAACGACCTTTTGGGACACCCTGCACTCCTAAAACAAGCGAGTGACTTTAACTCAGTCTGAGTTCACTTTGACTCATTCCAGTGTCGAAAATGCACTTCCCATAGGAGTGGATTTCACTCCTTTGTTAAGTTGAACCTCCGACCGGATCACTCCAAACGAGTGGTTTTAACTCCGTTTGAGTTCATTTTAACTCAGGCTGAGTTAATTTTAACTCCTTTCCAGTGTCGAAAATGCCCTTTCCCCATAGGAGTGGATTTCGCACTTTCGTTGAGTGTGTATTCCTCCCAAACAACAAACACCAAAAAACTCACCAATACCCTACTCCACATCATCAAAGATCCAAATAAAAAAGGGACAAAAACAAGGGGACCGGTGGTAAAAGAAGAGATATTTCTGACCGGTATTGAAGATCCCGGTTCTGTGCGAAAGACAAGGTACGAGAAGAATGGTTTTGAGATGTGGGGGAGGGGGGCTAAAGTGGCCTCTCGCGACTCGTAAATATTAAGGGGGTGGCTAAGGGGTCGGTATCCATTCTATTCTGAAAGAATTAGAACTATTGGCACGGGCCATTTCTTCTTATAGATTTCGGTTAGTGTCGAACTTTAGTTTGAGAAAAAAAATACTATATCTAGGTGTGAGAGAAGGGAGAGGATGTTTATGTGCAAAAGAAATTTTCTTCAAAATGGGTAACCTTGTGTTTGATTTTAGATGTCTAATCGTTTTTAAAAGTTTTGTGTCATTTTATTGGATTATATTAACTTGTTTTATAAAACCCAGTGTTTGGTGCAGGTTGCCTTCGATGCCCTTGCGCCATAAAACCCAAACATCCATCCATTAAAATGGGTACTCAAAAGATGTTAATTTTTTTGTATAAGAGAATAGCGTGAATAAAAGTAAATTGCTCTATGATGGCTAGTTTCATAACTAGATCATTATACATGTGGTTTCAAATACTTTGACTTATATTTAGATCTGTATTCTGTATGCATACATCAGTAAAGAACAAAAAATTATTGAATTCTTGCTGGAATTTTTTTCCTTCTAATTCATATAAAACTCCAGCTTTTCTGAAGAATCAAGTTATTATTTTATTAGTTTGGCTTTAAAAATTCTTTCTATGCCATTAAAAGTCTGTGAGTAAAATTAGATATATCTTGGTTAAAATAATGTCTTATTTAATAATATTTTAATTTCTTCTTAGTTACTTAAAAATTGCGTTTAAAGGAATGAATAAAGCACTAAACATGTCTTTGCGTTTAAAGGAATGAATGAAACACTGAACATGCCTTTTAGGATCATTATATCCGTGCAACACATTGAAATGTGTAATTCGGACATATTTCTAAAGTTATACTCTTTTTTCTGAAACGCACAACGTATTGTTTTTACGTTTTTTTAGAAGTTAGTCGGTCGTAAGAATACTACTATCCAACTGCTTTGGCCTTCCTGGGGTAAGGCCGCAACCTTCCCAAACAAAGGTAGCCATTGATTTTTTTTTTATCGAATTAGCTAATCCACAACCATTATGCAACCAGAAAATTGCATAATAGGGTAAATCGAACAAAGCGAAACATTCTGTTGCGGATCAAAATTACGAGGCCGACTCCGACGTTTCTTGTTGAGCTTGGAAACTTTGTAACAAAGTCTTTTGGGTTGGCCATACTGGTAATAATAAGGCGTGACCAGAGTTCAAGTCAAGTCATGTTTTTCTTTGTTCCAGGGCACTTGTTCGATTTGTTGCCTAAGTGGTTGACATGGGTTTTAGGAATTTAAAGCGAGGAATGTTGAAATTATGCTTCTTTATCCTCCCATTTTGTAAAAAATCGAAATTTAAATGGTGCAACAGCATAGAATGATTGTTGTTGTAGTTTAAATTAAATACTGAGGACACATAAATGGAAGAAATATGATACGAAATATGGCGGACGCATTTTTCAGAAACGTCGTGGACCATTGTAAATTTTTGACGAAGTTGGCCATACTGGTCAGAATTTGATTACATTTTTCAGAAAAGTCGTGGGACCATTGTATATTTGCTTGACGAAGTTGGCTATACTAGTAACAATAAGCCGTGACCAAAGTTCAAGCCAAGTTATGTTTTTCGTTGTTGGAGCACTTGTTCGATTTGTTGGCTAAGTGGTTGACATGAGTTTTAGGAATTTAACGCGAGGAATGTTGAAATTATAGTTTTCCATTTCGTAAAAATCGGTTTCGAATGGGTGCCAGGGCACAGAATGATTATTTTATAGTTAAAATTAACCTCTTATGACCCGAGCAAAATACTACACGTATATTCTTAAAATCTAAGCATACTTTTCATACAAATATATGCTAAAAAGTATGTTTTTCAAACAAATTTTAAAAAATTATTTTTGGGGACACGTCTTAAATTCTTTACACTTTTTTGTTCTATAGATTCAACAAAACGGCGGTATCACTTATTTGTAGATAACAGATTATTTTAACATTGTTTTAATGGAAAAGGCCTTTAAAATTATTTTAAAAAATTAAATAATATTTTTAAGAACTCTAATATCGTAATGACACTCGTTCAACTTCATTTTTTATGGAAATAAATGACTGATACCTGTAATCAAAGGCCGAAAACTGATATTTGGATCTTCTTCTATAAGATCAGGTAAATTTCGAAACTAATTAACGTGTTAATTGCTTGTGAGGAGGTTTTTAAAAATGCCCCCGATTGGTAACACCTGGTCGCAAGAGGTTAAATATGTCCGCAAAAGACACGCACATGGTCAGAGTTTTTTGAAAATTTTCAAGAACGTCTTGAACACCATTGTAAATTTGTGTGACGAAGAACGATTGAATAATGGATTGACAATAAGCAAAAAAAGACCTTCGATTAATACGGGTCCATGTAAGGTAAGGCAGCAATGTCCCTTATGGGTCCATTATGGGTCTACAATATACAACTACGTGAGTCTTATCAAAGAGCAATCTATAAACTAGGGTTTGCCCTTGTGTCCTTTTTTCTTATCAAACCAAATCAAATTGCTCTCAAGTGCTTCACTCCGGATTTGCATAATTCTGACCAGTAGAGTAGATCGTTATTCTATTCACTGAGTCAAAAATTTAATTTTAACCATCTTCTGCATGACTAATCGATTTAAATATTTTATAAATCTCTTAGATAAAACATTCCTTTACTATATGCATTGTTTTTTGAGAATTTTCCTAACCATAGAAACACGGAATGCCAACAAAAAATTCGAAATTATACAACATAAACGCATCCTAAAGAATAAAATATATTTCAAAAACACTATTACTATTCTAATTTCATAAATATTAATATTTCCAAAACACTTTTACTAATCTAATTTCATAAATATTAATATCTGGTCAAGAATTCTTCGTAAAGTATAAATATTAATAAGACACCCCTCTATATTATACATATAATCATCATATCAATATCCAATTATCTTTGGCTATTGTTGGCGTTTTCTGAGAAGTTAAGCCGAGATTTCAAAGATTTCTCACCAATTTGACTTTTAATAGATAGGATAAGTGGAATATTTCTAAGGTTTTGAATCATTCCTCAGATACTCCCCTAGATATGAGAAGGAAATATTGGATATTTTATTTGTTGGGACAATTTGATGCGGGTATTTCATTGAAATTTTGAATAATGCAATTGTAGAATAAAAAGTTCTAAAAGAACTAAAAAACCCAATTTCCAATTTTTAAGTTTTTTAAAGAACTTAAAAATTGAATTAATTATAGATTTTTTTTGTCGTATATGGTTTTTTATTATAGGTTCAACTAATAAAACATAAATTTTTTTGGGAATGTCAAAATTGAAAACTTTTTTTTAAAGTGGTACCGTTGTGCCCTTAATTAACTAGATTAAATTTTATAATAACAAATAATTATTTTAAATAAATAAAGTTTCGCGTGATATTCTTAATGTGGAAAAGACAGTTAAAATGACTAAAAATTAAATTACAATACAAATTAAGTGTTGATTCATCGACAGAGGTAGACACACCCGTCCGTACCGACATTTAGAACTTCTTGTTATTCAGATTTTAGAGCTAGCCAAAATAATTAAAACATAAAGTTCTGTTTTAAATTATAGCAACAAAAAATGCGTTTAAGACATGTTTTTATTGCAATGTTTAAAACCAGTATAAAAGGCTTGTTTTAAAACAAAAAGTGTTTAAAGCATTGCAACAATTCTATTTGCTAAAGACAATTTATTTATTTTAAAATTCTTTTTTCCTTGAAATTTTTAAAAATACCTATATTATCTTGAAAACAAAACTGGTTTTACACATTATCCATTCTGCAAACATTTTAATGAAAAAATTATATTCGTGACTTCTCTACAGAAACTCTTTACAAAGAATTATACATTTCATATTCAAATATTTGAAAGTAATTTGCTTCCAAGAACGTCATAACTTACTATAGGCTCCTTTCTACATCAAAGGAAGTAAAAATTCGAATTTCTTACTTCAAAGTTGGAGAAGAACTTTTTTACCCACAGTAATGATATGCATAAAGTTCCGGCTTTAAAGATAACAATCTCACTATCTGAAACAGAATCTTGTTCCAAACCCGAATTCCAGCTTTCTTCAATTACTATCTATTCGGATTTTTGAATAAAAAAAGGGGAAGAAATCAGAGCTAACTTAACAAAAAAATATCTAGTTTGCATGAAATTTTCTTGGTAGTAAAAGGCCGACATTTGATAGGGACAGACGAGAATTTTCTTGTTATATTTCCTTACCCCCTTAATCACGTGATACTTTAGCAGTTCGGAAATTTGTGTTTTATTCGTGTTCCCATATTTGGCGAAAAATCATCTTTTTTTTTACACATCAATCGGTTGGTCTTAAGAGGGATTGTCAGTCACATAGAGCTAATGCATTAGTTTTGAAATTACAAATTTTGTAAAAGAATTGCTCTGTCATGTTACCCGATTTTCACCAGCAGGTATGTAAATCAACATAACATCAATTTAAAACAAAACTGAAATAACTTCGAATATGTAATTATTATTTGATAAAGTTTTAAAATAGTATCGCCATTTGCTGTATATTTTTGGTATTTTAGCACTTCAAAAAGATATAAATCAATAACTAGATAACATTTTCGTTTCGCATTTGTTAAAATTCGATGTTATGTTGATTCCCATAAATTGGGAAGAAAGGCTAACATGACAAGGTTTCTGCGGAAGTTGTGATTCCAAAACTAATGCATTAGCTCTATGGGACTGAAATTCCCTCTTAATATATTTTAAGAATGTGAAACAGTTTATGACGCTACACTAGTGATAAAAAAATTAATGGGAGGTAAAAATTGAATTCATTTTAAACAATGGATATTTTTCAAAAAAATATTTCATTTTTCACATTCCTTTTTTTGGTGAATTCAGTATTTCATTATCAAATATCATACTTCAAGTATTGAGTGGAAACTAAACAAATAAATTTTCATTCATCATATTATAGATTCTTTCTCGAATTACGATTGGTGGTTTAAGGTCTCATAGAAACCTCACCAATCGAAGTTGAAAGAAGGAATGAAACCTTTAAGGATTTACGTCACCTGAAACTGGAAAATACTTTAAACACGTAGGACCCTCTTTTCTTGAGAGTTTCCCTTTATCTTTTTCGGCTCAGAGTTAATAATTTATTTACAAACGTGTATGAAATTTTTCTAACTACGATGATTTAAGAAACTATTCTAATTTCTTTATTTCTTTCTTTTTCTTCCCCAACGTCCAGCGGAGTCCAGCTAGACAAGGTCCATGGGTCCAAAAATATCAAGGAAGTCGAGGACCCATCAGCCGACTTCCCAGGAACATCTATGAAGTCGAGGATCCATCAGCCGACTTCCCAGGAAAACATCTAGGAAGTCGAGGACCCATCAGACGACTTCAAAGGAACATCAAAGAAGTCGAGGACCCATCAGCCGACTTCCCAGGAACATCAAGGAAGTCGAGGACCCATCAGCCGACTTCCCAGGAACATCTATGAAGTCGAGGATCCATCAGCCGACTTCCCAGGAACATCTAGGAAGTCGAGGACCCATCAGCCGACTTCCCCAGGAACATCTAGGAAGCCGAGGATCCATCAGCCGACTTCCCAGGAACATCTAGGAAGTCGAGGATCCATCAGCCGACTTCCCAGGAACATCTAGGAAGTCGAGGACCCATCAGCCGACTTCAAAGGAACATCAAAGAAGTCGAGGACCCATCAGCCGACTTCCCAGGAACATCAAGGAAGTCGAGGACCCATCAGCCGACTTCCCAGAACTTGATGGCTGAGCCAGGTACTCCAAGACGTGAGATGGTGAAGCCTGCTCTGAATTTCATCCATTCCAATTTACGTACAACATCCCAATCCCTAATTTACATATCGATAATTCAATGAATTATAATATAATGATGGAGCTTTAAGAGCATTATAAAAACCATTGTATTTCCAAATGTAATTTAAACTCATGTTTCTGGAATCAGAATCTTGAAAACTGGGCACCTAAATACATTAAACAGTTAACATTTATTATCAAAATTTTTATGAAGTTTTTATCAGCTAAGAAACGATTCAAGCAACTATTTTTTAAATTATATTCGGACAATTACATTAATCAAAATTACATAAAAAATCGAGCTTTTTAAAAGTCATTGTATTCAAATAAAACACAATTTAAATGTAAATTAGTAGATCACACTAGATTCAGAATCGTAAGAACTGAGCAACTTAAATACATTAAACAGTTGGCGTTTCGATACCTAATTTTTTTAAGTTATGGTGTACTTTTTTGGGCTCTTGGCGACTTCTAATCAACTCCATATGGCAAACCCACTCATTATAAGCTTTTCGTTTCTACTGATACCTCGGGCGCCATTTTTTGTAATTCCATTTTTTTTCTCACTTCTCGAAAGGTGCTTAGAGCTTATCATCAAAGAGGCCGAAAAGATAAAGGGAAATTTTACCTGCTACTTTTCCCTGTATTTTCCCTTTTTTTTTCAAAAGGGAAAACTTGGGTTTTATCATGTATCAGACTGCAGGCGGTGTACGATGCAATTATTTTAATTCTTTGCTTGTTTTTGCTAAACTAGGTTTTCATTTTTTAATTTACTTGTATTTTTATTAATTAAATTAATTAATTTGTTGTTTTGTTTAATTTCTCTTAATTTTAATCTAGTAAATAAGTTTACACACCTACTTTTTTAAAAAAGTTTAATTTTTTTCAAATGTATTTTTTAACAATAAGCTATAAAATATATCTAATAATGTGTTGTTTGTAGATGGCCAACTTTTTCTGAGGGAAAACAGAGAGGATAAAATATTTAATTAATCATAACATCGGTGAGTACTTATTTCCTAAGTAAAATAAAAATTATTTATAATGAATGATACTTCTGTAAATATTATTCTTAAGTAAAGTGCTTGGGTATGATTCGTACTAAATAAAAATATTTCTATACATAAATAAAGCATTTTTTAATTTAATTAGTTCTATTGTTTTGGAAAATGAATTATTTTGTTTTAATTAAAATGGCAAGGAAAGATTTTTTTTACATATATCTGCTTACATTAAACTAGAACTATACTACGAAAATAATACACAAATACATAAAAATATTAATATAACTTACAACATCTTTAGTTTAATTTTAAGAAGGCAAAAAAATATCATACATTTCAGAGATAAGTAATTGATTTACATACATTTCAAGTTAACAATAAAATAAAAATATTAGTTTAATTGATATTCTAATAACTTTTAAAATTATAACGCGCTGCTCTGAGTTGCATTTTTTTTTCCGCTGGTAGTATTTCTTAACTACAAGTGTCAATAAATGAAAAAGCCGTTTTACAAAAACATAGTTTTGTCGTAAATCTAAGAAAATATAATAAACATATATAATTAACATAAAAACCGACGACCACTATACTAAAAAATAAAACCGAAATAAAACAAAATTAATTTATAAAAAAAAGGACAGAACAAAAAAACTAACTCACGAAAACATTCGTTTGTGACGTTTTTATTGTCTACCAAATGGCCGTGACGCAAATAAATAACAGAACAGTTTTTGACACCTACAACCATTTTTTTTTAACTTCCACTCTGCCTTTTTTATTTATGTTTTTATGTTTATGGATTAAATATTCTTTTCTCGACATTTTTAATCTCAGCAGAGTGGGAAACGTCATTCCTTTTTAGCTTCTTGATCGCGAAAGTTGCCTAATGCGAAGAGAAAAGCGGTTTTATTTGGAACTTTATATTTTTCTAGCGCCAACGGAATCAATTAATGGCATTTTTTTAATGTTTTGTTTTATTGAAGCATTATTAGATTAAATTTTTTATTGCTATTCTGGTCTCGCTGCCAAATATTCTGCTCTGATTTTTAGCTTTTGTAATTGTTCGACTTTTATGGTGACCAAGTTAAATCTGGCCTAATACAATCATTAAAAAAGAAGAAAGATTATAAATAAGATTTAATAACATTTAATTTTAGTTTTAGAAAAACAAAAAAAGAAAGTTACATAACGTTGTTCTCATATTACAACATTTTCACCTCTCCCCAATTATAAACCTTCGTCAAGTAAGACAGATGCAACACACACACATAAGTGACAGACGCTGCCATCTGTCGCCACCTCCGAAATTTAGACATGTCCCTGAAGGGGAGGGAAATAGCCTCCAGGGACCTGTATTCGTGGGAAACTGCGCCATGACCTCCCACGATACTTTCGGACCCACAGATTTAACGAGCACATACTCCGCATATACTCGGTGGGTCTTCAGTGGAATCGGGACTCGATCGCGGGATCTTCCGAATCCGAGAACGAGCCCTACCCACGGCCCCCATTTTATCTTAGTCTCCAATTCACACACGATCACAGTGCTTTTCGCTTCACTTCTTCTTCAAGTCTTCAAATGATGGTCGTAGCGCCATCTCACGCTACCAGACGCTTAGAACAAAGTCTAATCTTTACAACTTCCACGATTCTTTTTAAATTTACTGAAAAAAAAATCTTTGTTACTCTGATACATCGCGTATGTTTCAAGTTTTCAGCACATACACAAATCTTTTATGAAAATTTAAAACATTTGAAGAGCATGGACTAACGTTTAAGACAAAATTATTAATGTTATAGATATTTTTTGCCACCAGGAGAAATTTCAAGTACACTTAAATTATCAGCAATCAAATTTTTATAAAAATTACTATGCTAAAAAGTTTTACATAACTATTACGAATTTTGAATTCTAAAATATTTTCTGTGTGAGAAAAATATCTCAGAAAATTTGTATTCAGAAATTAAAAAGCATTTTTCTGCATTAAATTGGTTTCGAAGTAATAGAAAACTAGGAATATATGTTGGTGCTGATTCGAACCTTTTTGTAAAACCGACCTTAAGTTTGCAGTATACAAATTGTTCTACGAGAAAAAGGGTAAATAGTTCTCATTTTCGAGTGCGAGAATCGAATAAAAAAGATGTTTCACATTCAATAAACATTTTTATTTGTTATTTCAATAAGACATAAAGTTATTACTTTTATTAGTTTTAGCTTCAGTTATAGTGTAATTTTAATTATTTTATTAGTTCGATTTTGACGTAACAGGCGCACGAATATCAGGGTCATAGGAGCAGCTAATCAGAGTGGCGAAATTGCGGCGCCAGCCGTTTTGTTTACCCAGTTTCCTCCGCTCAGTACATTTCTCTGCTGCAAACTTAAGGTCGGTTTTAGTATAGATAACATTTTCATTTCAAATTTGTTTCATTTCGATGTTATGTTGATTCCCTTAACTGGGTAAAAAGGGCTAACATGGCAAAGCAATACTTCTCCGGAAGTTGTGATTCCAAAACTAATGCATTAGGTCTATGGGACTGACAATCCTTCTTAAAAATCAATAAGTTCCAGTTTATAAATACAAAAGACCTAACTCAATAACCTTTTCCCAAACAATTTAAAAGCATCTCGATTATTCCCTTTAACAACTGTGAAACTCAGCAGTTCTGTAATTATTCAACTCCATTCGATGGAGACACAATGGGCATAAAAACAAAGCCCAGACCCAATAAAACCCTCCAAGAAGCCATATAACCGTTCATTGGTAGGTCTATTAAGCAAGGATGTTTTGACGGAACGGTGTATTCTATCGGACTTGTTGTTTATCCTCTTTCGACCTGGCGTCATTTTTTAAAACCTCCCCACAAACAATTAACACGGTTATTAGATCCCAAATTGACCTGGTCCGATAGAAAAAGATCCAAATATCAGTTTTCAACCTTTGATACAGGTATCAATCATTTATTTCTATAAAAATGAAGTTGAACGTGGGTCAATACGATATTAGAGTTCTTAAAAAAACTATTTAAATTTTCCTCAAACTTTTCAAAAAGTTATTTGATTAGTTAATTTCATAGGCATTTTGCAGTGAAAACAATGATAAAATAAACTGTTAACTACAAATAAGTGATACGGCCTTTTTTGTTGCATTTATATCACAAAGACTGTGCATCTATTTAGAGTTTAAGGAGTATCCCTAAGTAACTATTCAACATAATTATTTTAAAAAAATTATTTGCAAAACATACCTTTTAGCATATATTTGTATGAAAAGTATGTTTAGATTAAGAATATAAGTGTAGGATTTTGCTTGGGTCTAAAATGAGTACAGTTTGAGGTGTTCTTTGGGGTTGAGGTTCTGAAAGTTTGTGCCGCCTCACTTTGAATTATGCTGAAGGAGAAATATTATACTCCTATATTTACTCCGTCACCTGTATGTCAAGTTTTTCAGCAACACAAATAATTTTTTTAATGTATTCATTTTAAAAGTTTACTATATTTTAAAAGTATGGAGTATTTATTTTTAATCATCTGCTGCAGAAATATAATTTTTTAGATTTATGAAATTTAAAGAAATTAAATTGCTCATCTCATGCAGCGAAAACAAGTTTACATTTCAGCTAATTTGATTACTCTTCAGAGTGTTGTTTATGAAGAGTGTTAAGCTTATTATCATTAATTTATGGATAAGTTAAAACGTAAAAAACGTAGAAGTCTTTATTTGTTGCAGGAATTTTCACCTTTAAACAGAACACTTAATTTTGAAAGTTAAACCCTTGCTACCAATGAAATCACAGAAAAATGAAAACAAGAGCACTGCATCATCTGAAACATTCCCATTCTGAATAACACAACTAACCCCTTCTTTAAAAATAACTCAAATATCTCAACCCACCCCATAAAGTGGTCTGCCATAGAAAATAGCGTACGAGTCTGTAAGAGCGGAATGGCTTTCCACTGCATTCTTCTCCATTGCATTCGATGTTCGAAAATGCATTCGAATGGAGTGATAAGTGGAGTAGTTTAGTTGCCTAAATTGTCTGCTAGAATGGAACTATTACAAGAAATAAGTTCGGTCTAGTGTTCCATCCGGTCGGAAAATCGTTTGGCGTTGTTTGGTTGGTTGAGTTCTTGTCGATGGTTTGGGTGGATGATTGGCTTAATTTTGGTAATTTTGAATGCCGCAGAAGTAATCGTTGTAAAAAAGGGAGATAGGAAATAACTGAAATAAATTGTTTCTTGTTACTCATAGAAATTCTTATATGGTACGGATAGAAGGACTAAAATTATAAAAGGTTGTTCTGCGTTCTTTTCAAAAATCTCTAATCAAACTAAAATTTTGAAAAGTATGATGATTATAGAGCTGAACTTGTAAGGGGGATATTGAAGGACAGGCTGACAAAATGTAAAAATAATGTGTCCGATGCTTTTAAAGCAATACTTTTATTCCATACCTTTTCTTAAAAAACAAATACCTATATATGTTGGCTGGAATAATAGTAATAATATAATAAGAGGACGATATGGGTAGACTGACGAACGTTACGAACATACTGTTGGTTGGTTGGTAGACATACATTTTCTTGTTTGTGTGCTTGGTGCTTGGTTGCCCGCTTATAAACCTTCGTCAAATAAGAGAGACACAAAACACACACATAAGTGACAGATGCTGCCATCTATCGCCACCTTCGCAATTGAGACAAGTCCCTGAAGGGGAGGGAAATAGTCTAAAGAGACCTGTACCAGTTAGAAACTACGCCATGACCTCACACAGGACTTTCGGACCCACAGATTTAACGAGCAAGTATTCCGCATATACTCGGTGGGTCTTCAGTGCTACCGGGACTCTATCCGGGACCTACCGATACCGAGACCTTAACCACAAGGCTACCCATAGCCCTCAAAACCAGTAGAATGAACTCTGTGTTCTTCTAATTATCATCCCCAACCAAGAAAAAGACGGAAAAAACAAAGCATGTGTTGCCAAAGTAGGATCTATAATACACAGTCGGAAAGCAAGAACTCCAATTTACTTCAATCAATGGTAAGCCGAAACGTAAATCTTGAAGAGATCCGGCAATTTCTTTTTATTCCCCGACCCTTTTAGCTAAGAATAATGTTATTTCAATAGGTTTTTTGCTTTCTGTGGCGGTAATTTTGGTTTAGTGTTATGGTTAGAACGAATTGTGTGTGTGGGATGTTGGTAAACACTTAAATTAATTTGGGTAGGTCGGGTAAAGTTTATTTTTTATTATAATTATTTTAAAGGATGTTGATGTTTGGTTGAATTCGAAAGAAATTGGTTGAATTTTAAAACCACATGTAACCATCTAAAAAAAGATAAGAACAAAAATTTTTAACCCAAAAATGTTGAAAGACCTCTAAAGTGAAATCTATCTAAATTCTAAACCAAGATTTGAGGAATTTAATTTTAAAAAAATGTTGTAAAAATACTTTTTTTTCTTCCATTCAATAATTTGTCGTAAATGATAATGAGTGTGAATTGAAATAATTTATTTTCATGAAATATTTAAAACAAAAATTTATAAATTTCTGAGTATATGGTTGTTAAATATATTAGTTTGTTAGAAAATGACTAATTATTTAAAAAAAAAAGGTAGATTAAGCCACTAATGTACACTGTTAAAAATTTGGCGCAGGATTGCACAAGAATCCTGGAACTTTTTAGCTTCCACCACTATTTGTAGCGTGGATTCACCACTTTTATAGTGTATCAGTGTTATATGGTTTCACCTCAAAATTGCTTATTTCACGCTTCCAATAGTGATGGCAGCTAGAAAGTTCCATTATTCCGGTGCAGTCGTGCGCCTAAGTTTTGAACAGTGCGCAGGCTTTTTAAATACTATGCTATGAATCTGGCTTACAGTGACAATAAATGCCTTGTTTTAACTTTTTACAGTTCTACAACTCAAGACAATAGTACTTTTTTGTTTTAAGGGAAAATAAAAGCCCATACACTCTTAAAACAAAAGAGTGAAATCGACTCCTGTAGGAGAAGTGCATTTTCGACACTGGAAAGGAGTGAATATTAACTCAGACTGAGTTAAAATCACTCTTTTGTAGTGATCCTGTCGGAGGTATAACAAACAAATTATCAACTCCTATATGAGAAGTGCATTTTCGACACTGGAGGAGTGAAAATTAACTCAGACTGAGTAAACATCGCTCGTTTGTTTTAAGAGTGTATATTCCATGATATAAAGGAGCTAAATCGAGTTATATACACTTATTCCAGAGCATCGTCTATAACTATCCATTGCAAACTGGCAATCCAAATCATAAAACTGATTAAGATCTGCAACAAACCAACCGTACCCTATAAATGTGTCTCCAAATATCTCCCTATAGCCACTCGAATGTGTCCAATTACAACAAAGGTATATTCTGCCCCTCCTCTATAATAACATAGCATAGATTCATGTTTCCATAATCGAAATATAGCGTGCGGGGCAATCCTATTTTCTATGACCATCCTTAATATTTCTCCGTTTCTGTATTGGTCGGGTCTAGTTGAAGTTTTTGTGTATCTTGGTGGAGTTGAGATTAAAAAAGGCTTATTTTTTGCATGTTTCCTAAAAGTTTTATGCTTTAACCCTTTAACGCATACGTTGCCATATGGCCCAAAAAGAAGAGCTCCCTCTCGACAAATCTGTGTTTTTTTTTTTCATCTATTACATTCCATTTTGAAGTTTTAGCTATACTAATAACCCTCATAGATGACAGTAGTAAAAGTGTATTCAAAATTGAAGAGTGAAGTTATTGACTGTTGTGAAATTACGTCTTAGGCAGTATTCAAAGTTTTTTAATATTAGAACTAAATACAAATAAAATTTGTCTTGAAAAAAATTCCAATGCAGTTAATTTTTTTAGTATATTTCCCTTAATATTTATGAGTATTAAAGATACAAATATAATTTTTCGGGATGAAAAATAAATCATACATTACAGGGTTAAAAGTTTATTTGGTTATGATGTGCTTTGATAGTGGTTAGTGTAATGTTGCCGGCTGTAATTTCATGAAAGATTCTTCTTCCTTTTTTCAACATACATTTTATTCATATTTCATAGATTGCTCATGCTTCCTATAGATTGTAAGTAGTTTGAAAAAACCTTAATAAAACCTATGTCTCTCGTAGCAACTATACAGCCATAAGATGTTTAATGTCTTAAATAATAATAAAAAGTGTGATAATGAACTTGATAAATAAAATAAAAAAAGTATTTTTCATCGGATTACCTTCCGATATATATCAAATACTGCAATATTAGATTGACATTGGAAATTTTTTATATATTATTTTGACTGGTACTTGTAAAATGGACCGTTACATTTCTTGTACATTTTTTAACCTATGAAGAAAAATCATAAAAATGGCAGGGGGAACTGGGGATATTTGACCCATAGGGACACATGACCCATTGCTCTTTTCTCAGCATTGGAAAAGTTTTATAAGTCGAAAGTGGCATCACTTCTTTCCTTTCAGACAGCCAACCACATGGTGAAAAACTTGAACTGAATCATTGCGTACAAGAAATACGTTTTCATGCCATGAAGGCAGATTTTTGATGCCATAAGATATTTGGATCCACAATTTTAGGTTTAAGGGAAACATTTTTGCAATTGGTCACTTGTTTCGTTCATGCTTTTAGCTACATTGTGTGCTATATTGCTATATTGTTCGTTCATGCGTTTGTATATTGTGTAATACTTTATGAAGTATAAATTAACCGCATTTTTACATCCATAAAAAATGTTTTAAGTTAGAAGCCAAAAATCACAAGTTGGGTCGTGTATCCCTGGTTCATACATACTTAATAATGATAATAATCTTTATTAATATCAATCAAGAAATTACAAATAAAAATAACAAAAGCAAAATCATATTAGTTGCTTAGGGGAACATTCCGTTCAAGCAGCCTAGAACACTAGTTAAAAAGTTTTAACAATGTGCAAATAATAATGATACAGTAATAAATTATAGCATCACAGTATTTGGCACGAGACTGGTTTTTTTTAAAGTTACTTATGCTTCGTGAATACAAAATTAAAAATATATGTCTATGTCGTCGATAAGTATAATAAATTTAAAGAGAGAGCGCTTAAAAGATGAGTATTTGTCAATATTTTGAATAGAGATTGGTAATAAAGAATTTAGGAGCTAAATAATAAAAATGTTTTCTAAAGATTTCTTTATTAAATTTAGGAATAATGTAAATTTCTTGGGGTCTTCTTGGAGAGATTATATCCTTAAGTTCACAAATGCGACGCAAATAAAGAGTAATACGGAATAAGTAGTCATACCTGAGGGGTAGAAGATTAATCTTTCTAAAATTAAAAGGTAAATTACATTGAGAATTTAGAATTTTAAAACATTTATTTTGAATTGAAAACAAAGGATTTAGATTAGACTTATATTCCCCACCCCATATTATAATGCCATAATTTAAAACTACTGCCATAATTTTAACTTTAAATGTGAATTTGAAAAAAAAACCTCCCAGAAAGTAATATAGAAATAAAAGAAAACTTAACGGTGTTTCCCTTCGATTGTTTGTTAAGTTAATATACATGATGAAAAAATAAAATAAAATGTACCCCCCAAAAAATTCTATTCTTTGCTCATTTAGTTTTTATCAATTTCCTTAGCAATATAACAGGTGAGAAATAAAGCATTCACATCCGATACTTTTCAGCCTTTGCGCGACACCTATGTTTTGAAAATCGAACTAAAAGGAATTCAGAACTCGCATTTGATTTATTGTCTGGAAAGCTCGGTTTCCGTTAGATGGAAATTCTTGTGCTTGTAAAGTAATATTTACATACAAGAAGATCTGCAGTTTTCATTCTGATAAATTGCAAAATTTTCTCAAATAATATTGAAATGCATTCACAAATAATTTAGGGAATTCTTTGCATGCGTGGAAGGATCTTCTACATAGCATACTTCTACTTACCCAACTTAGGTTGGCAAGAAGTGTAGCGGTGAAATAAAGTTAAAATAAGAAGTTCTAAAAGAACAACAATAGCCTACTTTCAATTACTTTTGTGCGTATTGAATTTGTTATAATATTGATGGAGACATACGAAGCAGCTTATTAAATACAGGTATCTCATTCCTTACTCGATAAAAATTAGGTATCAATATAGGAACGCTAGAACTTGAATTAATACCCAGTGGGCAGAGAGACGGAGAACCGAATAAACTGACGGACAAAAATTATAAAATATTGGTTGCTGATGTCATATTTTTCTAAAGGAACCGATTTATTTAAAATCGGACTGATAGAACTGAAGTAGAAATGCATAGACAGACGCACAAATGAAGAAGATAGGTGTTGTCTGACGTCATATATTTCTAATAATTTAAACAATGGGTTAGAGGATAAATTATTTAAAAAAAACATCTTATGGACAGATGAAGGGGGAGGGGGTACAGACGGACGGAAAGACAGACATCTAATTAATGTTACTTCCTTTCATTTTTTCTTCTTTTTAGGAGTAGGCTTTCAGCAAATAGGTTTGGTTTGAATTATCGTCGCAGTGGAGCTACACGAGGGCTTTTGGCGACGGGCGTCGTATTTTAGAACCACAGTCAGATGACGAGCCAACACCTGAATAGGCACCCAACGCAACCGTTAAGGGCGACATCGTACGCAGCGTTAGGACTTTGAAGGATATTTAACGTGCACTCCCTTACACAGGATATTATTCATCGAACATTTTTGGCTGCACGGGCCCTCTATAGGTCGGCAGCTATTTTGGCGATGCCCGGACCCGAACATGGGACCTTCCGCATGCTAAGCGAGTGCTTAAACGACTGGGCTCCCCAGCCCCTTTTCACCAAATAGGATAAAGTTTGAATTCTACTCCGATTTTGAGGTATACCGCTAGTACTTTAAAAAGCTGTAGGGAGCTAGGATGCCAGAATGAAGGAAGAAAGAGAAAAACAGTTTATAAAATCCCAACAATTTCCTATACACAATTCCCGATCTTTATTGTTAATTAAAAAAAACAGCTTTAGAAGAATGAGTTATGTCTAAATATTTCCCGTAATGCTTCATGAGGTATATTTTTAAACACATTTTTTTAAAAATTATTTTAAAGCATTCAAACCTGAATATATATGTTTACCAACCAACCAACATTATTTTACCAACAAAAAAAAATCAAAGCTCTACCCATTGTCAAAAACTTGACAATGTTTCTCTCTGTTAAACATCTGAATAAAATGTTTTACACTATTATTTTTTTCCATTGATTCCCACCAGAGAAAAAAAAGAGACAAACATTAACCTTTAGTAGCAAACATAATACGATCGATTTATCAACTCGATTATTTTTTTATTCGATCTTTTTTCTGAACTATATTTTAAGATCGCATATTAAAAGCAAATCAGCCATGAATAAATCCGGAACACAACTTGAGAGCATCCTCCATTATTGGCACATGTAAAAATAGAATCGAAAAAGATCGACCTACAAGTGGCAGGAATAAAAAAGAACAACAAATCACTCGATTCTCTAAATCGATTCTTTTCATTTTCCGACTCGATCTCATTCTCTCGGGTAGAAAGGGATGCAGCATTTTAGTTTTTGTTGAAGAGCGTTTATATTCGTTTTTGTCCGTTCTTCGTTGAGCGGTAAAATGTATAACCCTGTAATGCATGATTTTTTTATCCCGAAAAAATATATTGCATCTTTAATACTCATACATTACGGGAAAAATACTAAAAAAAATTAACTGCATTGGAATTTTAATAATTTAAATTTTTTTAATTTTTGCCACAAGGCAAAAAACAACTACAAAATTCCAAATTTGATAAGAATGATTAGAAAACTACTAAATATATTTTAAAATACTCCTCTTGAACTATAATTATCTTTTTTCAAAACAATGTATTTGTATTTAGTGTACTAATATTATTATACTTTGAATATTGCCAAAGACGTAATTTCACAACAGTTAATAACTTCTCTCTTTAATTTTGAATGCATTTTTACTACTGTCATCTATGAGGATTATTAGCAACTAAAACTTCAAAATGGAATGTAATAGATGAAAAAAACACAGATTTGAAGAAAGGGAGCTCTATTTTAATAGAATAAAGTGGATTATGTTACTTGTAGCCATATGGCAACAGTACGCATTAGAGTATTAACTAGTTTTCGGTATTTGATAGAACAACTTTTCACAATTCGGAAACAAAAATCAGAGACATGGTCGTTCAAACAAACAGCTAAAGACCAAAAATTTAGTTAACTATTTTACCACACAACCGTTGAAGCTACTAGAAACTACTATTATGATGAAACAGAGCACCAAATTGTTAACACACTAGAATGTACCTTTACCTGAACATTCAAGACTTTGGAAAAAAGGGGTGAATTAACGCGGATGTTCCGGTCATTTGGTCAAATTACAGCGAAACTCCATTAATTTGGTTTCACTTGAGACGTGACATTACTGCTTCCATTCCTGGATTTCATTGACGGTTTGACCTATTCTTTGTATTCATTCCTGTGGAACTGTTGCCACTCAAAACTTGAAATATGCCCATTGCATCCATTTATGAGTCCACTTAAGAAATGAAAGGCAGACTGAAAGTTTCCAATTTAGTTGTTCTGGCGATAACTCTGATGTTTTATTTTTCATTTTCTGCGATGTAATTTGTTGTTTCAATTTCACGTTCAAAATAAGAGGCTTTTTTTCGGCTGATGTATTCTATTTGAGAGTTCTGTACGTGCTTGTTGTTTATGTTAACTTGTTTGCATTCATTCTATTCATTAAACTTTAACGGTTTTAATTCGATAAAATGTCAAGTATGCAAAGCATTTCTAAAACGTCAATGTTGAAGGAAAACTTTGGTTTAGATGATATTTTGTCTTGAGAGAGGATAAATTAAACAAAGTTGTGGGACAGCAATTTAACTTAATTCACAAAAAAATAGAAAATCTTTACTGAAAAAAAATGGCACCCAACATTCGTTTCTGTAAGTTTAGATAATATTGTATTATGTTCAAAATAAATGTAATTCCAGAAGGAACAAACATGAAAACAATATCCCTAGAACTGTTGCCACTCACGACTTGAAATATGTCTTCGAAGAACTAGTAAAAAGTATTATCTTATTTCCCATCTTCCGCCATCCCTACGGGGGAAGACACAAACAAGTAGTAGAGGTCGAAATTAATGGCACTGCGATTCGTCAGACGCCCCCACTATTCGCACATTTGTCAAGACAGCGAAAAAAACAAAAACTGCAACTTCCATCCACTGTTCGATTGGGGTAGGGGGGGGGGGGGGGGGCGCTTTATCCGCCATTTGCAGGCTGTTGCATGGCGATGTGTTCTTTGTGCTTTGTTTTTATAAGATATTACTCTTGTCAGAGGTTATTGCACAGGTTATAAGGGTAAGATAAAAGGTGAATGTATTTGTTGGAAAAGGTGATTCGTCTTCTTGGGAGGTTTTGATAATTTGTTGAATTGGGTGATAGATCAGGTTAGATTAAAAGTTCCTTTGTTGTAAGATAAGATTATTCCCATTTGCAAATTGCACATCTTTTCGACGTGTATTAAACAAAATAGGCTTTTGTGCCCCAGAAAGAAGTGTTAAACCATAAAACAAGTTCCTACATGCGTCAAGGATCGTTTTTCTTGTTCTCATTAGCAAATTCGTTCAAAATCCGTCTAACAATGCTAACTTGATGGTAGAAAAAAAATTAAGGAATAAACTTGATGAGTACTATTTTATTTTGCAGAATTGATATTTTAAATTATCTTCCCGTAATCCATAAAACATCTTTTCAGAATTTATCAAAACCAAAAGCTTAACATTAGCCATCTTTTAAATTAATAAATATTGTGCTAATAAAAAACTTTTCATAATTCATTTACCAGACAGTAGACAGACACTGCATCATAGCGGCTCCTATAAAACACATTTTCCCACTTGGCATCAACCATGAAAAATGGAGGCTATAAATTTCATTGACATCTCTAAATGCAAAACCAAATTACAGCCCTTGAAAAGAAAAAAAAACTAAACGTCTCATTCCATTCCAGCGGTCAATAATTAGAGCACTAATATTTCCGTCCCTACTGCGCTACTAAAAATGACACTCGAACCGTGTACTCTGTAGCCCAAAGTGAAGAACTTCCATCCGTACACCCTAATCACTTGGGACGCCGGTCCCATAAAAATCTTGATAAATACACAGCCCCGGAGTTAATTATATCTCGCATTCGAATAAAGAACAAGAATAATGTTTTCCAATCAAATAGAAGAAATAAATACTTCGCGTGTTTCTTTTAAGGAACGGCGTTAAGTATCCCATTGACAACTCAACGCTACTCATTTTCCCGTCATGCCCTGCAATCATTACGTCATCGGATAAACGTCCACACTATTGGCGTTGATTTATACATATTTTGAATGCACCTGGCTTTTGTTCTGTCATTGGTTTGAAATTATTATTGTTGTTGAAAGGTCTTGAATTTCTTCACTTAATTGTATAGTTTCTCTACTTAATTGCAGGGATAAAAAGTTTTAAATACTTAGGCACTTTGGTGTGAAATAGTAATTAGTGTACAATTTTGATATTTATTTGAATTCTGATTTGGAACACTGTAATTTGCAAACGAGTTATTTATTTTAAAAATTTAAAGGAGTGCATGTTTGGTTCTTTATTTCAGAGAACTGAATTTTAAAAAGCTATAAAATATTTAACAAATAATTTAAAAACAGAATGTGCATTTAATTCAATGGGAAACAAAAAGTAAAATAAATGGTGATGTGATGAAATAATAATAAAAAATGAATACAAAAATAATAAATAAATAATAATAACAACATGATGATGATGATTGTGCGCAAGGGTATCCCTTCTAAAAACAAAATCAGATGAATACATAAATATAAAATACATGTTATTTAATTAAATTTTTTTTTTCATCTTATACATGATCTCCGCAAGTGTTTTTTCTTCTTTAATGTGTAATTAAATTCAACAGCACATCAACTATGCTCTGCTCATCATCAACAAAAATATTTTTTCTGCTATTTAAAAAAGCAAGAGTTACAATATTTCGCTAACTAATGGAGGAAAACAAATGTTTTTTAACTGTAGAATAAACATTTACCACTGCACTACACAGGTGAGCATCCAGACAATAATTTACAGAAATTACAGGTAAAATAAGAGACTGCTATGTACATTATACTGACCTACCTAGGATCGTATTACAGACTACATACACTGTAAATAACTTTTGTGTAACTTCACACCAAAAATGGTAGCAACAAAGTCGCCACCAAAAGTGGTGTAAGGAAACACCAACAGTAAATCGGTGTAATAAAACGCCGATAATTGACTGGTATGTAGAAGCAACACATTTGGTGGTGACTCTGCTGCCTCCATTTTTGGTGTGATGAAACGCCACCAGTGATTTAGTGTACGTAACAAATGCACGCTTAAATAAGTTTTCCATCTAGCAATTTTAAAACTAAGACTCAAACCATGGCGAATAAATTAATTATTAACACAACTCTAATCTCCCCGTTACAACCAGAATTGCTGGATTGGGATTTTTGAAATCCTCAAATTAAAACGTAACTATACTAATATGAAAATTTAGGGTTTTAATTAAATTTTTCAGTAGTAGGTCACTTATATAAATAAAGAATAAATGTAATTGTTTCGTTTACCTTGCGTTTTGAAGGAAGAACTTAGTAAGAGTGTGACCGAGAAAGTGTTTGCAGTTTGGCTCGATTTGTAACGCCGAATTTGGTGCTCCGGTCTCAAAATGTCGTCGAATGGTTACATTTAAACCATTCTTGGCGTATGTTAACACCAATTTAAGTCAATTTTGCTTAAGGCAATTTTACCTGTTTCAGGCAATTTTAGATTAAAAAAAAATCATTTTGAGTGAACGACGATAACACCCATTTTGGTGCTGACACCGCAAGTCGTGTACATTTACACCTTATTTAGCATTTCACAAACCCAAAACAAGCGTAATAATACTCCCTTGTTTTCACAGTGTATAATTATGAAATAAAACACTCGAAACCTCATCCATCAACTAAAACTCATACTTGAACATAAAAAAGCAATAAACTATCATTCATATTTGACACTATACTCTTCCAATACCCTTAATTAGCTCGCAACATACAACTAACCTTGGTTATTGTCACATGGGTCCCACATAATGTCTCACATCCGATTTTCCTACTTTACAATCAGATATCCAGGCATTTTAAGCCATGTAAAAACTCACGAAAGCCTCGTAAAATATACAATTTGGGAAAGGACTACCATGGATATGATATTAGCTATACGCTGTGCTTAAGTTTTCAGCACGTTTTACGACGCTTCGCAGAGCGTTGTTGGATTGAAAAAATATCCCAGATTTGGTTGGATAAAGTTGTATCCAGCATACGTTTCTTTTCTATAAGGTCTCGAACTAGGGGCTATGATTATATAGGACTCTAAAATAATCTTGAGAGTAACTTTGCAGCTGATAATATGGAAAATACGTTGAGGTTATTTTTAAGAGCCTAGTACGCACTGATTTTAATTAAAATAAAAGTAAATAATTTAATTAATCCAAGCAAATCAGCCAAGAATTTTTGAACAAAAAGCACTCAAGAATATTTTTGGTACAGTAATATCGATGGTCCATGGAGACACAGATACAATAATTATCTATCTAAATTATGTAAGGAAATTGACGTAATGTTTTTAAAATTCAACAAATGAATTTTTCCGGACATATCTCCAAAATACAGCCATCCTCCTTAACTTATAGAATCTTTAACAACAAGGTAATAGGAACCAGAGAAAAAGGCAGACCCAAATTAAAATGGACAGACTGCATCACTAAATCTTTTCGCATTTTGCAGATAAGGAATTGGCAAACCATCGATAAGAAATTAGCGGAATACGAAATAATTTTAATTACCTTTTTTTATGTCAAGTGGTTTTAGTTATATTGAGTAGTCATCAATAGAACACAATTGACGCTTAAGTACTGTTCATTTTGACTCATTGTCGACGATTGGCGAGAATTTTTTCCGTACCAAAATGGGATTTCTGCTTAAGTTTATACAACTAAACATAATATATGACAAGTAAAGCTCATAGAACTATATAATTTACGTAAGACAAATTAAGTTATACGAAAAATGAATTTTGAATCGGAAATGAAGAAGGTAAAGGTATTCACAAATGAATCTTTGATTGGTCAAAGAGGGGCTAGAGATTTTGATTTGTCTCAGAACTCGTCTTTCTAATATCGACATTACATGATCTCATTTGTTCGCTAAGAAGAACAGGTTTAAAAAAAAACATATCAAATCAGAGGCCTCAATGATATCACGACGTTACGCTCCTCTGGCTTATAGGGTGGTCGTATTCTGATAATTTAACTGAAAGTACGTATATTTTCAAATCTCATTCCTAAATTTTTTAAATGATTTAGTACTTAAAAATATAGTTGAAAAGGGGATTTTGAAATAAATAGTAGAAGCATCTTTGTTAAACCAACTTTAAAATTGTTCTGGGACGACCGTCTTGTAAGGCTGAGCACGCAATTTTTTATGGCCCAAGCTTTGTAGATAATGGCCTTTTGTAACGGAGTTTCCAAAATACACTACGTTTTGATGCAGTTTATAAGTATGCTGTGCTTTTACTAGTTTCTAAACAGACTGCTACAACGCCAAGTTAATCTCAATTGTTGAGATTAGAAAAGATTAGAGCTTTGTGAAAATTGGGAAGCTTTATTGTGATAGTTTTCCCTAGATGTTTCAACCTACGGGGATGTCACGTAGTTTGATCATCATATTTCTTTGGAACGAACTTTTTTTTAGTTTTATAGACACTTTCCCTTTTTTTTATTAAAAAAATTTTGTTTCTGCAATTTAAACTATTTTTCTTTTAATTGAAATAACAATCTTTTATCCCTATTTCTGAAATCACTTGAATGACTAAGCATATAATTGGGGGATAAAAAATTAACTTAAACAAAAATAAATATATTTCACTGCTCTCTCATAAAAGTACCGCTAACAAATACATTATAAATATAAATTATAAATTTAAATTTCCCAGTTTTGTGTCTGATCTCAGTTAACAATTCTATATCTATGTTTAACACTTTAACGACAATTGGTTAAAAAATTGCTCTGCAAAAATGCGCTTTCAGCTTAAATATAATAAATAAACAAAATATAAAACAAATAAAAAACTTTTTACTGAAAATTAAGTTACACGGAAAGCAAATAAAAAAAACTTAAATTAATATTTTTATTATTCAGTAACGCAGGTCGATGTCCTAGATAAAATTTTCACTGAACATTAAATAATTTAATGAGCACTTTTGCCTTAGACATTTAAAATGTAAATTTACCTCTAAAATAATAATGAATATTAATGCATAAATTTTTTTTAGAAACCTTTAAACTGCATTCATACAATAATTATGTCAAAAAGTAGGAGCGCGACGAGTCAACTTGGAACAATACACAAATGTACACCAAACACAAAATAATATTGTTTTTCCGCTAGTATAGGATAAATTTAAAAACATAGGTGTAGTATGTCGATAATATCTTTCTTAAATGGAATAAAATTTTAAACAAATATGTTTCCAACAAAATAGATGAAGGTAGAAATCTGCCCTTACGGCGGATCTATGGTTTTCCTTTTGTATATAATTATTAAAATTAAAACAATACTTGCTGTAAATAAGCTAACATAGTTAAAATTTAACTAATAATAATCTTTTTATTTACAACAATAATCAATAATAATAACAATAAATACCAAAATTTCCTTGCTATCTTCAATCCATCATCTAACAATACGCCTCATTCATTAGCCTCAGCACAAACTAAACAAATCATTGTTTCAGCAATCTAATACCACATATCCCCGGTATCTCCCTACTATATCTGTCCTCGAAATCTCCCTAGTCAGCAACTCTAGTAACAATTTCAACAAGATACCATCCTACCATTTCCACCTTTGTCAGGCATGTGGTCCACTCTTGGAGGCTGACCTCTGGTCAAGAGATGACTTCAGTGGTACACCATTGTCCGCTGATTAAACCAGCTGCCGCAGCAATATTTCCAAGTCCTTCTTCTATAGATTTCATTATTAGGGGACGATGTAGGTTATTGTGACTCGTCACGTCTGTGTTAGTCCATGTTAAAGGAAATATTAATTTTTCTGGGATGTCTATAGCGTTGAGATAAAAGATTTATAGGCTTTATACTGAATTTGTATAGCATTCTAATTTACGAAGATGTTTTATATTACAATTTATGTAGATGTATTATATTCTAATTTATGTAGATTGGTTGATATACATATATTTTAAGGCTTGTGTGCTTGCTCAGAGAGCCGCTTATAAACCTTCGTCAAGTAAGACAGTCACAACACACACACACACTCACACACACATGCACATATACGTGATAGATGCTGCCATCTATCACGCGCCACCTCCACAATTTAGACATGTCCCTGAAGGGGAGGGAAATAGTCTCCAGGAACCTGTACCCGTGGGAAACTGCGCAATGACCGCCCACAGGACTTTCGAACCCAACAGATTTAACGAGCACGTACTCCGCATACACTCGGTGAGTTTTCAGCGACCAGGTTTCGATCGCGGGACTTTCCGATCCGTAGATCGCTACTCTGACCACAAGGCACCTCACAGCCCTGTAGATGATGAATTTTCATTTATTGTGGCAAATATTTTCAAATGCATCAGATTTATAAATTTTGATTTAAAATAATACCTTTATTTCATTTTTACTATTGGTAAACGCATCACATTATAAACATTATAACATGTTTAGAAAATTACTCTTACTGCTTTGGGCACGTAAATTTCAGTATTTACAACAGTGGCTCGGACAATTTTTGTTGAGAAAAAAATTTGGTATACTTTCTTATATGTTTTAGTTATTGAGTGCTTCCAACAATGCGGTCCTAGTCATTGTTGTAGATACAGTAGGGAAACCTTCTCACGTATGTTTTTCATTTTGTACATCATTATTAAAACTACAACAATACTTGCTGCAAATAAACTGTCCTAACATAGTAAGAATATAACCTACAATAGACTTAAAGTCGCAGTGATTGGCGATCTTGCCCCCCCCCCCCCCCCCCCCACCAAGAAAGTTATAAAGTCATATAAGTCAAGAATATAACCTAATAACAATCCTTGTAAACAACAATAATCGATAAAAGTAATAAGCACCAAAAATGTTTTGTTATGTTAATTATTTCAACCTTGGAATCCGTAGAGTAATTTGCTCGTTAGAGGGACTGTCAGTCCCGCAGAACCAATGAATTAGTTTTGAAATCACATTTTTTGCAAAAGAATTGGTTTGCCCTGTTATGCCATTTTCACCGGATATGGATATCATCCTAACATTAATTAAAAACAAAACTGAAAATTAATATCATCCAGTTATTTAATTTTAATTAATAAATTTTTTAAATAATGCCGCCATCTGCTGTATATTTTTGTCATTTTACAACTTCAGAAATATATAATTAAGAAACTAGATATCATATTCGTTTCAAATTTGTTCCATTTCGAATTTATGTTTTTTCCCCATGCTATGGGGAAAAGGGCTAACATGGCAAAGCAATACTTCCCCGAAAGTAGTGATTCCAAAACTAATGCATTAGCTCTATGGGATTGACAATTATTTTTAAGATATGCCGCTAAAGAATAAAATCTTCGTAAAATATCGAAATATGCAATGCTTACAAGTGTATTTAAGATAATTGATAAAGGTAATTCATTTGTACAAATTTAAAATGAAAAATTCACGTTCGTACATAGATTAATATATGTTTGTAGGGGCCCCTAACTTCCTTGTGCCCTTACCCTCAAATCACTGACGTTCTAAAAGCATTAAACAGCTAGAACTTGTTTAACACACCATTATCAACGAAATATCACAAGAAAAAAACAGTTGTCAACATAACTCGAATCTTGTTTAACTTATTATTAATGAAATTAAAACATGTCACCTTCAACAAGTGACGGAACCTAGACAATCAAGTATTAATCATACAAAGGTCGACTCAAGGTCATTCACAAATTAATGTTCGAAAGTGGGGTGTGGTGCCCTTAAGAGGGCGTGCATGTATTTCACATGTTGAATGAAAACTATTTTTCACGGTAATGTCTGAGGTGATAAGAGTGAAAAACTACCTTTTGTGTCAAATGTATCTTGAAAAATTAATATTATGTATTAAGGGAATTGTTGGCCATATAAAGCATAATAATGTGAATATTAAATGCATAATTGTTTCTATTATTTAAAAAAATGGGACTAATTATATGCAAAACGTGATATTTAATAAGTTTTAAATTTCAATCATATTGTATTGAAAATAAAATATGTAATGTAGATTGTATGCCGTCAAATGCGGACACTCATTGTCGTATAGTGGATTTCAGGTCAAGGCTTTGCTTGTTCATAACTTATCGTCAAATATATTTATTTTTATATTTAGTGCCAAAACACCGTAATCTACAGTAGAGTAATAAAAGTGTCAGTTTCTTTAAAAAAAATTAATTAAATACAATTTTTATGGCTCTCTATAGAAAATTTCAATATCGCGTATCTCGTTTAATTTCATATTACTTTCTTTGTTCAGTTAATACATTATAACAAATTGTTAATACGTAATGAGTGTACAAGTGTAATGTATAGTTATTATTCTACTATTCCAAATAATAAACTTTTGTTAATTGATTTAATATTTCTTTTAGCAAAGGAAAGACTTGGATGCCTGACTCAAATACAGAAATAGAGTCTAACTTCTAACATTTTATTGAAACTGAAAGGAATAAGACATTTGTAAAACATTACGGATGAATCTTTTTTTATTTATTTATAAGAAATTACACAATAAAAAAAATGGAAAACTCATTTCAGTTTTCATCGCCGTACGTAACGCTACACTTACAGCCGGAAGCCATTCTGTTTCGAACAAACAGAAGTTCTTTTGCCGAAACGAGACATATTATCGTCTGATGCATCTGAACTCCTAAAAAAGAAATGAAAAAGTAAAGTGAAGTGGAGTAAGACAACATGAGGAGCGGTCTTTTTGAAGGCAGGGAAAAAAGTGGCGCTTCTTTACATTATATTCTGACTTTTATTCATAGGCTGCTCGTAAAAAAATGAGTGAAATTTCGATTTTACGAGAGCATGAAAACCTCATCTCTACCATAAAAAATTATTTTTTAGATTCTTTCCTCTGCGAATTCATCTCACTCCGTTTGTTTAACAAAGATGCAACTGGCACCATTTACCTTAATTGCCGCCCCGGTGGCGCAATTTTTACGACGCTAGCCTTTGGAGCTGCTGGGGTCGGGTTCGAATCTCGGTCCGGTATAGATGTTTGTGACCGTCAATAAATGTTGTTATTCGTCTATGTGTTATTCCTTTATTTATGACTGTTTATATTCTTTCTGAGTTTGTCCCACTTGACGAAAGCTTATAAGCGGTTCTCTGAACAAGCACACAAGCTGGAATATATATGTACCATACCATACCATAATTTGTCATGTCATATGATTGTGTGACATGGAAAAGATTCCTGGAGGGCTCATTTGGCTTGGTTTCTCTCGCCAAAAATGTCGACATACTTTAACATCCACAGAGAGCTGAGATTCATTGTATAATCTGTATGTCAAAATTGGCAGCGTCTAGATGGTGCCACAAAAAATGGCTCTCAGTTCTGGGGAATATACCGAGTCTGCAAAAGCTTGACCGCCAAAGTTGCAGCAACATATTTGAGAAAAAACCTAATTTACCAAATCCCCCCCCCCCCCCCCCCTTAAACGATGTTTACCTCCAGATTCTCCTCGTTATAGTTCATCTGCCTAGAACCATATATTTGAGAGCAGGGCTTTGTATTTATTTACAAATTTCATCAGTTATTTGTGAAAAAAAAGGATAATTCGCTATGAACACGGGAACACTTTTGCTTTGAAGTTTAATTTGTTCCAAAGTAGTATGATTTTAGATAATTAATCACGAACTTTAAAAATTATATGAGGATATTAGACGACCATTTTGCTTTCTTTTTTCTGCATATTTACTTATCCAATTTGTTTATTACAATAATAAAATAAATATATTTTTTTAAATATATTACTTAGTAATTTATTTAAAAAGGGCAAGTTTTAACTTTGAGTTTGCAGTTTTGTTATTAAATCATTATATCTTATTTACATTTGGAAAAGTGTTAGTAAAATCGTTTAAACATCGATTTTTGTCAGCGAAAAAAAAACCCCTGAAAAGGCAACCTCAGCATATAACTCATTGGTGCAGCTTTATCAAACGAAGATATAAAAGCTCTGGACGTAATGACTCGCCGAAAGGGTCTTGGCGGTTGGCTTTATTTGGCGAATTTCTTGGCAGTTCGCATTTCGTGCACTAAAGCGCATATAAAAAAATACTCCTTTAAGGTGTTTTTTGTGTGTGTGTTTTATGCACATACTTTTTAGTTTCTGGAAGAGATAATACTCAGTTCCATTTACTTACTACATTATTTATGCCCCCCCCCCCTTCTAATGTGTGTCCATAAAAATCAACTAACATTTATTGAAATTTTACATTTTTGAAACTTATTTGTCTATAATATTTGCACAAATGTTTAAAGGCATTAGATAAAACTATATTATTATTGGTTTCAAATACGCAAAAGGGAAAATGCCCATAAATAATGTCCTATCCGTAGATTATAATTCCAAGTACGTTAAGACATATTGATTTTGAGGTTGACTCTCCAAACATTATAAGCACCTTAAATGATGAATGCTGGGACCATGGATCGGTATGTGGCAGTGGTTGAATATATAGTCCTCAAAATTTTAGTTTTATTGAAGTCTTAAATTAAAATGAAATCAAGAATCTTCGGTAGGGTCAACTGTCTTATGAGTTAGAAATGTTATTTCCTATTTCGGCGGAAGAAATTCGATCCTACAATCTTGCCAACCTAAGTAGGGTAAATAGAAATAGCTATGGAGTAGATCGTTCCGCGGATGTAAAGAGTTCCATAAATTTGTGAATCCACCCGGAAAACATGTTTAAAACATTATTTTCCTTTTAAAGTCCAACAGATATGAATATTATTTGAGAAAATTTGACAATTTTATTGGGAGGAAAAGTGCATTGTGGTTAAATTGTATTCAGATAACTTTGTATGTAAATATTGCCTTACAAGAGTTTTCAACTAACGAACCAATTGCGATTTTCCTCTACCTTTTTCCTCTTTGTTTTTACCCAAGTTAGGTTGGCACGGAGCGTCGTGTCGAAAAATGTCATCGTCCAAACAACATACATTGACTGTAAGTCCACATTTTTGGAACTTCAATAGTTTTGTGACACATTTTAACGTCATCAGCAGAAACTATGTTATTATTGGTTTCATACTCGGCAAAGAGGAAAATGCTCATAAACAATGCCATATCAATGTGGAGTATACGTCCAAGTACGTTAAGACTCCAAAGGTTAAGCACCTAAGATGATGAATGCTGGGGCCATGGATCGGTATGTGGCAGTGGTTAAATAAAGTCCTTAAAATTTTACTTTTATTAAAGTCTTAAATTAAAATTAAATCAAGAATCTTCCGTAAGGTCAACTGTCATACTAGTTAGAAATGCTATTTTCTATTTCGACGGAAAAAATCCGATCCTAGTGTCGAAAAATTTCATCGTCCAACCAAATCAACTTACATTGAATGGAAGTCCACGTTCATGGAACTTCAATGTTTTTGACACATTTTAACGTCATCAGCTGAAAGTATGTTATTATTGGTTTCATATAAGCCCACAAAACTCGGCAAAGAGGAAAATGCTCATAAATAATGCCCCATCCATGTGGATTATTAGTCTAAGTACGTTAGACAGATATGGACCTTTTGAGGTCGACCCTCCAAAGATTAAGCACCTAAAATGATGAATGTTGGGACCATGGATTGGTATGATGACAGTGGTTAAATATAGTCCTTAAAATTTTTACTTTTATTAGTTTAATTAAAATTAAATCAAGAGTCTTCGGTAAGGTCAACTGTCACATCAGTTAGAAATGCTATTTTCGATTTCAGAGGAAAAAATCCGATCCTAGTGTCGAAAAATTTCATCGTCCAACTAAATTAACTTACATGAATGGAAGTCCACGTTCTTGGAACTTCAATGTTTTTGACACATTTTAACGCATCAGCCGAATCTATGTTATTATTGGTTTCATAAAAGCCAACAAAACTCGGCAAAGAGGAAAATGCCCATAAATAATGCCCCATCCATGTTTATTATCCGTCTAAGTACGTTAAGACATATGGATTTTGAGGTTGACCCTCCAAAAATTAAGCACCTAAGATGATGAATGCTGATGGGGGGAGTCTTCGGTAATTTCACTGCCATATGACTTAGAAATGCTATTTCCTATTTCGATGGAAAAAATCCGATCAAAGTGTCTAAAAATTTTCATCGTCCAAATCAACTTACATTGAATGGAAGTAAACATATTTGGAACGTCAATGTTTTTGACACATTTTAACATCATCAGCTGAAACTATGTTATTATTGGTTTCATATAAGCTAACAAAACTGGGCAAAGAGGAAAATGCTCATAAATAATGCCCCATCCATGTGGATTATCCGTCTAAGTACGTTAAGACAGATGGATTTTGAGGTCGACCCTCCAAAGATTAAGCACCTAAGATGATGAATGCTGGGACCATGGATTGGTAGGTGACAGTGGTTAAATATAGTAATTAAAATTTTACTTTTATTGGTCTTAAATTGAAATTAAATCAATAGTATTCGGTAAGGTCAACTGCCATATGACTTAGAAATGCTATTTCCTATTTCGACGGAAAAAATCAGATCCTAGTGTCTATAAATTTCATCGTCGAAATCAACTTAAATTGAATGGAAGTCCACATTTTTATAGGTTCAATGTTTTTGACACATTTTAACGTCATCAGCTGAAACTTTGTTATTATTGGTTCCATATAAGCTAACGAAACTCAGCAAAGGGGGGAATGCTCATAAATAATTTAATGCCCCATCCATGTGGATTATCCGTCTAAGTACGTTAAGACAGATGGATTTTTAGGACGAACCTCCAAAGATTAAGCACCTAAAATGATGAATGCTGGGACCATGAATTGGTATGTGACAGTGGTTAAATATAGTCCTTAAAATTTTAATTTATATTTAAAAAAAATAATTAGTCAGAGTCTTCGGTAAGGTCAACTGTCATATGAGTTAGAAATGATATTTTCGATGTCGGCGGAAAAAATCCTATCCTAGTGTCGAAAAATTTCATCGTCCAGCCAAAATTGAACGGAAGTCCACGTACTTGGAACTTCAATGTGTTTCACATTTTAACGTCATCAGCTGAAACTATGTTATTATTGGTTTCATATAAGCCAACAAAACTCGTCAAAGAGGAAAATGCTCATAAATAATGCCCCATCCATGTGGATTATCCGTCCAAGTACGTTAAGACAGATGGATTTAGAGGTCGACCCTCCAAAGATTAAGCACCTAAGATGATGAATGCTGAGACCATGAATTCGTATGTGACAGTGGTTAAATATAGTCCTTAAAATTTTACTTTTATTAGTCTTAAATTAAAATTAAATCAAGAGTCCTCGGTAATTTCAACTGTCATATGAGTTAGAAATGATATTTTTGATGTCGGCGGAAAAAATCCGATCCTAGTGTCGAAAAATTTCATCGTTCAACCAAAATTGAATGGAAATCCACGTACTTGGAACTTCAATGTTTTTGACACATTTTAACGTCATCAGCTGAAACTATGTTATTATTGGTTTCATATAAGCCAACAAAACTCGGCAAAGAGGAAAATGCTCATAAATAATGCCCCATTCATGTGGATTATCCGTCTAAGTACGTTAAGACAGTTGGATTTTGAGGTCGACCCTCCAAATATTAAGCACCTAAGATGATGAATGCCGGGGCCATGGATTGGTATGTGACAGTGGTTAAATATGCTAATTAAAATTTTACTTTTATTAAATTCTTAAATAGAAATTAAATCAAGAACCTTCGGTAAGGTCAACTGTCATATAGAACTGTTATTTTCTATTTTGGTGGAAAAATCCGATCGTAAGTGTCTAAAAATTTTCATCGTCCAAATCAACTTACATTGAATGCAAGTCCACATCTTTGGAACTTCAATGTTTTTGACACATTCTAACGTCATCAGCTGAAACTATGTTATTATTGGTTTCATATAAGCCAACAAAACTGGGCAAAGAGGAAAATGCTCATAAATAATGCCCCATCCATGTGGATTATCCGTCTAAGTACGTTAAGACAGATGGATTTTGAGGTCGACCCTCCAAAGATTAAGCACCTAAGATGATGAATGCCGGGGCCATGGATCGGTATGTGCTTGCGGTCGTGAGTAATGGGTGCTGGAAATCACTTTACGCGTTCAAGAAAAATCTTTTTCCTCTCCTGATAGATTTCCCAATGATTTCTTGAAAAGTTCTGCTTATAGGAATAGTTGTGTGTGAAGGGTTGTGAGGACGTTTGTTGTGTGGAAGGTTTTGTTTGTGTGATGGATTTGCCTGATTGTTTTGAATTGTGCTGGTAAATGATTGCATGAAATAAATTGGATGTGTATTTTTAGTTGCATTGTTGAGTGATAGAACAAAACCTTCTTTTGTTATGGAATTGTGTGTGTGGTTATTTTTAACTTTTTGATTAAAAGTCAAAGTAGCATTCATTTATTTCAACACCGGCACATGAAATATGATTTTCTAAATATGTAGATTATAGACAGCGGAAAATTTGCATGCCCTTATTTCAAAAGAATATAAAACATTGCGTTAAAAAAAAATTCTGCAGCTTAAGTAATGTTCATTAAACTTATCTCTAATAAAAAAGGCTTTGTCTTTGAGTATAAACGTTAGAAAGCTATTACAAATTTAATATAAATACCAAATATAAAATTTAGCTTACTCTAAGCATTGACAAGGAGTTTGTTAATCTGGGAAAGAGAGTTATAAAATATTTCTAAAAATTGCAATTGATAATGCTGTTTTTCTTTTAAGTTTAAACTCGATAAGAAAATAATCATTGTCTCGCAAAATATTACAGTGTTACGCAGGTAAAATATTTTACTGTAAACTAAAGAAAATAATATCAATAATTAAAAAAAAATTACAGTGAAGCCAATTAGGGCTGTCCTTTCTACAAAACTTCTTTCATATTCAAGCCACTAATAACTTCCGATTTCTACAGCCTATCCATTAACTGCTTATTCCCTTACCCAGAACCAAACATTAATTTCTATCAATTCAATATCCACATATCCGCACTTTCTATTATAAAAAAGCATATTGCGCCATTTCCATTAGTTTCATCCATTACATACCATTCACACCTTAATGCATCTTCTCCAACAATATACACAAAATTTGTCCACTAAAGTCCTAATTGGCGCTAGTCATAATAACAGGGCTTATGACGCCGGGGGCTTTGAAGGACATTAGCCCTATTTAAAAGCGTCATCAGTCACAGAGGACCCCGTCAGGGCTGTGATACTAGGGAACGAGTAAAGTGGATTCGGAGTTGTGGGGCTTAAATGATATCCTACTATTTGGATCTCCTTAACATTTGATAGTTTGGTGTACGGTTGCATTAAAGTAAAAATACATGTTACATTTCTAAATACGCTAAGTAGGCGGTAGCCCAGAGCGGCAAATTTTTTTGGGTGGCAAATTTTACGAAAAATTAAAACGGCATTCGGCATAAAAATATTACATAGATACGAATTTTTTAAAGAAAGAAAACAAATAATTTAGATGAATGCTTTAACCTTAAACGTTTATATAGTTCTAAAATTTTGTAGTAAACATGGTCGCTGCGAGGGCAATTGCAACCCCACCTCCCGTATTTCGAAGTTGAAAGAAAAATAGTAGAACAGTTTAAAAATTGCATAATTCGCTTTCGATTTAGCGTATAAAGGTACATAAATGATTGTAATATGTGTATCTATTTTAAACAGCACTTACCACCCTATTTTGCAGCTCCAGCTGCCTTTCCCTGAATCCAGCTACCTTTTCCCCTATTTGGAACTACCAGTCTTTAAAAACCCGTCGGATCGTCGAAAACTTAATACTCAAATCATGCATGAAATTAAAGGGAAAACTTTCTTAGTTTTTAATATAAGTGCTCAATGTGTGCGCCTTTAGTGATACGGCACATATCTAAATGAAAACGGTACAAGTTCTTGCCTTTATCTGAAACTGTTGGAGTCGTTCTTTATTCGTCATCTTCAACCACAACTTTCGAACGATTACAGCTAATACTATTACAATTTGAAACTCTGACATGCTTTTACGGACACCCTGTACTAATGAGTGTCCATTGAACTCAATAGTGGGATATACATTTAAGGTCCCGTTATAACAGTGATATCAGGCAAATGACGAGCAAAGTGGATTCAAGTCGAGGCTTGATGAGTAGCGACCAATCCATTCACCTGATGGTACGACGCTTATTACGGGCACACATTTGCGAGAATTATCATGTATGAGAATGTCAGGGAGCGTCTGCGAAAAGTTAGTGAATGTTTGGTTGCTATTAAGTCTGTTATTATATTTTACATTGTGAAAATACAATAGACGATTTGTACGAGGAGGAACGCTGTTAGTTTGTGGGGTAGAAACAATGTTTGACGTAGCTGCGACATTTATCCATTTATCTGTATATTTAATCTAAGGAAATGTATGGATGATCAGTAGGTCAAATTGATCGATCCAAGTTTGAAAACCCTCAAACACATTAATATTCACTTTAATTATGCACTTTTTTAGAGTATGGACAAAACAATGATGATCCAGCTGCTTTGAAATAAGTTGAAGTGAAATTATAGTTATTAGAATAAATAGAGATACAGAAGACTTTATTTAAACTTTTAATTTGAATATTAGAATATGCCTTTTCATTCACAGTTAAAATTACTATTAATGGATTAAATATGAAAAAAAAATACTATTACACAGTTAAAAAATTTTGGCGCAAAATTTCACTAGAACAGTGGAGCTTTCTACACTCCGTGCCACCCTAACTTGGATAAAAACAAAGAGTAAAAAGGCAGAGGAAAAAGCACGGTTGGTCCGTTACTTGGAAACTCTTGTAAGGTAATATTTACATACAAAATTATATGAATACAATTTATTCAAAGTACACTTTTCATTCTGATAAAATTGCCAAATTTTCTCAAATAATATTGAAATCTGTTAGACCTTAAGCGAATTTAATGTTTAAACATGTTTTCTGGATGGATTCACAAATAATTTATGGGACTCTTTATATGTGCTGAAGGATCTTCTCTGTAGCATATTTCTATTTACCCAACTTAGGTTGGCAAGGAGTGTAGCTGTCACCACTTTTTGGAGAAGGAATTTACCAGTTTTGTGGAAAAAAATTATAACCGCTGTATACTAAGCAAAAGTGGTGAATTTGTGCTCCAAATGAGGGGTGGAATCCGGAAAAATCTAGAATTCCGGTGCAATCTTGCACCAAACTTTTACAAGATTGCAATTAATTTAGCAGTCTGCCCATTAGCACTGCCTCTCTTCCATCGACTAGCAACTATATTATTTAAAAGAAACCAATCATTTATAACATTTTTAGTTGTTCAATATTAAGTCCATTATTAATAATACGATTACTTTAAGCCCTTCGTAAATCAATGCTGCTCGAAGATAAATCTTGAAGTTCATTATAATAAGAAATCAATGATAAAATTATATAATAAATTACGAATGATAAATTTGATCCAAGCATTAAAGTCCACGACAACTTCATTAAACTTCAATGATAATTGGTCCATAAACATGTCGAACAACACTTACACATTCTTTTATTCGAATAATGTGCAATGGCGACATTTTTTAACAACAAAAAAAGTTCCAAGTGCAATTCATCTTACCAGAAACGTGCACCTAATGAAGATTGCAAGTTTCCCTTTCAGCTTTGGCTGCCTGATCTTAAATCATTTCACACTACAACTGGAGAAGATCTCTAGCTAAGATAAAAATTAATTCGGTTTGATAAAAATGTACAACGGGGTTGTTTCACGGCGCGAATGGGGCCCGGCCGTGGCCGAGTGGTAAAGGCATCAACCTCAGGATTCAACCTTCTCAAAAAGTGCGGGGGTTCGAATCCCACTTACTTACTGCCAGTCATCCTATAAATAGGATCTTTGTACTGGGGAAGAGTTGAAAAATCCAACTCGTGACGGGTGGGCCCGAGTACACTGGGACAGACTTGCTCGTTAAATATGTGGAGTCCTAAGTCCCGACGGCGTCGGGGTACGATGTCGCTCGACGTTCCGTTGGGTGACCGCTCAGGTGTCGACCTCGTCACTTAACCAAGGTTATAAATTACGAGGCTTTATTAGCTGTGTTAAAGCTCCTAAAGGAGGCTAGAATTAGGCAGCCGGAATCGATTTCATTATACCATTCCTTACGGCGCGAATGGCAACTGTCCTGTTTTCATTTGTTGTCTGGAATTATGTTTGTTTTATTATTCGAAAATGAGTTTTCTAAGAATATTTTAGTAAGTGCAATTTTTAAAAGCCTACTTCTTGCTGTGCTGTTGGTTGTTCAAAACATTTGTTAACGACAGCTTGTATAGAAGGAAAAGCTTCTTTTCATCTATATCGGTCATTTTGAAAGTGAAATAGCAGCACGGAGAAATATGAAAAACAGGGAATGACGTCATAAGAAGCATTATCTTAACCTGAGCAGATTTTTTGTGATGGTTAACATAACGACTATGAAAGCATCATTAAATTTTCATAAACAATATTAACATCTGTTTTTGTTAGATAACAACCTATTAAAAATGCAACTATTGCAATTTTTTTTTAACCGTGATATTGAATAATAGGCTAAACTATACTGCGAAATGCAGTACGTCTGGTCACCTTTATTTTATAGCATATCCATGGATTGCATTTTAATGCATATCCAAAGTTTTAATTGTCGATTGCAAAGCCGCTCTTAGGATTGCTCGAAAATTTAAATTTGACATAATTTTAAACTTTTAGAGAATGTACTTAACTTTGCGCATGGTGTATGAAAAAAATAGTACAGATTCTTGGCGCAAAAAGTTTTATTACTTAAATTTGGTTGGATTCGCAGAACAGATTTCTTCAGAATAGTACACGAATATCTGATTGGAAACAAGCACAGCAGAACGACGATATATATGAAATATGCTATCCGGTAAGTGGTTGTTGGGTGTGGAGGGGGGGAGGGGTGCTATCCAGAATAACATGTCAACTTTTACACAATAAAACTATAAGCGCTAAGAATATAGGTTATTTTCTTCATGTATCGTCAATTATTTTGAAAATCACTGTCTAATGGCCTTTTCATATATATGTACCTCTTATGGTGCTATAAGAGAAAGGGGGAAATGTAGACGTTGGGCGGTGCTGTATCATTCAAAGTAAATTATTGCACGATAGTTTTACAGCCCTAAAATGTATTGTACTGTTTTATTTTCTAATTAAAATTTTCCTCCGCAATTTGATTCTCTCTGCCTTTTACTATGTAAATCGTGTTTTTGTCCGCTTAAGGTTTCGAATCTGTGAAATGTGGTTCATCGATCTAAACATATCAAAATAAAATTTCATAACGAAACTTCAGTTCCAAATAATCATTTAAAAAGTTATCAGATCCATACTAAACTTTATACAATGCTTTAACTAAACAAAATATCAATTACAACCATACCATTCCAAGTTTACCAACTGGTGCCAATAGATCTTGTCGTATACTTAAGGCAAACGTGACCCGCCGCCATTTAACATTGTAGAACAGTGACATTTTTATAATTAGGCTTAGCCTTCGAAGCGGCGTTGCCACGGGTGAGGAAAGAAATGATGATGTTCCACAACTGTGTAATATCTCATAAATTGTCGGTGTTTAGTAAGCCGCCGATAAGGAATTTAAGGAGGTTATATTTATAGGTTTTACACGTGTTGTGATTATCGGAATTTGTTGTGCTTTGTCTACTTTCTTTTGTGGTGAATTTCGAAGGATTTGAGATTGTAAGCGTTTGTATTTTCAATTAGTAGAAACCATTAAGAAAAGAAATATTTAGTTTGATTTCCCAATTTCTGTTAAACAGACTATTGATTGATTTTCCTAATTTTTTTATCCTTTTTAATGTTGGCACGATTTAATCGTCCAACAATAATCGCCACTTAATTAGGCAAAATTCACACTTTCAGTTCGGTGGGTCACAGAAAGGTCGAATTCCCAGACTCAGGTGTTCTTTTGGCTCAGGTGGTCACATTCCTTCAAGTTATAACTCTGAGATTTTGACACTATTTTCACAATGGACTTTTGTGCCCTTGACTTTAAAATTCAGTCATGCGTGGGTGAAATTGATGGCTTGTGGGGGGAAGATGCTCCCTACACCTTGATAACAATACTCATGGATGAACCTATAGGGTTTTAGGGGTGGTCATCTGAACTGACCACTAGAAGTAGATAGTGGGACGGACCTGCCTACGATTTGACCAGGGGCATATGCGGGGGAGTTGTCTTCCTCCTCATTCGCTACAGGGGATTAACACCCCGGACTCAAATAAGGAGGAAATGGCGGAGACAGAGTCAGAGATGGATATAGAATGAGAGAAGGAAAAGGAAACGATAAGAAAGAAAGATAGTCAGCAAAGCTGAGAATTGAAGGAGTTAACCTTCCCCTTGGCTAAGTTAGCAATTACACTTCGAAAGAAATAACCCTCGGCTACTAGCCAAAATCCTGTCCGCATCAACTTGACGACAGCTACCGTGAGGTGTCCTATATGCCTGGGGCATTTCCTTGATCCACGGGACTAGCAGCGTCCGCCTCTACTTGATGACTTCAACTGAGAGGTACATGCCTGGGGCATTTCCGTAAACCTCCCGGACCAGCAGCATCCGCATCAACTTGACGATTTCAACCCTGAGATGTCCTACATGCCTGGGGCGTGTCCTAAATATCCAGATCCATCAAGCGTCTGCTACATAGCTATCATCCATTGAGCCCCTGCATCATTGAGTCCCTGCATCATTGAGCCCCTGCATCATTGAGCCCCCAACCATCACCGCAGCGAGCCTCTTGACATTCTACTCCCGCCACCGCGAGCCCCTTCGATATAGCCCTCATCCTCCAGTGTTCACGCCCCTTAAACTCAGTGGCGTAGTACCCAGCATGGCTGTCCAGTTCATTTTCATCTGGGGTAAGTCCATCATGTTCAAAATGTGTTCCGGAATCAATTAAATTCTTGTAGTACTTAACATTGTGCATCATAAGTTCACAGTCTCAAATAAATGATTGTTTTAGTAAATTGACAAGTCTCACCTGTGTTATTCCATGGTTATTGCAATTAATTAAATTTTAATCTTAACAACGCAAGTACTAATTTCTATTAAAATTGTTACCACTTGATCTAGATCAGCCCTTAATCTTAACAGCATTTTAGCTGCCCTTAATTAATTCTAGTTCATTTATCTTCCCTTTAATTATTGGCATAACTCAATTTTAATAAAATTTACATCTGCCCAACAATGGTGCCGCTTTTATTTAAAACTTTGTGGATCGAAAGGAATGATTCAGATGAGACTGGTTATTGCTTAAATAATTTTACAGTAATTCTAAATATTGACGTACAGAAGCTATTTCTCTTTCGCTGCAACATATGACCATTATCAACACAAAATTTCGGTTTCATTTGTTCTTAACTATTTGAATTTTGAATTTTTTTGATTAATTTCTATTTATTTAATTTTTTGTTTGTTTTGTGTAATTGTTTCCTACTTAAAAGGAATTTTCTTTAAATCAAAATGGCTCCCCCAAATCCTAGTTTACCAATTAACGAGGATATCCGAACGGATATTCCATCAATTATTAATCCATTACAAAGCACACCAGCCTTGTCCAAACTTTCTGGGTTCTCGAATTTAATACCTTTGTTTGATGGCGAATCTGCCGTAACTGCCCAATATTTCGTTGACACGTTCGATAGATTAGCCCAAACCCTAGATGCAACTGATGACAACGATAAATTGTTAATATTTAAAAGCCGAATAAGAGGTGATGCTTTAACGCATATTATTCAATCGCTTGAATTTTCGGGCGAAGGGAACTTCGCAGAATTCCGTAAGAAATTTCTGGAATTTTTCAGCGCAAAAACTAGCCTCGCTGCTCGCCAACAACAATTTACAAATTGCAAAATGAACGGCTCTGAAAGCATTAAACAGTTTGCGGCACGAGTAACAAATGCGACTTTAAAATTTCTAGGAAAAGTACAAATAAATGACGAAAGTGTAAAAAAATTCTTTGAAGATACAAAACTTTCAAAATTTATGGAGGGTGTAAAGGTAGATTTTAAACGGTCACTTCTTTTAAAGGATCCCGAAACATTTGATGAAGCGGTTAAATATGCGGAATTATTAGAATTAAATGATGGCTTATCCGGGGAAACAATCGCTAACTTAAAAATCGAGCAAAATTTGGAGCAATTGCTTCAACAGCATGCCCAGAGCACACATGAAGCTGTTTGCTCCCTCACTAAAGAAATTAATGATTTAAAGTTAAATAAAAACATCGGAAACGGACAGTTTTCTAATCAAGGGGCCTCTTCAAGGCCAGTCCTTTGTCAAATTTGTGGACGGAAAAATCATACAGCGAAGCATTGCTATTTCAGAGGAAATAGTCAAAATAATACACAAGAAACTAGGGGCAGAGCTCCTCAACGCTTCCCCAGACAATATGAAAACAGACAAAACAGACCCCACAATGGAAATTATAATAACGCAAATTCGCAAACTACATATTATAATGGCGTAAATCAACAAACTTCGGATCATAGACATTACCCCAACAATTACACCCAAAGGCGGTCTCCCTTTCGTAGAGAGTTAACGCCACGTTATGACAGGTACAATTACGAGCGAAGACGGTCACCCTCGAGAAATAATAGATTCCGGGGTTACGAAAATAATTCACGGAATCGATCAGATTCAAGAAATCGAGTAAGATTTTTAAACTAGCAAGGGATTCGGTTGTGAGTCAAACTCGAATCCCAAGCGGTCACATTGAACATGACCCAATTAAAATAGAAAGTGTAAATTCTAACGTGATCGTTAATCGGATAACTGGCTCCTTACCGGTTACGAAAATTAAATTGTCAAATCTTGAAGTAATCGCTCTGATAGACTGTGGGGCAAGTGTAAGTTTAATATGTCAAACGGAATTTCAAAAAATCGCAAATAATAGAAATATAAAAAAAATACATGACCCAACGACCATAAAGTCAATTTCTGGCGAAAAATTACAAATTTTAGGATGCTATAAAATACAATTAAAATTGGCAAACAAAGTTTTCTATCATAATTTTTTTGTAGTTAATAATAATTTTGGCAGTAATTACAGTGTAATATTAGGTTATGATTTCATGACAGCAAATAAATTAAAAATTGATTTTGAAAATCTATTGATAAATATTGATGATGCACAAATAAATATGATGGATTCAAATTTCATTTGTCACATAAATAATGTTAAAAATAATTTTGCAAAATTACAAAACAAATATACCCTACAACCTGGAGAAAGACAAATCGTAAATATTGTTCTTGCGACTCATAAAAACGTTGGCGAAGAAATCTTAGTTCAACCAATTAATAATAAAAACATTAAAATTGAAGAGTCAATTTGCTCGGTAAAATCTAATAACATTTGTCAAATCTTGGTTACAAATGTCACAAATAACGTTGTAAATCTAAATAAGTCAATGAAAGTTGCCACAATTTCATCTGACTTTGAAGTAAGAGATATGGAAGAAATCAAACTTTTAAGACGCGAAGAATTACTATCATCGGATTTTGATTTAACCCACTTAAACACTAATGATAAAAATAAATTAATTGATCTATTGATGGAATTTTCGGATATTTTTAGCAAAAGACTGTATACCATTGGTAGCACTGATAAGGTTTGCCCTGAATTTTCGGTCAAAAGCGAAAACTTGCCTTCTATAAGAGCATATGGAGTTCCACAAATGCTAAGGCCCGTTCTAAGCGAGCAAATAACGGAATTGTTAGAAGCGGGTCTTGTGGAACCCAGTAATGCCGAGGTATCTTTTCCGCTAATATTAATTAAAAAACGGACTAAATCTAAGGATGGAAGAGACCAATACAGACAGGTGATCGATTATCGCCAGCTCAACAAACAAACAACATTTGCCAATTACCCATTGCCACTAATTAATCAATTATTGGATAGTCTAAAGGGATCCGAATATTTTACTAACTTGGACCTTCACAGCTCATTTTTTCAAATTCGTTTGCCAGAAGATAAGCGCAAATTTACAACTTTTAGCACGATACTTGGAAACTTTATGTATCGTGTAGTTCCACAGGGATTAAATGTCAGTCCGGGAACTATGCAAAGGTTAACGGATACCATAATTGCCCCCATTAAAGATTTAAACATCGTTAATTATTTAGATGATTTTGTGATAGGAACGAAGGATTTTCAAGAAATGTTGTATAAATTGCGGATGTTATTTCAGGAATTAAGAAAAGCGGGTGTTACATTAAACCCCAACAAGTGTTCATTTATGTTAAAAAAAATAAAAGTCTTAGGACATGAAGTTGATAAAAATGGCATCCGACCTTTAACTGAAAACATAAGGAAAATACAAGAATTTCCAATCCCTAATACTACGCGTCGATTAAAACGTTATTTAGGCCAAGCCTCGTACTATAGAAAATTTATTCCACATTTTTCAAAAATAGCAGAGCCCCTATTCGAACTTACAAAGAAAACAAAAAAATTCGTTTGGAATCCTTCGGCACAAATAGCTTTTGACACACTAAAAGACGCTCTGTCCAGCCCCCCAATATTACAACACCCTGATTTTTCTAAGACATTTATTTTGTCTACGGATGCTTCGGACTTAAGTATCGGGGCCACCTTAGGCCATAGAGATGAAGCAACGGGTGTTATCCTTCCCATTTCATATTTTTCTAAAAAATTGGTCGACCACCAAAAAAAATGGCCGATCCATGAAAAGGAACTATTTGCGATTCAAGAGGCAGTTAAAGCTTATAAGCATTATCTTTATGGAAGGCATTTTATTGTTCGTTGTGACAATTCCGCAATACAAATGATTACTAAATTGGAAAATCCTGCCAACCGATTGGCAAGAATGATTTTATTCCTTAATGACTATGATTTTACTTTTGAGAAAATTCCGGGTTCTGAAAATCAAGTCGCAGATTTATTTTCGAGAGACTTCCACCAAGTTAATTTGGCCCAGGTCGACATGCCCACTTTCCAGGAAATAAAAGACGCGCAGCTATTAGACCCAGTTATTTCCCATTTAGTTACAAAATTATCCAACACAAGGAAGCAACGATTAACTCCTTCGGAACAGAGATATTTTATTTCTGATGGAGTATTAATGCACAACGATAAGTTTAAAAGCGCGACTCCACGACCAGAAAATAATTCTATTACTCAATTGGTAATTCCTGAAAAGTATAAATTTAATATTCTCCAAATTGCGCACCTAAACCATGTTGGACATTTAAAAACCTATGAGAAAATAAGAGAACAGTTCTATTGGAAAGGGTTGTACACAGATGCCGAGCATTTTGTTAAAACTTGTCCGGATTGTATTGCTTTCAAAACTCCCAAGATGACAGCTCCGGTACCTATCCAGCGAAATTTTACCCCTACACGGCCAAGTCAAATGGTTTCCTGTGATTTGGTTGGGCCGTTACCGGAGACAAGTAAAGGTCACAAATACTTCATAACCTTCGTTGATCATTTCACCAAATATTTGGTTGCTTTTCCCATGCGAACCCAATCTGCTCAGGAAACATCAGACTGTTTTTTTAAATATATAACTGTATATGGAATCCCAGAAACTCTCTTGACAGATAGAGGAACGAATTTCACTTCGGAAATGTTCCGACAGGTTGCCAGTCGTCTAGGCGTAGCCAAATTATATACGACGGCTTTAAATCCCAAATGCAATGGGAAAAATGAAATCGTTCACGGGAAAATAAAGAAAAGTATTTCAATTTGGGCCCGAGAAGATAAACAATGGGATCGGTATTTAGAACTTTACACGTTTGTGTATAATAATACCTTTCATACCGTAATAAAAGATAAACCTAGCTACATGGTTTTTGGAAGGGATATTAACATGCCTCATACTGTCTTGGAAGCTAAACAAAATTCTAACGACTCTTATTCTAGTTATATTGAGAAAAAAACATCTCAATTACAGGAGGCTTATAAAATGGTTACGAAAAATATAGTCAGTGCATCCGAAAAACAGGAAGTCTATCAACATGCAAAGGCTAAAGAGAGGGATTTTAAGGTGGGACAATTAGTTTTTCTGTATTGTCCAGATTTGGACCGAAACTCTAACTTACCCAAAAAACGGTCGTATAAAGGTCCTTTCCGAATAATTGAACGGCACAGCGCCGTAAATTTTTCTATTATTGACACTACTAATCCCAAAGGAAAAATTCAGAAGGTAAACTCCGATCGACTCATACCATACGAAGAGCGCAAGGCTCAATTTTCGATGGATAAAAATTTGGAAAAATCAGAAAATAATATGGCTCCCCAGAGAAAACCGCATGCAAAATTCGAATTTGATAGTGACGACGAATTACCATTAGCCGATTTTCTAAGACATAGCAAGTTGCTTAAATCAAATTTAAAAAATGGACCAAAAATTGTAGCTCGCCCGGAAACGCCCGAACAAGAGCAAAAAGTGGATAATTTCGAAACAAATGAACGAGACCAAGAGATATATTACGACTCCGACTCCACGGAAATCTATTCCCCAAAGATGCAATCTGGTTCACGGGACAAGGATAACTCACCACAAAATTCTTCACGTTATAACCTAAGACCACGAAATACACATAAGGTTCCCCAAAATCAAGCCCAACATGTCGCTGTTCAATGGCTTGACCGAATCACACAAGCCCTGCAGGATTAATTTAAAAACGTTTTGTTAAATAATTTCTTTTAATAAATGTTTTGTTAATTATTTAAGTTAAAAGTGCTTTAATCTTAAATTACGAAAAATAACATCATTTTAAGCCGATTTAATTAGACTTTAAAGTAATTATTTTTTTCCCTTATGGTTTTGTTTATTAAAACAATTTTAAAAATATTGCATCATGCAATATTGTAAAATCAAATTTAAAGGTTATCATTGAAACAACTGGTAATTTATTACTAATGTGTAAGATTTCAAAATTTCATTATGCAGTGTTTCCGTAGAATTTAAATTGCTAATTTTCAATTACAAGTGTCATTTTTTTTTCAGTTAAGTTCATCCATTACTGGTAAAATTGAAATAACCCAATGAAAATTTCACTAATGCTAACTACTAGATTACGCATAAGAAAATCATATCCGATCCAGGGTGATCGTTCCCAAATAAAAATTCAATTACGCTAAAATTATATTTAGTCTAGCAGTTAAATTTTAAAAAGGTTAACTATGTGATCTAAATTTTATTTCATATAATCAAAACAAGTATTACTGCACTAAATTGCGCAGATTTAATTTTGAGAAAAGATACTAAGTCATTAAATTATTTCTATTCAAAGTAAACTATGTAAAACCTAATTTCATTGCATAACAATCATTTTTTTAATTTACCAAACCACATTCAAATAAATCATTTGTTTAGAATAGTTAATATAATACAAGCAAAAATATTATAAGAATTTCATCAATTACATTAAAACAACATTTCTTAAAATAAGTTTTTCAGGCAAAACTACAGTCTGATTTAACATAAAAAAACATTTTTGCAAACACAAAATATTTTATGCATATTATACAATTTCAAATGTTGGCTTTTCACCCCCCCCCCTCCCCTCCCCCCCCACACACTAATGGTCAAACACTAAATGCAGGTGCTTCTCTTCGCACCTGGGAATGTGGTGCATGAGTTTGAATGTCTGCGGGCAAGAAGGTTCTTGCGGCCGACATTTTTTTACCCTTGTGTATATATATAATAACAATATACAAGTACACAAAAAAAAAACTTACCTATTGGTTACAGAAATTTACCATCCTGATAAATTCTATCTGGTTGCGGGCTCATCAGGAAGCTTTCGGCTGGTTCTTGTTTTGTTGTCCTGATGGGGCTTGACCAGCGAAAAGCTAGTGCATTTTCAAAGTCCTTGCCTGTCAGGCGGGCCATTTCTTGAGTTTAGCTTAAACAGTTTAAAAATTATATTAGTATAAGATAGAAAATTAATTTTATTGCTGCAACAAAACATAATTAATTATTAATAATTGAACTCGTTAATCTACAATAAATAGATAAATGTCTTAGGTAAATCTTCTGCTAGAAATTTTCTGAATAAAACTGAATTTTTTTTTTTATCAAATTTATTAAATATCTTAACGCTAACCAATTCCACTTTCAATGAATTACTTAAGTTGCTATTGACTTTTAGTTTATACCTTACATCACAATTATGTAATGATACAAAAAAAATTTACTTAATGATGCTACAACATTTTATTTAACTATGTTACATAATATTTTATTCAATAAGTAATTTTCAAAATTTCATAATTTCAATTACACCTATTAAGAATAATAACGATGTCACTTAATTTTACTTCCGAACACATATGCTAAATTACAATTACAAATTCTATTAACTACTTCTATGCTAAATTAGCAATTTGTTTTTTCAGTAAAAATATTTATAGGCTGGAAAAGGAAATAGATTGATTATTTTCGGTGAAATCTCGTCCAGTGAACGTAGTCAGCTTTCTCCCGCAATTCCCTGCTAACTAACAGTTCTTCAAGCTAGCTACCCAAATAAAATAAATAAAATAAAGTTATATACAAGAACAATCAAATCTTCAGTTCAATTAGTTAATTTTTTTTGAAAATCATTATAAATATGAACAAAAAAGTCATTTAAATTCTCTTACTTTAATAATATAGCTAAAATTGAGTGGCAAAACGATTGATCACCGTTGAAGCTGCTAAATTTAAATGCATATGATTTTAGAGGAGTTGACATTAATTTCCATGGGTTAATGAATGCTCCACGAGAAACCAAAACTAAACTTCTTAAAAATTAAAAATTACATGAGACAGCTAAACAATTTTTTTTTAGTATTTGATTACTTCTCCCTATGCAAATTAAACATAATTGTTCTAATGAATTCAAGAAAATAAATAAAAAACCTAAGAATCGAAGTTAAAGCTATTTAATAAGGAAAATTGAAGAGCACGGAATGTGTGACTTACCTTGTCCCATGTAGTCAGAACGAATGTTCTACGAGGCAAAAGACGCTATCGTAAACTATAGTTGGTTGCAAATTACTGCAGGCACTACAATATAGTACGAACGGGGCTTGGAAGCGATAATTGGAGTTTCTCACGGCAATAAGAATAGCCATAAGCTAATCTCCTTGTAATTCGGTTTCACACACCGATCGGCAGGCGCGCAACAAAGGGACCCCATTTTTCTGGAGGGCTGCTCATCTGGCTTGTTGAAGCCGCGTGTTTTTTTTTTTTATTACGCTGCAAAGATAGATTTTACGACATTACTTGAAAATATAGGGAAGATTGTTACGTTGAATTTAGCGTACTTTTACAAACCATTTTGAGAAAATCGGTACCATAAAAAAAAATGAAAAACAAAAAGGAATTTTGGACAGGGATCCGAATTAAATTTAAAAGTGCACACATAAAAGTGTTTATAAGAAAAAACACAAAATATTTATAGGAAAAACATAACAAATGTTTATAAAAAAAAAAAACATAAAATGTTTTTAAGAAACATACAATTGTAAGAATAATACAATTGCGATAACTGAATTTAAACACAGTGTAAAATCCGACAAATTTCACGGTATATATTCCGTTGAATAGAATTTTGCATTTGCTAACAAATGAATTTCCGGTATTACATGTTGAATAAGGATTGCACTTATTCAGGAATTATAATGAGAAGAGTGCTTTAATGCATGAATAATTAGATGGAATTCAATTGTTAACATACTTTTGGGCAAGGTGAAAGAAAAGTTTGCCTTGGTTGATTTATTTGATAAAATTGTGTATAGTGGTTAACGTCACTAGACGTGACCCCTTTATAAAGTATTAAGAATAAATACTATAAACGGGATTCTTTTCTCTAGTAATTTGATAGTTATGAGAAAATTTTTGGAATTGATGTTTGATATTGGTCATATTTGTGTGTTATTATGTAAATAATCTATCTCTATATGTTTATACGTCATTGGCTATTGAACTAATAGCTTGAAGATTTTTTTTTTAATTGGATTTCTTACAAATACGTACATAAAATTATATTCATTTATACTATAGTGAATTTTATATTAATTATAAAATTGATTCTGGAAGGTTTTGAACATGATTGCTTGCTTTCAGCCCTTGTGGTCCTATCTGTATGTGGACACCAATCGAAAAAGGTACACTTGTGCAAATTTCAAGACGGACAATATAAATGTGGTTTCACTATCCCCAGACATTTTCTACAAAGACTGAACATTCCGCCTGAAGCCTGTATCGTGCATGACTGCTCTAAGTGTCTGCAGGCAAAGAAATCGTTTGTGGTTGACGAAACAACCATGCAACTACTTAGCCCAGGTAAATTTATTCTAAAACCTGAAAGCATTGCTAATAGTTCCTCGTCCTTCTTTACATGCGAAAAAACTCACACGGACGATATATGTGATTGCAAAAATCTGGATTGCACTGGATCAACTGAGTTTTGTAAACAGTTCCAATGCTCTGATCAATTGAAACCAAAATGCCAATGTAAACTCACTAGAGAGAAATCTTCTATTTTTCACGTATCACATGATAAAACCTTGAGAAATCCTGTAATTGTAACCTTCGATATATGTTTCTTTGAACGACCAGCTCATAATACTAGACGTTTGCTGGAAAGTGAGAATGCCATATTTAAAAATGATAACTTGACAATGTCCTTTTTTGATCCAATTTTAACCCTTCCAGGACCAGGTCGCGTGATTTTGCGGTCCACGGATTACGAGCATATCTTAGATATTCCCGAAAATTTGCAGATAACATTACCTTTTGAAATGCTTGCGTATAAAACAAAACTGTTGTTAATATACATCTCCCCACAAGGAAAGTCATTGTCAGGGCAAGTTCAAATAAACGGTAAATCTGTCTGCCAGCTACAAAGGTGTTTCTGGTGTATGCAGAGTTTTAAACGCATTGCTTGCTTTCCAGTTTTCGTCCAAATATTGTTGTATAGCTTTGTACTAGCGGTTATTCTATTGGGTGTATGGTGCCTCAAACATCTGGTTAAAATTGCCTTGTGGACGGTAAAAACACTAACATTTATAATTCTGAGCATTTTTCGGTTATTAAAATTCCTCCTTCGTCTGTGTTTAATAATAGGAGCTTTCTTCGGGATCAAAATTAGGAATACCGCACAGGCAACTAACCAAATGCTGGAGGCCGGCGTAATCAATCAAGTCAATATGCCATTGCTGATTGCAATAATTATGCTAACGACTGCTATCCCAGTCAATTCAGAGTGCTCAGATCATGCTATTATTCAATCAGACGTGGAGGTTTGTGAGAAATCTCCTGATGGCGCAAGAAATTGTAAGATTTCTACTACGGCTGAACTAACATTAAAGAGTTTAGAACATGAAAGTTGTTTATGGCTTCAGTCCAAGGACAGTCAAAATTTGTTGTCCCTTAAATTGAAATTTCTTAGTGTAGACTGTGAATTTCACACAGAAAGGCAATACTATACCTTTCCAGTTAAGCCCAATCACATCTCACAGATTTCTTGCGCCCAAAACAAGTATTGTGCATGGGGAGCTCATTGCCACAAACAATTGACCCAAGATAAGCCACACTTTGAAGGAGAAACGACTGAGTCTCGTAGTTTTCCTGGCACGGCATCTTGCATTCCTAGCACCCTAGGGCATGGCTGCGCTATTATACACCGGTCGGCATGTGCTTTCGTCCGAACCTTTTATGTGCCTCAGTTGTCACAAAGCTACGAAGTATCGTCTGTTAATGGTCATACTTGTAAGTATAATCTCGCCTTGGAGCATTCTGACAACGGCACCCTTGAGCACATTTCGGTTTATGACTCGACTTATACAGCGTCGGGAATAAAAGTTGTAGTTTTGGGAACTTACAATCAGCATGATATACATTTGTCTGATTCTTTTATTCAGAGAGTGGGTAACCCTCAAGAAGCTTTCCTTACCCCGGCTTGCAATAAAAACGTTCCACGTATAGGCTTGCCTGGGGAGGTACAAGCAAATGAGAGCTACACAAAACATTTTATTTTCGACAAAATGAAGAGCGAATGTGATTTTTTTGAAGATATACTGCGCTGTCAGGATGCTCCCGATGCAATTGAAGATATGGCAATCTCCAAAGCTAATGCCTTGCCTTTAACAAAGGGGCTGCATTCCTTTCGGAGCACGAATGGGAAACTAATTTCGAATCTTTTGGTCTCAGCTCCCTTGCGGCTACAACTCCATTTTTCAGAATATAGACTGTCTGTCGAAAGTCGCACAGTCTGCCCAAAATTTACGACGGACAAAATTCAAACTTCTGGGTGCTATAAATGTAATTTTTTTGCTCGAATCACCTTTAATGCTTTAAGCACATGCCAATCCGGTATTACAGAGGTTCAGTTTGCCGAAATATCGGTTCATACTAAGGCGGTTTCCTTGTTAACAGAGGAAAAAACAATAGTCATTAAATTTCTAGCCGAAACCAAATGTTTTAAAGAGAAGCTTTGTTTAAAAGCACATTCCCAAATTAGATGCACTAAATTAGATTTCTGTTTAGAGGAGCCGTCCATTGAATTAAAAAACCTTATTTTAAACCAAACCCGATTTACAAGCCCTGTTCAAGGTGGTTCAATTTTCGATTGGGTACATTTCCCATCTATGAATTCAATGTTTTACATATTTAAGTTCGGTGGTGCTATTTTATTATGTATGGGATTGCTTGTCACGTGCATGTCGGCTTTCATTAATTGTTGTTGTCGACGATAAGTTTTCAAACTTTGGAGGCATTGTAAATCATTTATTTTTCTTTTAAGAATGGGGACTTTAATATACTAATACATTTATTTCATCCATTCTTGACTGAGTTGGGTATTTTAACTTAGTTATCATACCTTTGTACTGTTTTTTTCATTTATTATATTTAATCTGATTATTCCTTATAAAGGAATTGTGTACTTGTTCTATTTAATCAAATTTTTTGTATTTTTTTATAATTATCATATATAAACAAACAAAATATAATCAGTATGAACCTTATTATGAACATCTAATTACGGCTCACAATACCAGCAAATTGCAGGTTGAGTCGTTGAGTGTATTAGCATTATTTGAGTTCATGTTTTAGGTGAATTATAAGCCCACTCAGAAAATTAAACTTTGATCTTCATGAATGGGAAATTTTTTCAAATGAATTTTATTTTACTCATCGCCATTTATTACCAATTTAGCATTTACGTTCTTAGGGCCAATTTGATATATACTACAATTGGTAAGAATATATTATCACTTTAAATAAGAACCTGTTATTTTACTTCTAGCTAGAACAGTGGTCTTCTTTGTTATTATTATTACTATTATTATTAATATTATTATTATTATTATTGTGACATTTCTTTCATGGCTATATGATTATGAGTAATTAATCTAGAACTATATTTATTATTTTCCTTGCACTGAGGTATCTCATTGATTTAAGTATGTAATTGACTTTTGTTAGTCAACAGAACTGTTTACTTTCAGCAAGGACTCTATCAATTGTATTGTTATTACATTTGACTGTTTTCTTATCTCTATTTATTGAACATGATGGGCTTACGACTGGCGATCATTGAAGAAATTTTCATGGCCACATTTATACCCGTAACTCAGGAAATTTTTTTTTTTTGCTTTTTTTTTTCTACGGTGAGTCGATAAATTGTTGGCACGATTTAATCGTCCAACAATAATCGCCACTTAATTAGGCAAAATTCACACTTTCAGTTCGGTGGGTCACAGAAAGGTCGAATTCCCAGACTCAGGTGTTCTTTTGGCTCAGGTGGTCACATTCCTTCAAGTTATAACTCTGAGATTTTGACACTATTTTCACAATGGACTTTTGTGCCCTTGACTTTAAAATTCAGTCATGCGTGGGTGAAATTGATGGCTTGTGGGGGGAAGATGCTCCCTACACCTTGATAACAATACTCATGGATGAACCTATAGGGTTTTAGGGGTGGTCATCTGAACTGACCACTAGAAGTAGATAGTGGGACGGACCTGCCTACGATTTGACCAGGGGCATATGCGGGGGAGTTGTCTTCCTCCTCATTCGCTACAGGGGATTAACACCCCGGACTCAAATAAGGAGGAAATGGCGGAGACAGAGTCAGAGATGGATATAGAATGAGAGAAGGAAAAGGAAACGATAAGAAAGAAAGATAGTCAGCAAAGCTGAGAATTGAAGGAGTTAACCTTCCCCTTGGCTAAGTTAGCAATTACACTTCGAAAGAAATAACCCTCGGCTACTAGCCAAAATCCTGTCCGCATCAACTTGACGACAGCTACCGTGAGGTGTCCTATATGCCTGGGGCATTTCCTTGATCCACGGGACTAGCAGCGTCCGCCTCTACTTGATGACTTCAACTGAGAGGTACATGCCTGGGGCATTTCCGTAAACCTCCCGGACCAGCAGCATCCGCATCAACTTGACGATTTCAACCCTGAGATGTCCTACATGCCTGGGGCGTGTCCTAAATATCCAGATCCATCAAGCGTCTGCTACATAGCTATCATCCATTGAGCCCCTGCATCATTGAGTCCCTGCATCATTGAGCCCCTGCATCATTGAGCCCCCAACCATCACCGCAGCGAGCCTCTTGACATTCTACTCCCGCCACCGCGAGCCCCTTCGATATAGCCCTCATCCTCCAGTGTTCACGCCCCTTAAACTCAGTGGCGTAGTACCCAGCATGGCTGTCCAGTTCATTTTCATCTGGGGTAAGTCCATCATGTTCAAAATGTGTTCCGGAATCAATTAAATTCTTGTAGTACTTAACATTGTGCATCATAAGTTCACAGTCTCAAATAAATGATTGTTTTAGTAAATTGACAAGTCTCACCTGTGTTATTCCATGGTTATTGCAATTAATTAAATTTTAATCTTAACAACGCAAGTACTAATTTCTATTAAAATTGTTACCACTTGATCTAGATCAGCCCTTAATCTTAACAGCATTTTAGCTGCCCTTAATTAATTCTAGTTCATTTATCTTCCCTTTAATTATTGGCATAACTCAATTTTAATAAAATTTACATCTGCCCAACATTAAGGTAAATATATTTCTTATTTTTTGAGTTCTTTCAAAATTGGTTATTGCTTAATTAGTTTTACTTACATCATTTAAAGAACTTTATTATGTCATTTCACAACACTTCTTGATGTCAATGTGCAAAATATGTGTTGCAAATCAAAACTGCGATATATTTTCAGTGTCTCAGATATCATGTTCATCTTGACTTATATTTAGTTTCCTTTTGTTTGCCAATTGGGTCGTTTCAAGTGACGAATTTCTTTAAGGATACATTCTTGCCATTCGGTGATCCAATTGGTCCTCTGTTCCCACGTGACATGGATTCGCCAACCGCGGTTCGAGTAACATTTTATTTTCATTAACATTTCTGTCACCACTCAATACCTGAAACATGCCAATTGAAATTAGAATCATTCATTGCATTGCGATATGCCAGAAAAATTACAATACGATTGCTATTTCGAAAATAAAATAATTTTAATGAAAAATAAATTTTTAATGTTATATGACATGTTTTTATCTACACATAATATTGTTAATCTACTTAATGCATAATAGGAGCATACGTCGTATTATTCATATTACAAAGCCCAAGACTTTCAAATTTACCTATATTATTTTCCCAAAAAAAAAAACCAAAAATATCCTGGTTATGGAACTTTTATCGTAAATGGTTATTTTGATTTACACACTTATTCATTCAATTAATAGATTAAACTAATTAAAAAATATCTCATGATATTCTAAACATATTTCATACACTGATAACACCTTTCATTAAGAAAAATCCCATAACTTAATCCAGAATTCTTTCTACGAGAACCTGAGCAATCAAGTCACGCGACTTTCAAGAAATCAAGTTATCCAATCAGGAAATTTAATCTGGCATCGCCAAAAAATACAGATGTTGGAGGAAGAAGAAGACAGAGCAGATGATATACAAGTCGCCATTTTATGTTTCGGAAATAAATGAGCTGTTTGTGGTCTTAAATTCTAGGATTAAGCACCGAGACATCTGCCGCGGTATGCGAAAGTGTTTTGGTAATTGAATGGTTAAGTACACAACATAAAATTGGCTTTGGAGAGGTTTTTTTTGGAGTATAAGCAAGTTTATTGCATCGTTGTCTTTATTATGTGAATAATAGGGATTTCGTTTTTTATCAATTGTTGGTTGGTAGACATATATATTCAGGTTTGTGTGATTGGTCAGAGATTCGCTTATAAACCTTCGTCAAGTAAGACAGACACAACACACATAAGTGACAGATGCTGCACTCTATCGCCACCTCAGCAATTTAGACATGTCCCTGAAAGTGAGGGAAATTGTCTCCAGAGCACGTACTCCGCATATACTCGGTGGGTTTTCAGTGGCATCGGGACTTTATCACGGGACATTCCTGTTCCGAGAACGTGGCCTTAACCAATGCCGTCTTTACCATAAGGGCACACGGGGCCCATGCCCAGGGCCCCCATTCTCAGGGGGCCCCGAAGGACTAGTTTCTATCACATATTTATTTTCAAAAAATTTTGTGTCGGGAACATCACACGTTTTTCAAAAATCAGTAATCTTATCAGAAAGTACTTACAAGGCATATACTACGCCATTATATCGCTGGCTGCGCCTATTCCTACTGTACTAATTAATAACATTGCCCGATCTGTCCAACGTTGACCAACTGACTTTCATAGTTAGATACATAAAAACAATAGCAAAGCAATCAGCGTATTTAAATATCTCAACTTTACATAACCTAATAAAATCAGATAAATTGGAAGAAACTTTTCAGACTTAGAAATTGCTACAAAAATATTGCCTAATGGAAACCAATTATAGTGGAGAGCGGTCACTTTCGCAGCTTAAGAGAATAAAAAATGAATTGCGAACAACAATGTTACAAGAAGGCTGAGTAATTTGTCAATTATGCAAATAGAAAGTGATATCCTCCAAAAAATTGACTATATAATAAAAGATTTTGCTCAACAGAAATACCGAAAAAAAAAAAACGTTATTGTAATCGTAAAATCAGCAGTATTCTAAAATCATTAATGGCACATTATATCATACTGTATTTGATTACCTATAATAAATGGTCATACTCAGTAAAAACAAAATTATTATTATTCGCTTTTCTTACATTCCGAAAGGGCCTCAAATTCTTGTGTGCCCAAGGGCCCCCAGCCTAGTTTAAGACGGCCCTGGCCTTAACCACTAGGCTAACCACAGCCCCATCAATCATTTACTCGGTCTTTTTTAATATTTGTATGTTCCGTAAAATAATGTGCGACTAGAGCTCAACGCTTTAACTATCCTATGTACTTTGGTCAGATAGATTTAAGGGGAATTTTCTATTTTCGGAATGGCAACAATATTACTGATTCTGCTTCTAAATTCAGCGACATAAATTGAATTGAATATAACTCCAATATAATATTAAAGTAGAGTTATAGATACATGTAAGCCAGCCACATTTATCATTTTTATAAAACGTTTATAAAATACTTAATACAGCAGGATAATTTTTTATTTTTAAAGTCTTTTATTTTTTCATTGTACTAGCACAGAGGCACTGTGGCCATCCTGTCTCCTTCGCTCATAAAGCATTCCTACATTACAAGTTCATGGGCGGTGTCAAACATAGAGGCAGTAAACAATTTTTAATTCATACAAACATCTAATCCCACAAACAACACCTACGCGATTTTGACACCTAACATTACAAAGGCACAACAAAGGTATCGTTTCCATGCTTTACAAAGCTGTCCTGTCATATCGTCCCACAGACATGAATGAAAGAAACATATGCCGCGAATTTAACATTGGCCTCTTGGCCGCAGCAGAAAAACTAATGTTGAGGACCGTGGTTAATCTGAGGGTGTGCCCAAGAGCTCAACGCTCCGACAATGAAGATAAAGCGGTTTTGTTGCAGGCCCAGTTGTAATAACAAATCGTGCTACTCCAACCAACTTTGCAATTATTGTATTTAGTTTGGCTAGTGTTCGTATATTTGTCGACGGTTGGTTGGTAGCCATATATTTTCAGGCTTGTGTGCTTGGTCAAGACCCGCTTATAAACCTTCGTCAAGTTAGACAGACACAACACACACATACATGACAGATGCTTTCATCTATCGCCCCCTCCACTATTTAGAAATGTTCGTGAAGGGGAAGAAAATAGTCTCCAGAGACATGCACCCGTGAAAAACTGCGCGATAACCGCCACAGGACTTTCGGACCCACGAATTTAACGAACACATACTCCGCATATACTCGGCGGGTCTTCAGTTCTAAAGAGACTCGATTGCGGGACCTTCCGATCCCGAGAATGAAATATTATCAACAAGGCTCCCCACAGCCGCGTATATTTGTCGATATTGATTGCGGGGAATAATGAATTTCGGAATTTAGTTGCGTTCAATTTTAATGGAGCGTACTGTAGCATTGATGGATTTACTTTGATGGTATAGCAAAGTGAAGCTGAACAACTGTTAACCGATGTTATTTAGTTATTATTATTATGCCAATTTAAAAGAAACTATTTTATTTGGCTGTATTCACTGTTTTATATTCATCCACTTCAAAAATATGAGCATAAAATAATGCTAATTCTGCATATCTTTAATATCTCCGCTCTATTAATTCAAAAAGAACAAGAGGATTTTTTTCACTATCAGAAAATTCTTTGGGTGCAACCAGTTGAATGGTAGACTAATCAACCCCTCCAATCACAGACAGCATGAATGTCGACAAGATTTGGAAAAGGTTTTCAGATATACAAAAATATTCCGATCTTTGCGAATGCGCATCCAAATTGCAATGATTCCTACCTCGAATATGTTTGTGCTTGCTTGTGTTTCCTGGAATTCAGTTATGCGAATCTTGCGTGAGACTTCATACACTTGCAAATTGTTGCTTTTCATTTGAATAAAAAAAGGTTACAAAAGGAATTATTAAAGTCAGAAAATGTTAGTTTTGTTTGAGCACCTGGACTTCTGTCAGCAAGAAGGATGGATGGAGACAGATATCCAACATTCTCCATGTTGTATTTTAAATATCCTGTTTCAGTTTGTTTTAGTTTTTAATGACTTTGACCTTTACGTCGGCGTAAGCAATTGACGGTTTTTGGAATAATAGTTTGTCGGGTGTAGGATTGGTTATGCATGGAGTTCTTATTCAAAAATGGCAGTATAATAGTAATTATTTACTTTGAGTTTAAAACTTCATAAAAGGGGGTGGGTTGCGTGGCTCTGCAATTATTTAGTTTTGAACGATTCGGAAACATATCTGACAACTAGGAGTGTGGAACACTGCACTAACTTCAATTACGCCTTAATAAAGCAATACATTCAAAAGTAATTAGGTAATCTGTAAGGAAATTTCATTATTTTTTAAATCCTAAAAAGTTCTGCGACAACTACTCTTTGTGCACGCTCTACTTTCTTGGAGCCTTATGACGTCTGACAAGCACTGGTAACTCGTGTACCAAATTTACTTTCTTCATCTCCTTTCGCGTTTTTTCGCGAAAAATTGCTGAGTTTGCTCCTCATTCCATGGATTTCATGGCTCATGTAAATTCTCCTATAGAAAACAAAAAATATTCCTTTCGGATTTTCTACCATTTCGCCACAATTACCATGGATTTTATATCATATAATTCAAAGTAAAACAGTCAAAAAGTACTTTCGTTCCCCTATTTTTGTTCTTAATATCATTTTATACAGTTTCAAAACCCTTTTAACTTAATTAAATTAATATAATCAGTGAATCATTGCATTACATGTATCCATGTACTCATGTGAAAAAGCAATGAACAAATTAAAAACGCATTAATATTCCATATCATTACTATATCCATCGATGCCCAGCTGTCTATACCATAATAGTCCAGAAAATTTTCACTTATACGCCTGTTTTCTGCATGATCGGTTGTCGCCCGACGAAAAAACTCTAAAAATTCCAAATTAATGACATTTACTCGTTTTTCGCGCCACCTGGATGGTAAAATTCGACGCCTTTCGTGTAAAAAATATCCACCAAAATTAAAGAACAATAACAGGCTTCCGAAAACGCCAACCATCTGCGCTTCTGTTTGGATTGTTGATGTGAAAGAGCGTAATGTATTGAGAGTGATCCAATGTTCTCCACTCTGAACCCGAAAAAATTCTACATACAAGCATAAAGGACCAATCTTAGAATACAAATACAAAGATTGTCGACCAACAACAGGCCAGAAGTCCAACAAGATTGGTTAAAAAAATTCCAAAGTCTCTAATAACTATCGATATTCTTCTTGAATTCTTCTTCTGTCTTCGAATAAACAATATAATCTGGTAAAGCATTCCACTCTTTGACAACTCTATTGTAAAAATAATGTTTTCTCACCTCTTTACTAAAGCATGAGTTTTTAATTTCTGACCATGTCCTCTTGCGTATTTAAGTTAAAACCACTAAGCCATCCATGTCTCCGTATGGTATGATACGGTATGATACATTTATATTCTAGCTTGTGTGCTTGTTCAGAGAACCGCTTATAAGCTTTCGTCAAGTGGGACAGACACAGAAAGAAATTTTACAGTCACAAAGAAATGAGTAACACATAGACAAATAACAATATTTATTGACTGTCACAAACATCCATGCCCGACCGGGATTCGAGCCCGACCTTAGCAGCTCCAAAGGCCAGTACACTAACCATTCGGCCACCGAGGCGGCGCATGTCTCCCTGTTTGATGAATTTGAATAACTGCATTAAATCACCACTTGTTCTTCTATTTTAAAGGGAATACATGAATTAAAAGGAGCATTCTGTTATTATATTATCGATACCTGATAAACCCTTCAGCTGCTGTAACAATGAACTACGCGATATCAAATGAACAATGTCTTATACCTGTCTCAAGTAACAGAATAATCTTAAAAACTTCAAGGCGTTACAAAATACCCTCAAAAAGATGTTAAAAACAAAGTCAGTTTTTATAGAAATAATACAATCCGCACGATCGTGATAGCTCGGTTGGAAAGGGTTACTAGAATAAAGTAGATAGTGTTATTAATTGCCATATGGCCACAGTATGCACTAAAGGGTTAAAACCTGGTTGTTGGAACATTTCTAGAAGAAATAAGTAAATATTTTAAAATTAATCAAATTAAACAACAGTCCTTTAAAATAACAATGTCACGGAACAAGAGTTCTGCAACAAATAACGTTCGATGCACACCACCTCTGGACAGATCGGCGCTTGTAACGAGTCCAGTAGCCGATGAAATAAATGACACGTAAAAGCAATTTAGTGGGTGTGGTATTTAAGGGGGAGCGGATCATTTTTTCCTGCGGATGACTTGACATTGGGCTAGTTTTCTCCGCCCATGGAACGGAAGTTCTAGTGTTTGTATATTCTGGAATTGTTGTAATAAATGTGTGCGTATTAATAAAGGTGTCATATTTAAAGGAAATTCCAATGAGTCTCTATTTATAAGTGCTAAGTTTAGTTGCTGAAATATTTGGGTAAAGATATTCGGATGACTTGATATTGGGCTAGTTCTTTCGCCCATACGTGGAAAGTTCTAATGTTTGTATATTCTAGAAATGTTGTAATATATGTTTGGTATTAATAAAGGTGTCACCTTAAAAGAAATTCTAATGGGTCTCTATTTCTAAGTGTTAAGTTTAGGTGTAGAAATGTTTGGTTAAGAGACTGAAATTTTAAAATTGGATTATTTGACATTGGGCTAGTTTTCTCCTCCCATGGAACGGAAGTTCTAGTGTTTGTATATATTTTGGAATTGTTGTAATAAATGTGTGCGTATTAATAAAGGTGTCACATTTAAAGGAAATTCCAATGTGTCTCTATTTATAAGTGCCAAGTTTAAGTGCTGAAATATTTGGGTAAAGATATTGGGCTATAGTTTTCTCCGCCCATGAGTGTTTGTATATTCTGGAATTGTTGTAATAAATGTTGCGTATTAATAAAGGTGTCACATTTAAAAGAAAGTCTGATGTGTCTCTATTTACAAATGCTAAGTTTATGTGCTTAAGTATTAGGGTAAAGATTCTCAGTTGACTTGACATTTAACTAGTTTTCTCCGCCCATGGAATGTAAGTTATAATAAATGTGTGCGTATTAATAAAGGTGTCACATTTAAAGGAAATTTCAATGTGTCGATATTTATAAGTGCTAAAGTTTTGTGCTGAAATATTTATGTAAAGATATTCGGAGGACTTGACATTGGGCTAGTTTTCTCCGCCCATGGAACGGAAGTTCTAGTGTTTGTATATTCAGGAATTGTTGTAATAAATGTGTGCGTATTAATAAAAGTGTCACATTTAAACGAAATTCCAATGTGTCTCTATTTATAAGTGCTAAGTTCATGTGCTGAAATATTTGGGTAAAGATATTCGTATGACTTGACATTGGGCTAGTTCTTCCACCCATACATGGAAAGTTCTGATGTTTGTATATTCTAGAAATGTTGTAATATATGTTTGTGTGCTGAAATATTTGGTAAAGATATTTGGATGACTTGATATTAGGTTATAGTTTTCTCCACCCATGGAACTGAAGTTCTATTGGAATTGTTGTAAAAAATGTGTGCATATTAATAAATGTGTCATATTTAAAAAAAAAAAAGTCTGATTGTGTCTCTATTTCCAATAGCTAAGTTTATGTGCTGAAATATTTTTGGCAAAGATATTCGAATGACTTGAAAACAGGACTAGTTTTCTCCGCCCATGGAACGGTAGTTCTAGTGTTTGTATATTCTGGAATTGTTGTAATAAATGTATGCATATTAATAAATGTGTCACATTTAAAGAAAATTTCAATGTGTCGATTTATAAGTGCTAAGTTTATGTGCTGAAATATTTGGGTAAAGATATTCGGATATAGTTTTCCTTGATGTTATGACTTGATTTAGTCTATGAATAATAAGAAGTAAAATCTGAAAAATCGATATGTTGACCAATTTTTGGGTACGGCGCCCCCTTAAGTTATAGTAATCAGATGCACAAACTCTTTAAAAAATTTCATCGTCATTTCCAAACTTTTCTTCTTTATGCTTGTTGTGCAAAAGATAATTTCGAACACGTTTGCCACATTATCCGGACACTTTGCTCGACAGTATTTATGCAAGCTAAGGCAACAAAACGTTTGGAAAAAGTATTTTTAAAATTTTTATGAATAAATTGTTAGATTCATTGTGTGGATTATCATTTCATGCAAGCAGCCGTTAATTTTAAAGCGCATTTTATTAATACAATTCACCTGCAATCGGCATTCAATTCAGAATTATCAAAGCATGCCAATCACGCAAAGTTTTGTTTAATTTGCAATTCATTACGAATAGAATTGAAGAGCTCAGTGGAAGAACGTGCTAAGTGACATTTTTGAAAATAATTTAGATTTTTGTGTCACTGTACTTATTATTAACTTCTTTAACGATAGCAAGTTTCCACTTTTTCATAAACTTTAAGTTTAGTATATTTTTTACCGTTTGCAAGTACCGTTTATAATGGATTTAAATGCAAATGGAAAACTTCAAAGCTCTTTTACCCGTTTTCATCTTATTGTCACTTGGCACGTTCTACCTCTAAGCTCCTCAATTATTGTAATTATGAATGTCTTCATTGTTGTAATTCGATCCTGTTAGTATCAATTAATGATTCGAAAGGAAAGACATTCGTTCCTTATCTGGCGAAGAAACGAAGATGGCTATATGATCATTACAATTAGAGATACGCAAGTAATATATTATATTAATCAGGAAAACAATTGACGTTTGGTAATCTTATACTTAAAAACACCTAAGATATACGGAATTTGATTTTTTTATTACTATTTAAATGTAATTTTTAAAGTTTTACACACTTAAAATTATTATCCATATTTTTTCATTATATAAACTACTGACCAACCATTGTCAAACAGTTCATACAACTACAAATCGTCGGCCGACCCAACAGCGCAACGGTTAGGGAGCTTGCCTCTGGAGCTTTTGGGTTCGGGTTCATATCCCGGTAATGCATGGAGTATATGCGGAATATATGGAACTCTGTTGGGTCCGAAAGCCCTGTGAGTGGTTATTGCGCAATTTACCACGTGTACAGGTCCCTGGAGACTATTTCCCTCCCCTTCAGGGACATGTCTAAATTGTGGAGTTGGCGCGCGATAGATGGCATCATCTGTCACGTATGTGTGTGTTTTGTGTCTGTCTTACTTGACAAAGGTTTATAAGCATTAAGCGTGTCTCTGATTAAGCACACAAGCCTGAAAATATCTGTCTACCAACCAATTAACACATTCCTTTAAAGGGTTTCTAGTTCTACCAAATCATAGAACAAACAAGTTATAAACTCGCCCTAGCTCTACATCGAATCTTTATTTCTTGCACAATACACGGACCTGCCAAATGAATGTAAACACGGAATATTTATTTTTATTACTGTTTTCTTTTGCCTTTGAGTGAAAGAAAAAAGTAAAAACGACGTTAAGCTGCTTAAATTGATATTTATTAAGCCACCATCTTTTTTGCGGATAGCCTATAAGTTCCGTCGTTCTCTGTGGAACTTCTTTTAATCAAGAGTTTTTATGTCTGGCTTCTTTTCTATTTGTCAATTCTAAAAAAAAAGTTAAAAATAAAAATTTAAAAAAAATCAGAGTTTGAGATATTTTCTTTCCGATACATAAATTAGAAATAATACAAAAGAGTTATAACTTCTTGATCAAGGAAAATTGTTTAAAATGTTTCATTCGCGCACTTATATAGTTTTGCATTGTGTGCCTTCTCAGGTGTTGGGCTCGTCATTTAAGTAAGTAAGTAAGCAGGCAGTTCTGAATCGGGCTCGCATCTGGATCAAATTTCTCAGATCTCGGTTTCTGGATCAAAAACTACCCCAGTCCATACCCTTCCAGGAACCTCTTAAGTGCGAGCCTAATACTGAACCGTCTGCAACAAAGTAATTACTTGGTCTCGAGGGCTAGAATTGAGTATTTTATTTTAGCATGTAGAAACTGTTAAAACAGTTATTAACTGGCATCAAAGTTGACAGTTTTCAACTGTAAAAACATCAGGTTTTTTCACAGTGTACCTCACTTTTGATGAAACAAAACTCTAAATTTTTAACAGTGTTCAAATAATACTTATTAAATCCATCTCTCTGATTAAATCTAAAGCTGTCAAGCCTATTTTTTCCAGTTGACATGCTCAGAAATGTGTGCCCACTCATCATTCCTGCCCGTCAATTTCTCTTCAGACGCGCAACACCCTTCTTTGACAACACATTCCGAAATGTCAACACTTTTTTTATTGGCGTCCGTCGAAAGTTGGATGTCATCATGTCTAAAAAACATTAAAAAGGCCAGTTTTCGGCATTTGTCACATGTGGCTATTGAATTGGTCAGTGGCGGAAATCGAATAAAAAAATAGTATTTGGAGTTGACGAAACAAAAAAATGTGTGTAAAATAAAGTTTGTATAATGTTGAAAACAAGCAGTTGGCAACAAATTAAAAAGTGATCTAGTATTATTTTTTACACGACTGGAATTATAAAATTTAACAATTTACCATAAAGTTATTCCCCAATAGGTAGGTACATATATATTCCGACTTGTGTGCTTGATCAGAGACCCGCTTATAAGCCTTCGTCAAGTAAGACAGACACAGAAAGAGTTTTTACTGTCGCAGAGAAAGGAAGTACATCCAGGGCGAAGGCGGGAATCGAACCCGCACTCATTACAGCTCGCTGACTGCTGGCCTGTGCTCCTAACCACTCGGCCACCCGGGCCCCTCAATAGGTTTTCGACAATCTGTCTTCTGAAATTAGGAGCAAATACGAATATAAATTTCTTCAATGGTCCTCGTTTTTTAAAAAAATTCTTCTTCGGCTTGTTGAATCTTTCTTCTAGTATTTGTAACGAAATACCATTTTTTTATCATGAGAATAAGTTAAGTAAGTTATTATTATAATTATTTTAATGAAATGCTAAACTTACAAATGATGACTACTATTAATGATGTCTGTATAGAGATTTTTTTATTGTTTAATCAATCTAAGTTATTTTTACAAAAATAAAACAAAACGAAAGAAATAGTCAACAATTTTTTTTAATGCAAAATGAAAGATTCTGTAATTGTACCTCATGGTCAAAAAGAATAGATAAGATAACGAAAATAAAAAGGAATCCCAACTTTCCCAAATAACAAAAAACAGTAAACCTACTATTAAAACTGTTAATAGGCTAAATAGCCGACCTGTCGGTGCAGAGGTTAGGAAGCTAGCCTTTGGAGCCTGTGGGTTCGGGTTCGAATCCCAGTAATCATGGATGTTTGTGTTTGTCGAGTATATGATAAGTACGTGCTCGTTGAATCTGTTTGGTCTGAAAGTCCTGTAGAAGGTCAGGTCATTACGCATTTTCCCATGGGTACAGGTCCCTGGAGACTATTTCCCTCCCCTTCAGGGACATGTCTAAATTGTGGAGGTGGCGCGCGAGAGATGACAGCATCTGTCACGTATGTGTGTGTCTGTGTGTTGTGTCTGTCTTACTTGACGATGATTTATAAGCGGGTCTCTGACCAGGCACCAAGCCTCAAAAATATATGCCAACCAATAGGCTAAAAAATTCGGATTATTTTCAATTATGTTATATTGGAATAAAATTATATTTTTTGATTTTTTTTTAAACGTAACTTCTAAAGCTAATCTCCTTACACCTAACTCATCATCTAATGCCCGAAGGACATAAAAAACCACCTTGACAACTAAAAGCGCCATCTATTATCGCAAATCAGAAAGTTCCGAGGGGTCAGCCGAACAACCCTGTTTTCCATCATAATCAGAAAAAAACCTTTTTAGGGGAGAGGTTGGAAAATTAAAGATCGAGACAAGATTAAAGAAAAGAGCACGAACCGACATCCACAGCAAAAGGCGAGTATGTAGCACGCTCTTGGATTGACCAACCTGTAACTGTCATGCAATGGTTTATAAAAGTGAATTCCATATAGAGTTGAGCTGTAGGTAGCCTAGTGGTTAGTGTCTTGGTCTCGGAATCGAAAAGTTTGAAGACCCACCGAATACAGGGTGGTTATAAAATAACGCTCGCTATTCAGAGTGGTCTGTAGCTTGCAAATGTAAAAAAAAACTTTGAGACACTTACTAATCAAGAAGGGGGGGGGAGAGAGAGAATGGAATCATAAAAGACAAACTCGTCTCTTGACCAGGGTTCTAAATTACGATTAGCCATAATTGGCTACGCCTCGTAATTAGAACCTTGGACCTTGGTCAAGAGACGAGTTTCTTTCTTAAGACTCCATTCGTTTTCGAAAAAAAGAAACTCGTCTCTTGACCAGGGTTCTAAATTACGAGGCGTAACTAGCTATGTTGGCCGCAATTGGCCATAATTGACGAAGCCTCGTAATTTAGATTTTGGTCGAGAGACGAGTTTGTTTTTTATGATTATTCTTTTTTATGATTATTTTTTAGGATTCTGTTTTTTATGATTCCATTCTTTCCCCCCTTCTTGGTAAGTAAGTGTCTTAATGTTTGATGCATTTGGATGATTCATTCAAGCTACAGACCACTCCGAATAGAGAGCGTTATTTTATAACCACCCTGTATATGCTTAGTACGTGCTTGTTAAATATGTGGGTCTGAAAGTCCTGTGGGAGGTCATTGCGTACAATTGAAAGTACGATCAATTGAAAAACTAGAATTTCATAATTACTACTAAGTGTCATATAATTTAGGCTTTTTTGAAAAATTAAGTTTTTAAACAAACTAAAGAAAAGGCTAGTTTTGGCTTACGGGATTGTGAATTAAACCTATAATCTACCTTAACCTTTGTAAAACAATACTTTTAATTTCCCAATGCCATATCTCATTACATACTACGATCCAAAAAAGATAAATTTATTGGTATAAATTTTGTAGAAAATGTCTAGATATTTTGAACAAAATGTTTTATTTTACATTTCGAAGCTACGAAATCCTTATTGAGCCTTAATGTTATACGACAAATATTAGGGATCCCTATTCCTGATTATAATTCTCAAAATAATTCAAAAAACTGAAAGAGAAACTTTAATAAAATCACCAATGGGGTTCTGTTATTATTGGGTAAAATTGAAACATTATAACCAAAAAAATGTTTGCCTCGTAAAATGCACCATGGTAGTAAGTAAATGTTCTTATAACTTTAACCCTCTAATGCATACTGTTGTCGTGTGGCAACAAGTAACATAATCAATCCACTTTATTCTATTAAAATAGAGCTCCCTCTCGATAAATCTATGTTTTTTTTTATCTATTACATTCCATTATGAAGTTTTAGTTATTAATAATCCTCATAGATGACAATAGTAAAAGTGTATTCAAAAATAAAAAGTGAAGTTATTAACTGAAGTGAAATTACTTCTTTTTCAGTATTCAAAGTATAATAATTTTAGTACTAAATACAAATAAATTGTTTGAAAAATAATAATAGTTCAAGAGGGTTATTTTAAAATATAATTAGCAGTTTCCTAGTCATTCTTATCAAAATTGAAATTTTGTAGTTGGTTTTTGCCAAAGGCAAAAATTTAAAAAATTGAAATTATTTAATTCTAATGCAGTTAATTTTTTTAGTATTTTTTCCATAATGTATGAGTATTAAGAGGACTCCCTTGAAATTCCCCATCTTGAAAATCGTAATGTTATTCCTATGGAAAACATTCGCAAGTCAATTACCGCCACAATTTTAATAAAAGGTGACTAGTTTCTTGTATCATTGTAAAGAGCGAAAGGAACTAAAAGGCTAAAATTAATTAGTTTTGTGAAAATCAGATATTTAGTAATTTTTATTATTTTTTTAAGTTAGTTAAAAATGGTGTAAGCATTAATTTCTAATTTTTAAAAATTATTAAAAATACTAAATACGTGATTTTCACAATACAAATTAATTTTAGCCTTTTAGTCCCTTTCGTTCTTTACAATGATACAAGAAACTAGTAACCTTTTAATAAAATTGTGGCGGTAATTGACTTGCGACTATTCTCCATAGGAATAACATTACGATTTTCAAGATGTGAAATCCCAAGTTAGTCCTCTTAAAGATACAAATTTATGTTTTGGGGATGAAAAAAAAATTCATGCATTACATGGTTAACTAGCACTTTCTGCTAACGAATATTTATCTGGTGCAAAACTCCCCAGCCTTATTTCAAACCAAGTTTCAACACGAATGTCAGTTACATTTCTATCATTCCAACTCTGCGATAAAATATAAAGAATATTCCATTTTTTCCTTCACCAAAAGAGGTTTTATTCTAATCTCCATTATCATCACGTTTTGCTACGGGTATTATGAATTGCTAAGTTATAGGGGAAAATTCCTTCGAACATCTTTAGATCGTTCAGCGCGATAGGCACAAAAGTTTCCAGATAAAAAAGAACTATAAAATGGCGAGATATTCCGCCATCCTTTTTTCTATTTTTATTTTAATAAACAGATGACCAGTTCGAATTCTTTTATCTTAGGCGTCTCTGCCATTATGGTGGCGGGCCGCAGTATATTTCAGTAAGACACGAATTCGAAGATTTAAGGTTTTTTTATTAAGTAAATGGTTGAACGTGTATTTCAAAAGTGAGGAATTCAAATGGTAGTTCAAGTTTCCAATTAAAATACGTCGTTATTATAGAGATCTCAATTAAAGTATTAGAGTGGAAGATGGCGTCACCTCCAATGCTAACGGCTTGACGAGCATGAAGGCCGCCATATTGTCAAATTTGGCAGAAATGAGGCCAGTGTTGCCAGTACTTTAAGTAGAAAAAATGTTGCTAAAAAATACATTTAATTCTAAAATTATCAACAAATATCATAAAAATAATAGCTGCATTTTGGAATATTTTTATTGGCTTTTAAAATTTTTGAAACGCTTTTCTAGCATTTTTATAATATTTATTTTGAAATTTAGGAATTAAATTTTATTTTTTCGTAGCATTCTTTATGTGATGGCAACACTGTTAACTTGTCGCCACCGCCGCCACATTAAGAAGAATACTCGGAAAAATAAAATATAATTCTAAAATTACAAAATAAATATCATAAAAATACTAGAAAAGCGTTTTAAAAGCCAATAAAAATATTCCAAAATGCAGCTATTATTTTTTTGATATATTTTGATAATTTTAGAATAAAATTTATTTTTTCGCAAATTTTTTTCTACTTAAAGTACTGCAACAGCCCCATTTCTGCCAAATTTGACAATATGGCGGCCTCCATGCTGGTCAAACCGTTAGCATTGGAGGTGACGTCATCTTCCACTCTAATACTTTAAATAAGATCTCTATGGTCAAAATGTTGTGTTTATAGGTTTCTTTAACACAGCACTCGTTTTTTTGTGTTATTTATTGATTATAGGTATAATTGATGCAGACATTTTCCCAAATTGTCCACATATTTATGAATGGAGTAGCTTTATTCAATCGGCTGTGCACGGGTGTAGCCTTACTAACGATGATTGTTTTTTTATGTGAACTTTTAATTTATGCTATTTGATCCCCTCTCCTTTGGGCAGCACTCCATCAGTACATTATATTTCCTCCCATTATAATATGAAGAGTACAAGGAAAAAACCACTTGATTTCGTAAGAGGCTTTCCTCAATAGGCATCTGTGGGGATGATAGCGAGAAATCGCCTAAACTGGTGTAAAGAAGCCAGTTACACGCTTTGTTTATCTTTCGCGGCAACCCTGATTCACGTCAGAGTTGAGTGGAAAGAGTCACACGTTTGTACCGCAAGTGAAGAACCATAAGAAAAACCGGTTTCCGGTCGCCAATGTCCGCCAAGCAGGGACAATTACGGAAAGCCTCTTAAGAAATCAATCGGTTCTTCCCGTGTACTCTTCGTATCAACATTAATTTTTAAAAATATAAGTTCGATTGTATCCAGGCCCTTCCAGAAGTTTTGGCCCACTACCTATGGGAAGAGGGCTTTCCAATAGGCAATGTTAAAATTGCCCGAATAGCTATGATACAATGTTTCTATTTGCCCTCTTAGTACACCCCAAAATGTGCTAAACATTCCACTCGATCGACCACTCAACAGAGCTGGGGAGATCAGCCAGTAAAAGCGTTGGCCTTGCATGCAATACGCCTAGCATGCGAAAGGTCCCAGGTTCGGGTCCAGCATTGCCAAAATAACTGCCGACTTATAAACGGCCCGTGCAGCCAAAAATGTCCGATGAGGAAGTATCCAAAATAAAAAAAACGAAAAATATATTCTTTCTTTTATAACGAATGGGAAATTTAACATCATTTACACAAGTAAAACAAGTTATAATTTATCACCAGCTTTAATCTCTTCCTGTTGATAAGTTAAAAATTTACTCATTATTACATAAGTCAATCCACACACATGATGCTTAATTTGAAAAACAAATCATCCCGTCAATAACCTGTCAATAATATAATTGGGATTCAGATCAGCAAAATAATTAAAATTGTAAATCTCGTCACTGTTGGAGATCTTTAAATCATAAAAACATACAACTTTCTTCTCTTCTTCTTTCGGAATCAAAATCATCAAAAAACAAAGTGACGTAAGTCAGGGGGTGCCTCAAAACCAGCGCCAACTCAACTTTCAATCTTGCCTAGTAAACAAAAATTTGACCAATGAAAAGAAATATGTGTGAGGGACCCATTACTCATCTAAAACCGTACATTTCCGTATGATCCGTTAGTCATAAGGCGGAATGGGCGCGCTTGGACCGGGGTTCTCCAAGCCCAAGTGCCTCAATGTTAATTCAATGGAAAAAAAACTTTTATCTGCCACATTTCTCGGGCTGTATTGAATATATTAAAAGTTTTTTTTTTTTTAAATAATAAATGTAGATAACTTACAGGCCTCTATCTTCAAACTTTTCGAAATTGTTTCGAAGATTTCGTATAAAATTATTTATTGAAAAATACAAGAAATATTCGAACCAATTTCAAAAAGTGCGGGAAGGTCGGGACCTGTAAGTTAGCTACATTAAAACACATAAAAAAAAATCCGCTTTCAAAAATATTCAACGCAGCCGGAGAAATGTGGCGGAGAAAATATTTGTTTTTCCATAAGATTAACACTGATGCACTTTGCTTTGGAGACCCCCGGTCCAACACGCCCATTCTTCCCAAATGCTAAAAATTGAATACTAAACGCGAATTAAAAAAATGACAAAAACTTACATACAACAATTGTCTCAGAAATACCTTCACATATGGATATGGATCATTTCTTAAACATTAGTTTTATTATATAAAAACAAAAGTTTTGGTAGCAAAAAAAAGTTATTATTAACGCCATATGTTTAACTATTTGTCACAATACTATATTATAATACTTTTTCAAGAAAGAACCTTTTCTTCTAAAATTTTATTTTATTATCTAGGCATTAGTATCTATTTATCGTTAATGGACTTTTACAAAAATTAGGTTGTGAACTCATTCCAAGCAATCCACTAAAAATTTCAAATGTTCCAAGTATGAATAAAAGGAATAATTCTCTGCTAAGAAAATTATATGTTACAATAAAGAGCGCACTAAAAGTCGCCATTGGAACGAAACAGCCTCAGCAAATCAGAAGGTAGTTTCAACCTTGAATGGAGGCTAATAACCGAAGCAACGTTGTTAGAACAAATTCTAATAAAAGTACAGCACGGATGAAGACTTACAAAATTTACTTAATGGTTTTGGCTTCCTTAAAAATAAATTTAGAGACACTATTTAGTTTTCCCCTTAACCCTGTAATGAATGAATTTTCTTTTTCATCCCGAAAAAATATAATTGTATCTTTAATACTCATACATTATGGGAAAAATACAGACAAAAAATAACTGCATTGGAATTTAAATAATTTCAATTTTTTAAATTGTTGCCGTATGGCAAAAAAACAACCACAAAATTCCAATTTTGATAAGAATGATTAGAAAACTACTAAATATATTTTAAAATAGCCCTCTTGAACTATAACTATTTTTTCAAAACAATTTATTTGTATTTAGCACTACAATATTATTATACTTTGAATACTGCCAAAGACGTAATTTCACAACAGTTAATAACTACACTCTTTAATTTTGAATACACTTTTACTACTGTCATCTATGAGGGTTATTAGTAACAAAAACTTCAAAATGGAATGTAATAGATAAAAAAAACGCGAGAGGGAGCTCTTCGAGAGGGAGCTCTACTTTAATAAAATAAAGTGGATTATGTTACTTGATGCAATATTTCAACAGTTTGCATTAGATAGTTAAACAATATCCCCTCTTTAATCGGCTTCGTCCAACTCATTATCCTCTGTAATCGCACAATTGTTCAAATCATTGCAATTCCGCTTGTCCTCCTTAATAATTCTTTAACTTGATGGTTTATTTAAAAAATTTATGTCTGTTAAATTATTTCGGTCATCCTACGAAAGTAGATGCCCTAATTTGCACTACGCAAAGTGGCCATTAAAAAATAATTAAGTTCATCTTTACTGAGGAACCAACTTTAGTTTAGAAGACAGGAGAAATCAATATGTGAAGCTTTCAAAGAGAATAATAAAAATCTGTAATTTTACCGATCAGAAAATATTTTAATTCGTAACCAATTTTTGCAAAAGTATTATACTGAAGAGAAAATGGACAAAAATAGAAGATATAATTTTGCATTATGTACACTAATGCAACGTATAGCGAGGGGGTACAGTATTACATAAAATGTAATTGCCAAGATATAGGGGAAGGTGTTGCATATCTGACCATATTGTTCTTTTGAGAACCTAGACTATGGTGCCATGTAGTAATATTTTATAAACAAATGGTCAACTAGTACATAGTTATTCCACTGGAGGGCTTCACAACTATCTGTTGTACCTTTGAACAGTTTCATTATTTTTTAAAAAACTAAATAAAAATACTAAATATAAAACGAACGATGAAAAAATTATTCATGATAACCATACGATACAGATTGGAATAAAATAAGAGGATTGAAGTTATCCTTAATATTCAAGTTTTAAAAAAAACTGAAAATGTGTGAAGTGGTCAAAAGAATAACACCTTCCCCTACTTTGAAATAAAGAAGTCTAAATGCAGAAAAAAAAATCCTAGAGTAAGACATTTGGCCAAAATTCTCAAATCACGTGACGGACAAATAAAAAATAGTGTTTATTTATCGAACCCAACTGAATAGTGTTACTGCGTCTCTACACCTCTTCCTTTCTCCATGAATGCCGTGTGTGCCAGTCCATGCGCAGCCAAGTGTCCAATCACGACCCACACTCCAGCAATCTCACGGAACGATCAAGAAATCGCAATCACGGTCTTTGTGAAAAAAGCCGACGAATTATGATTAATCTAATGATAAAAACATAAATAAAAGGAAACGATAAACATGGTGCAAGGGTACAAGAAAAAATTGGAGGCGTGGTCGAAGATTTTTCACACCTGTACGCCGTTTTATGTTAATGGCAGAGTCCGCCAGAACCAACCGCTGATAGCTCGGCAACCACAGGCATCGTGTCTGTAATTACAGCAACGCCATTATTTCTTTTTTATACACAGGTTGGTCAGAGTGAAATTGAAGCAAGTCCATGCATACGAATTGGACGACACTCGTTAATTTCTAAAGTTTGGTAAAGTTGATCGACACTTGCTTATTTCTACAGTTTGGTTAAGTTGATCGACACTTGCTTCTTCGACAGCTTGGTCAAGTTGATCGACACTTGCTTCTTCTACAGCTTGGTCAAGTTGATCGTCACTTGCTTTTTCTACAGTTTGGTCAAGCTGATCGACACTTGCTTTTATTTCTGCAGTTTGGTCAAGCTGATTGACACTTGCTTTTCTACAGTTTGGTCAAGATGATGGACACTTGCTTATTTCTACAGTTTGGTAAAGTTGATTGATACTCGCTTATTTCTACAGTTTGGTCAAGTTGATCGAAACTTGCTTTTATTTCTACAGTTAGGTAAACTTGATCGACACTCGTTTATTTCTGCAGTGTGCTTATAAAGTATCGACATTTTTGAGTACGTTAGGATTGTCTTCATAACATTTTGTCTTGATGCAAACTTGGCAGTGAAATTTATCATATTATAAATATTTCACCTAACGATTGCAAACTCAGAAATGATGCTTTATGCTTTTGTTATCATCCTTAACAATTCTTTAATTTTATGGTTTGTTAAAAAAAAACTTTGTGTTAATATGTTTCCAAAAGTAGATGGTTAACAAAATATGGCAAAGGATGCTTCAAATACAAAATTTCTCGATCAACAACAGGCCAGAGGCCCAGCAAGGTTGGTTCAAAATACTCTAATTCCTTACCAGTTTCCAATAGCTATCGAGATTCTTCTTTAAATCTTCCACTCTCTTCGAATACACAACGTATTCTGGTAAAGATTTCCACCCATTGACGACTCTATTGTAAAATGTCACTTATTTATGCAGTGTGCTTAAAGTTTCAACATTTTTGAGTATGCTACGATTGCCTTGATGACATTTTGCCTTGGTGCAAACTTGGCAATGAGTATCACACATTATTTGCATTCTGAAATAACGAAGTTCACGGCTTTAAAACTCACATTCTCTAAAGTATAACTAAAATTAAGGGTCAGGTTCATTCATTGACGACTTTTGATAATGGTAAATTGGTCTATTAGAACAAGTCGCCAATGACTGAGCCGGACCCTATATACGTTATGATTTAGAGTTTTGCAACTAAATAACGTACATTAATGTATAAAACTGCAGAAATCAATCTGAATTTTATTTGATTGTTTATTGCAGCAATTTAAAAATCAATGTGTGTCTTTTCTGTCGAGGCAGGACACTAAAATTGTTCCACACGGGAAAAATATTTTGAACGTCTCTAAATCTAGGAAAATGCGAAACAGTAAAGCAAAATGCAATATTTCTAAGTATTCATCAAACAAATAGGTAATAAACGACCATACTCAAAGACTTGCTTCGTTTTTGCTCTGACAAATCATAAACCTTCACCTTAAAGGTAAACTGGCCCACGTCCAGAGTTAAATCAATGAAACTTTGTACATTTTGTCTCTGAGGCAAGGTGTTCTTTTTCTTCGTCTTGTTCCGAGGGTCATGGACGACTCAACAAGCTTCAAAGTGATTGTGGTTCGCGTTCTGGCAACACCTACTTGGCCAGTCTCGGCGCGTAGACTTGTTAAAAGAAGATTGGGGGTCTCTCTTCTAACAGTGTAATATTTATTTTCGCTTATTTGTATTTTTTTTACGTTTGTGTCTACTTACGATGTGTCTACTTGAATCGTGCTAGGGACCATTCAATTGTTACATTAGGCCAGGGGTTCCCAACCAGGTACGCGTACCACTGATGGTACGTGGGAATATTTCCCACGTAGAGTGGTCCGCGTGAGTAATGTGAGCAACATGATGCTATAAATAGCTACTCTACGCACGCTGAGCACTCAAACATATTACTCATTATTTTAAACATTAACATTATATTGAAGAGAAATCTTTAATTAACTTCTGGATCGGAATTTGCCGAGTTTGTACTAGATTTTATTTGGATGTTTTTAGACCTATAGGTAATAAACAAACTAAAAATTAGTACAATTTTAATCTTTTTATTTCTCCTTTATTATAAACATGTTAATAAATAAACAAAAACATGTATATTCATTAAATATGAAGTTTTCTCAGGAATTTTACTCAAAAAACATATGAACACTTTCAAAAGAGTAAATATTTTGCGTTTATTAAAATATTTAGGTCTGGTGGTACGCCAAACTTTCTCAAAAAGTCGAGTGGTACGCAGGTTCAAAAAGGTTGGGAATCCCTGCATTAGGCGATTATGATACATTAAAGCTTTGTTTGGGAGTGTTGCATTGCTTTGTAACACAAAGATACATTGGACCAGGACTCCTAAAACTGTTAACATCTGTGCCAGAAACGGGATTCCGAACACATGGTCGGATTTCTAAATAGGCTAAGTAGGCTGCAGCCTAGAGGGGCGAATTTTTTGGAGCGGCAAATTTTACGACCAATTAAAAGCGGCATTCGGTATAAAAAATTATAAATATACGAATATATTAATGAAAGAAAACAAATAATTTACATTAATTCATACACCGTAATACATATAGTACTACTATTTCGTAGCAAACATGGTCGAGTCGAGGGCAAGTGCACTCCTTCTTCCCGGATGTCGAAGTTGGAAGACAAATAGTAGAACAATTTAAAGATTTTAATCAAAAGATACCACCCTATTTTACAGCTAACCAGCTACCTTTCCCCGAATTGGGAGAATATTGTGACTGGAGCGGCAAAGCGTAGCCTACAAGCTGCAAATCTTTAAATCCTCCACTTTACGAACAGAAGGATATTGGTATAAAAAGCCTACGATATGAACTTCTGTCCTATACGTATGAATCCTAAGAAAAGATTGGGTGTAACCTGTAATAATTCTGACTTTTAATATTAGAAATAGCCGTCTTTATAAAACGCTGTATCTGCAATGAAGGGGATGTTCATAAATTACGTGATGCTGTTTTGAAGAGATTTTGAGCTATTTTAACACCAAAATTATGTGTCAATATAAAAAATTATGTTAAAACATCTCCGCTTCAATCAACAATTTCTTAAAATATTTGAAATTTCAAGACAGGTACAAAATGAAAATTTACGCTAATAAAAAAAGTAAATGGAATTGTTTTTGAGTTATGAATGTCTTTTATGGATATTGTGATTTTATGGTTTAATGGGAAAAAATTTAAAAGAAAGTTAACTAGAAATTTTAATGCAATAGTACAATTGTTTTTTGATCATACCATTATAACTGTTATATCATTGCGTGTGTTATTTCAAATCGAAAATTTTTACTTCTACCTTTTGTAAGTTTAAGATTTCTTTGATGATATTGCTTTTGGAACAAAATGTACATAATTCCTCTTGGTTACATAACGTTACAAGATTAAATTCATTTATGGCTGACAACTTTAAGATTTATCTTATGCTTTCGCATTATTATTACTTTAAAAAATGTGCAGAATTTCTTTTGTATATATAACGTAAAAGATACATTAACTTATTTATAGGATAAATGCATTTATTGCTCACTAACTCATTTAAATAACTCAACAAGATAATAAGGTGTTTCTTATAATCTGTTCATTGATTAGAAAAGTGTTACGATCTGAACACTTACACGAAAGACGTCAGCAGAAAAAAGACAATAAGAACAATAGCTTGCACAGCAGTAATTTTGTAACAACTAATCTTAACTCCATGTTCTCTTTATACATTGCATTATCCTTGGTATTCGTATTCATTTCGTATTCTAAATTCATTAAAAATGTTATTCCAATAAATCCGTCCTAAATTTTGAGTATGCATTACTGGCGACAAAAATGTATAAAGAGAACATGGAGTTAAGTTTCGTTGTTACAAAATTACTGGTGTTCAAGCTATTGTTCTTATTATCTTTTTACTACTGACGTCGTTCGTGCAAGTGTTCAGTTCATAACAAAAAGTATAAGAAATATTTTACTTGGCTTAGCTATATATAGAATTCAAAAATAGGTATAAAAAATTTGGATTGGCGTAACTTCTATCGCCATCACGCAAAGGATCCCCAACAAGATCCTCTTTCGTTGCCACCTACCGATTAAATCTGCAATAATCGAAGCGATTTTTCACACAAGCAGGTTCATCGGCCCCTATTTTACTTGCTACACGATCATCACAAAAACCTGGCATAATTGCCGAAAGATAGAGTCATTTTCCAAATTTTGTACATAAGAGCCAGAGAGGTGTAACAACATCACTTTGAAAAAAAATTTGAATGTTTGAGCTGAATGTTATTGAGCATAACAATCCAAATATTGTACGTTTTTTTGGATTTACTATTTTATGAAATCGCAAATGTTTACTTTTATTTGAAGAATATTCACAAATTGTCACATGACACAGGAAGATAGACGGACAAAAGGGCCGTTATAGCTTGGTCGGTAAGGTCTTGGACTGGCATCCCTAAGGTTGCGAGTTCGAGCTTGCTGCCTTCCGAAGACACCCATGTACGCTAATGGAGACTGGTGCACGTTAAATCCGTCGTGGTACAAAGTCCTCCAAGTTCCCATACCAAATCAATACCTCTGGATGTGACAAGTCAATTCTGGGGATCCTAGTTGGCCTCTGTCTCTAAAATTTAGATGGGTCCACTTACGTGTGTGTGTTGTGTCGGTTTTACTTGACGAAGGTTTATAAGCGGATCTCCGGCCAAGCACACAAACCTGAATATATATGTCTACCAACCAACGAAAAAAAGGCGTTGATTCCCGTCACACACACAAACAGTTTTAATAAGTAAAACTTTGCTTGTTTCGGTGGGAATACAAAAGACCCATCTTCTTTAGAACGGCACAAACTCCCATTCTGTTGAATAAAAGTTGAATACCGGAATTCTTTAGAATGTACTGTTCTGAAGAAGGTTGACCTCTTGTGTTCCCAACGAAACATGTAAACTTTTACGTAATAAAACTATTACACCAAAAATTAAAGTTTATCTTCTTCATGCATCTTCGTGGTTCTAAATTATGACGCACGTCGCTAATAGCCCTTGTGTAGCTCTAGTGCAACGATAAATCAAACTGACCTGACTTCATGTATCTTCATGTTTACTTGAAGCAAAGTTAAAATCAAATGTCGGATGATTGAAACATCAGTAAGTCGGCATAATTGAAACAAAATGTTGATGATTTTTGTTTACGTCAAGAATCAACGTTATTCTTCTTCGTGTATCTTCATGTTTACTTGATGCAAAGTAAAAAACAAAGATTGAACATCGGTAAGTCGTCATAATTGAAACAATGTTGAGGATTTTTGTTTACATCAAGAATCAACGTTATTCTTCTTCGTGTATCTTCATGTTTACTTGATGCAAAGTAAAAAAAAAAACAAATGTGGGACAATTGAACTATCAGCCTTGTGTTAACATGCAATTAGGCAGTCACATTTTTTGCTGATAGTGCTTCTTAAGTCTTAAGTGAGAAAATGGAGTTAATTCCCTTTGGTTCGAAGACTGAAAATCATGCGCAGCGTTTTTGGAATGGGTTAACCCCGCTTAAACAGGTTCGGTTATCTTAGAGGATCATCTGACACCCCGAACGTCCAAATGAAATTTGCATAAATGGTATTTCTGCGGAAACACGCCCCCGAGTGGACAAGCAAAACTGCTGTTTTGGAGAAACAGTTTTTTTTTCTGTTATTATAGTTTTTATCCCATCAATGATAGATAGAACTGCAGGGTGTCCATAAAAGAGGGCCAGAATTTAATGGTATATCACAAGGTTTATTTTATACTAAATATAGCAAATCATGCATGAAATTGAAGGAAAACTAACTTCATATTAGTCCTATTAGCGATTCCTAAAACTTCCTAATAGTGCTCAACGTGTGCACCTTTAGTTATACGGCACGCGTCCAAACGAAAATGCTATTCTTCCCATACTCTCTGCAGCAAGTCCGGATGTAATGGAATCGATGACACTGCAACTGTGAAACCGATGTAGCGGTACAAGCGCATGCGCTTATCTGAAACTGTTGGAATTGTTCTTTATTCGTCACCTTCAACCACAACTGTGGAACGATTACAGCTGATACTATTGCAATTTGAAACTGTGACACAATTTTATGCATACCCTGTATATTGTTTTATAAAGTAACAAAAGCATAACATTTATTTTAAATATGTATTTTATTTAGTATATAGCTATTTATCCGAAACATTATAGAGCAGATGTAAGAACTTCATTTCAAAAGAATGCATGATGAGCGCTGCGTCTTTAACACAATTGTGTGTTAACCATGTGCCATTATTTGGTCGCAATGCAATTTTTGTATTGTTTCAACGTTCTTGCATAACTGGGAAAAACAATATTACAGGGTGTCTGCGTAAAGAATGTCCTAGTTTCCAATTGCAATAGTATCAGCTGTAATCGTTCGACAGTTGTGGTTGAAGGTGAAGAATAAAGAATAACTCCAACAGTTTCAGATAAGTGCATGCACTTGTACCGCTACAATGTTTTCTCAGTTGCACAAGCTGTTGCTTCCATTACTCCCGACTTGCTCAGACAGTATGGGAAGAATTCCATTTTCGTTTGGATGTGTGTCGTATCACTGAAGGCGCACACATTGAGCACTTATAGGAAAAAAACTAGGTTATATTTCCTTCAATTTCATGTATAATTTTTTAATATAAAATAAACTCCTGAAATATACCATTAAAACTCGGAAATTCTTTTTCGGATACTCTGTACATAGCAAAAGCATAACATTTATTTTAAATATGTATATAAGCTTTAGTATAGTTTTTAATCCGAAGCATTATAGAGCAGATGCTGAACTTCATTTCAAAAGAATACATGACCGCGGCGCCTTTAAACATTTTTTGTATTAACCATGTGCCATTATTAGGTTCCACTGCAATTTTTATATTGCTTCAATGCTCTTGCGAGGCTGTGGAGGGCCTAGTGGTTAAGATCTCGGTCTCGGGATCGGAAAGTCGCGCGATCGATTCCCGGCACCAAAGAAGACAAACCGAGTATATACGGAGAACGTGCTCGTTAAATCTGTGGGTCCGAAAGTCCTGTGGGCGGTAATTGCGCCGTTTCCCACGGGTGCAGGTCAATGGAGAATATTTCCCTTCCCTTCAGGAACATGTCTAAATTGTGGAGGTGGTGATAGATGGAAGCATCTGTCACTTATGTGTATGTGTTGTGTCTGTCTTACTTGACGGAAGTTTTATAAGCGGGTCTCTGACCAAGCACACAAACCTGAAAATATATGTCTACCAACCAACCAACGCTCTTTGCATAGCTGGGATAAACAATATTATTTTGTATCGAAAGTCCACACAAGTTTTTTCTTAGTATACTTTTACTATTATTAAAATACCAGATTTAGCATACATTTGAATTCAGGGATCCATTTGGTGTTCCTTCATTCTAAAAAGCAATGAAAAAGAACAATACATTTCCATCTTTAACGTCATTATCCTATATAAACGATACCTGATTAATATATGCACGGGCAAGAAGGCAATTCTTGACCTCTCATAGCACAGCCTGTTAACAGGTCTTTGAGAATGAACAGTTTCTTGATCATTGGTAATTAATCACCAATCGTTTTTAAATGACGTTGCCATTTTTAGAATCAAATTACTTTGTATGGTCATTAATTATAAGTCTTTGACTGACCTTCGGTGTGGCTATTGACGACTGTTAACAGGTTTGGCGACGTGGACGGCTTGAATTTGGCGCATTTTTTCTAAAGGGTAATGTGATTAATGAATTGAACAGTACATTAATGCTTAACTATTTTTGATGATAAAAATGCCATGGTTTGATTTATGGTTATATTATTTTAATAGTTTAACTGAATTGATAATGTTCTTTTTAACTTATTTAGTTTTAATAGTTCATAACAAAATGTGCGTAGCTTTAGAATAAGTTGAAATGTTGGTCAATTTTAAACTTCGGCATTGCTACAAATGTTGCCCTTAGAATAGTGCCCATAAATTCAGAGTTAAATAAACGGAGTGCTCAGAACACAAGTTAAACAAGTTTTTTGTGTTGCTATGGTTAAAGTTAAAGCTTTATGGCAAAATCATCTTGAATTTTTTTTTTAATTGCTGCTGCCTAGCGGATAATATCTAAACAATGACTTTTTTCTCTAATGCACTGACATTCTACATAGTTAGTGCATGCAATTGCACTGTAACACTCAGATAAATGCAAAGTTCAATCTAAATATAACTTCTTGCGACCTGGCGTCCCCATTTGGGAACATTTCTTAAAACCTCCCCACAAACGATCAACACATTAATTAGATCCAAAATTGATGTGGTCCCATAGAAAAACATCCAAATATCTGCTTTCAGCCTTTGATTACAGGTATCAGTCATTTATTTCTATTAAAAAAAAGTTTAACGATTTTCAATACGATATCAGAGTTCTTACAAAAAATATTTAATTTTTTTTCTAACTTTTCAAAAACTTCTTTCAGTAGTTAATTTTAAAGGCATTTCGTATTAAAAAAATTGATAAAATAATCTGTTGACCACAAATGAGTGTTACGGCCTTTTTTGTTGCAATTATAGCACAAAAAAGTGTATTTTTAAAGTTTAAGGCGTGTCCCTAAGTAACTATTAAACATAATTAAAAAAAATTGATGAACAAAATTTTTAGCATATATTCGTATGAAAATTATGTTTAGATTAAGAATATACGGGCAGGATTATGCTCCGGTCTTTGGAGGATAAATGTTTCAACTACAATATTAGTTCCATACAATTAAGTATAACAACTTTTCCCTATTTTCAAAATTAACAACGACTCAACTCACGAATACTATATGTTATCTCCCCTTTCCTGAAACATTCATTTCAGGAAATAGTGTACCTTAAAACGCCACCTGGTGACTTTAACTTGAACTATTCAGTGGAATGAGAGGAATTTGTATAATTACTTCGTCTTATAAGAGGAAGCTTTCTCTGAAACAATTGCAGAAGCTGGGAAAATAATGTGTAGCGATTAAGAAGAGTAATTTTTCTTCTTTCTTTGTTGGTTTATTATTTCTTGAAATTGTCTTGAGAGAAAGATGGATCAAAAGTCTTTGTAAATAATGGAGAAATGGATCTAAGAATGGCGTAAGAGTGCTGTAGAATATTTTGAAGAATTATAATTTTTCGTCACTTTGTTTAAAGAATTGTACTGTAATAATGTGTTAACATTTATGCGAATTCTATGAGAAAAGTTACAAAAGTAATATCACTCTGGGTTTATCCAATTTTCAATTGGCTAATTCTTTTTTTAGAGCTACATCTGAAATTGTGTATTTATAAATCTTTTTAACGCCAAATCAAAATCGGAGGATTTTTGATTGTTTTTAATTTATTTTTTTTAATCAATTTTTGTTAATCTAAAATATGTTTAGGACATAAGCAACAACAAAAAACTACTAGGCTCACTTTTATAGTATGCATTTTTATTTTATGTATTCGTATTTAATCAACACTTCCTATAAACAAGGCCTCTTCACGAGTTACAATTTTACGTGTGACGTATGTGAGAGTAGTCCATTTTATTGATCAATCCCTTCCTTAAAAATTTGTGCGAATTATGTATTGGTATTGCTTTTCGTTTTAAGATTGGTTACATCGGACTACTTCAACGACGTCATTGTTTTAACACAGAAATTGCATTGTTTGTGTTGGAATCATGTCCAATATTGAACAAACGGAGTTCGCTGGAAAAAAAAAACATTTTATGTAAAATCAACCACGAAATCATACGAACACGTACGGACACACGTTAACAAACACAACAAGAATTAAAAAGTAACGCAAGACGCGATCACACATAAGTTTATGGTTTACATTTAAGATTTTCTAATCTACATTAAGTCCGAAATAGGTAAGTCTCCAAGAGATTGAGCCTCGATTCAATGAATTAGAACCTCAGTATTGACGACTCAATTTAGGATTATCATTCACGATACGAACTGCATATCTACAAAAGGCCAAACTCATTCATTTCTTTCGTTATATATACTCCCAATGAAAATTACCATCAAACCAAAATCCATCATCAAGAAGTTAATTCCATAGTATTTCCTCGGCAGGTGCAGGCCATAAAAAGTAGCAGACGATATTGTCACGTGACCAGCCCCACCCCTACCAAGATATGACAGCGACACTTCGACTTCGATGTCGCAGAAGAAAGAAGAAAAATAAAACGTCGCAAAAAATGTGTCATAAGGGTGACGGATGACACCGAGGCTTAGGTGCCATTTTTACCGTCGTGACAGTGATAAATGTCTCCGGAGATCCGACACTGACTTGATGTAGGGAAATGAATGGTTGGAAGAAGATGGAGAGGCTTGGCGAGGGAAAAAAAAGTGTAAAGTCGCCAAATCGATGTGATGCACTTAGGTACTTAATGTACCTTAAGCATCGAGGTAAGTGGCACCTTACACAGCATTGCGTTTTATATTGAACTATTCAACGTCAAAATTTAAAAAAAAAAAACTGTTTTTCATCGAAAAAGCCAATTATTATTACTTATCGTTTGCAAAAACTTATTCGTACTTCGAAAAATAAATATGTAATATTTCTCACACTCAAAAAAGAAGTGAAACATTACATGTCCACATGCATGTAACCTATCTATCATCTTCAGAACCCCACTTAATTATTAAAAGTTAATGCAAATGAAAAATTACTGCAACTTTTTTTAAAAAATAGAACGCTTTGTGCCTCTTTCTAAGCAAAAAAGGCGAAAAATCAAAGAATCTCAATGAGACATAAAGTATGATGTCATTTCAAGCTGATTTATACGACAAAATTAAATTTAATTTAATGTAAATGAAGTTTCTCGTGCTATTGTTGCGAGCAGCAATGGTGATTTAATTTCACTAAAATTTCCTTCTTAAGCTTTTTAATTAAATATTGGATTTTGCAGGGTTTTTTTTTTTAAACAAACAATTGAATTCTTTGAATTCGTCTCTTTTTGTTAAATTTTTAATGCCTTCTAGTTTCGATTAGCAAATTTTTTTAAGCCACCACACTAGACTGTATCATTTGTAGTTGGAGCTATGAAAGTTTTTGACGGACCGATGGACAAACAGTCTTCATAAAATCTTCTACTTTTTACTTTATAAACGTGGTTCGGAAGCAAAAATTGACATTTTTTACAGGTTTTTTTAGCTGTAGCTCCACACCTAAACTAATATAAGCTTTTAATTTTTACCTTCACACGAAAGAAATATGTTATTGTTTTATTAGATTTATTGTATGCAACGCACCACCAATTAATTAGCCAAGCGTTCGTGTGGGCGTATTGCGGAAGCTGTCGCTGCTTCAGTTGGCGGAATGGTTTTTGCATTGGTTTTTGAGTGGCAGCGTCTTTTACTTATTGTAACCTTCATTAAAAAAATTCTGAAGATGATATTTCTAAGAGGGGGAGTGATATGATATAAAGGACTGAAGTCATTCCCCCCTCTTTATATCATCATTCCGTCTTCTAGATTGGGGAATCTCATGCTCGCCTGATGGCAATGTTTCAGATGTGGCAACTCTCTTGTTTTCATTTATCTGCCTACTGTCATTTTATTGGTTGCTTCGGTTGCACTCTAAACATGACCGATTTTGTGGAAATAAACTTAAGAAATTTTGTGGAAAAAAATATTTCAACAATCAACAGCATAACAGGAAGTCAACATTTAAAAAAAAATTTAACAAGTAAATATTCTTAGAAAACTCGTTTTTAAATACCGAAACAAAAGTAATTCCCGGCAACAAATGAAAACAAACCGTTGGAGCTGTTTCCATCCTCAACGGGAAACATGCAGTAGTTGTAAAAAAAAATGCATTTCTTAACGTAAAGCAATGTTATTAAACGAAAATATTTCCTAAAATATCTGAATTAATTGACTTTTCACTAAAATAAATATTTTTATTTTAAAAATCATTTCTAGTTTCGACACAAACAAGCAACCATTTCTAAAACGGCTGTAGATAATACTACAATAAAAGTTTCAATGCCCCGTTTTAAACTTTAAATCCCATATGTAAAGTATTGCAACCATAACCCGAACTTTAAATCTCATATCAATAAGTATTGCAAAAATTTCAATGATCTTTGCATAATGATATGATCTTTAAAATGGGTAAATTTTTTCCCCAAGGCAAATCAGTTTATCTGTTAAAAATACGTATATTATTTCAATTATTTACGGTTGATGCATTTTATTGCACCTTGTAAGCTGAAATACGCTCTAATTGTGGATAACTAGTAAAAATTAGCATCTTTATTTAATAACTTATGATATTCGTAATTACGTTCCCTAAATTTCAAATGCCATTGCTCAAGTCTTGGAATTCTTCCTGAAATTGTCCCTAAAAAGTGTTTTTTTTCCCTAAAAACAAAATCTAAGCAAAATGATATTTCCAACCAATTTTTAGTGCATAAAAACCATTACATACAAGTAATTGAAGAACTTGAGGAAGGCCAATTTGGGGATTTATAGCCAAACATAAGAACTGGAAACTGTAAGTAAAATGATCCATTGAGAGTTCTGTGCGGTGCATGGAAAAATAGAAAATAATCGTCACACGTTCTGCTCTTTTAGAATAGTCCCAGACTTTTAAAGAAACGGAAAATGTTTCAACCGTCCATATAAGAAAAGATTTTTTTATATATATCATTCTCCATTTCAAGTGTTCTTTTAGCTACGGAATATGAACAATGTCTTATGCATGAAATGGTTTTTTACCCTTTCTTTTGAAATTGTAAAAGTATTTTAGCAATTGATACTACTTTTACAAAAAAGTTCTCATTTTTTTTAAACCTTTAAATGCCATTGGTCTTCGTCTATGGCTATTATGAAGGGAATGCTAAAATTTATAACTTTTTTGAAGAATGAAAGAGAGGTATAAAGAATTATAAAGTATTTTAACCTTATATAATTATATACCCCGATTTGTTTTCTAAATAAAAAATAAACATGTATCATTTATACAGAAAGTAACAAATTTTTAGCACAATATAGAAACGAAATTTTATCGTGGTAGGTAAATACATATATATTCCGGCTTATGTGCTTGTTCAGCGACCCGCTTATAAGCCTTTGTCAAGTAAGACAGGCACAGAAAGAATTTTTACTGTCACATAGAAAGGAAAGTACACCTAGGGCGAAGGGGGGAATCGAAGCCGCACCCGTTACAGAGTGCAGGCTGCTAGCGTAATGGTCTGCGATCGAAACCACTCGGACATCCGGGCCCCATATTATCGTGATATGAGTTTCCACATCGTTTTCAATGTAAAAACGTCAGGTATCGTAGTTTAAGTTACGTTACTATTATTAATTTCTAAAAAGAAATGTTTTTAATACCATTTTTTTTTCATTTTGGCAAGTACTTAGATCAGACACGACCTTAAATGCACATACATAAATCTTAATTCTTAACATGTTAGTTATAATGTTACTTACCATAAGTATAAAACTGTAGAGTAATTTCAATTTTTTTAATGATTTAAAAAAATGTGTTTAAAGGTAATATTATGTGTATAAAAGGTAATATAATATATATAATACGTTATTGAAAAAACTATGAGCATTTTTTAAAAAAATATTCTGCTATAAGTAAAATATGCGGCATATTTGCTTTTAATTATAAACCGCGTAAGTGAATGTCCACCCACGTATAAAAAATGAAGTATATCAGTACAATATGACTTACTTAAAATATTTTAAGTATATTTTATTCATTACTTTGATATAAATTTCGTACAAAAAAGAACTTCATAATGATTCTAACATTGAAAATTCAAAAGGAGTAATCTAATTTAATGAATATCAATTGCTTATAATATAAATAATGTCATAAAATATTATCATTTCTTTCAAAAATGAGAGAAACTGAATATGTAATGAAGTAGATATTTGATGATATTTACTGCACAATTGTCTGCAGCAATTTCAATAGTCAGCCCTGAATCCCACCGGACATTGTCGACAGAAACTTAATTTAGGGGACTCAGTTTCACAAAATCGATAAAAATGTCGATTTTTGCAGTCTTAAAATACTATTTAAACCCTCTAGTATGTAACCCAAAGTTTCAAATCAATTGAAAATATTTTACGCATAAGAATAATAACTTTAATTTTTACTTCTCATAGAATGTTTCACTGACATTTAATTCTTTAAATCGATTTTACTAAGTTATGATTAACTTACTTTTTCGTACTTAAAATGCTAAGACTACAATAATTGTTTAAGAAAAGCGAAATTTTTTTTAATGTACATAAGAGTATCTTGAATAGAATTAGGAGTGGAAATGTGAATTAGAAGTGAATAGTTGCGAGACTTTTTGAATAAAATATTAAGCTTGATTTTTTTTTTAAATGAAAGTCAAGTGTTTAGTTACTAAAATATTTTTTCCGAAACTGTGTCTCACTTCAAAAATTCAATACCCAAATTTATGAAAGAATGAAATAAAAAAAACTATGAAAAAATAATAAATCTGAAGTACAAGAAAGATTTTAAAATATGCATTTGAACTTTATTTTTTAACCTAAAATATTTGATTTTTTAATAAAATCTTAAAATATTTGCTTTTAGGTATAAAATCTCTGTTTTAGAGCATTTTACACCCATTTACAAAAAATATTTTTTCAATAAAATCTTATTTTGAAAGAACAAGGAGTACAAAGTCCCCTTAATGGTTTACGGACACATTAAGATCAATAATCATTAAGCATAGAATAAGCAGGGACCAAATTTAGTCAAGCTATGAAGGTTTGAAACTTGCATAACTTGTTAAATTCGTCACTTTATTGTATTTGTGAAACCAATATAAATTAATGCTTGTAATTATGACCATAAGCATGTTGTTAGTCCCTGGTTTCTGTATCCTTGGATTTTAGAGCTTTCGGCTTATACTATACAACGTTTCTTTTTAAAGTAAGTTAAACCAAATTTTGTTTCTAACGACTGAAAAACATTTCAGAATTATGATTTTAAGAATTAAATTTTTAGAGAATCTAGTTGGGAAAATCTTAAACATGATATTCTAATATTATTCAATGTAAAAGTATAAAAGTGCTTTTTAATAGATATTAGTAATGCAATTTTAACTTAAAAAGCGACAGGAAACATTCTAAAAGTATCCAAACAATTCTTTAGAATCCAAAATAATAAACCTCCACATTCATTTTCCCACTTAATTTTTGGGGGAAAAAATGGTTAAGTAAACGTAATAAACGGCCCATAAAAGAATTTCGAATATATTTTAGGGAATATATATAAATAAATTGCATGACTGAAAAATAAATACTTTAGATTGCTGAAACATATACAATTTATTTGGCAAATATAAGTGCGAATGTATGAGCTATTTTAATTCACACTTCGTAACATTCCTAATACATAATATAATTTAAATTTGTCCATTGTCCCTTATTTCATTCATAAGCTGCCAGCTGTTGGACTTGAAGGACAGTCCCTCAAAATTCTTCGCGGCGAATATCGCTGCTCAAAATTAATTTAGCCTCGCAGTGTAAGTTACCGGTGACCGCGCCGGCCTTTTAATTCATTCCGTGGAAGCAGGACGCACACAACTCAACTCCGACCATACTTCGCGCGAATTTAATTTCGAACAGTTAGTCGCTTGGTTAAGCCTAATGTCTTTTCTGGAAAAGACGAATGTGGGACCAAGGGATACAAACTATAACTCGCAAAAGTTTCTCAAAGGGTTAAACGAGACGAGGACTTTTGCACGGGGTTTTAAAATCTTGTTTTAAGCGAAAATTCTTCACGCGTTTCCTCGTCGCAGATGTGTGACGTGTTAAGCTGGCTTAAGTCACTTATGTGTCAACTTCAAACCATAAATGGGCAAGTGAACGAATTGGATAGCAATTTAATTAAATTCTGATTATTTATGCAGGTTTTATGAGGAAAGGAATTCGATAGTAATGCAACGCCTTGTAAAATACCTTTAGTATTATTGGAATTAAATTGATAAAAGTAATAAGTATTAGAAAATTTTACTGTTGAAAACCTTGCTTGTATTTAGCTCATATGAGAAAAACTGTCACTTATTACCTTTACTCGATTGCACTGTAATTGAGAACTTTTTTCCAAAATATAAAGATTAAATATATCTGTTCTTTTTAAAACCCAGATTGTGGTTGCCTGTGTCAAAAACAACATACTGAAGTTACAGAAAAACCAGTAAAAATAGCCCAAAAGTTGCTTTAATAGAAATAAGTAGCATGACCAGATTTGTTTCAGTGTTTAAAGTTTAAACTATGAAATGAATCATCAATTGACTTTTTATAAATCAAATTTTTTTTACCTTGTTTTTGTTCGTAAAAACTATTTAAAAAATAAAACCGAGACTATTAGCAGAGTTTTTATAACTAGATAGTTGAATAACAATATACACTTTACTTCTAGGATGCAGTACTTCTTTTCACTCGAGTACTAAGTATATCGCTCAAAAATCGCTGATATGGTTGGTAGGTTGAAAGATATATTTTCAGGTTTGTGTGCTTGGTCAGCGACCCACTTATAAACCTCCATCTGGTAAGACAGACACAACACACACGCATAAATGACGGCCGCTACCATCTAACACCACCTCTACAATTTAGACATGTCCCTGAAGGGGAGGGAAATATTCTCCACGGACCTTTCATTCGGTTTTTCTGGGCAGTTCCGTTGGAAAATGCACAATTTTCGGACCCACAAATTTAACGAGCATGTCTCCACATCGCATATACTCGCTGGGTCTTCAGTGGTACCAGAACTCGACCGCGGAACCTTCTGATACCGAGATCCAGATCTTAACCACTAGGCACCCCACAGCTACACACTGATATTTTTAAAGCTCTTTACAGTTTAACATCAAAACGGCATGTTTCTTTCATCTTCAATTGATCAAGTTCACTTTATCCAGCCTTAAAAAACTAAATTCTTAAGAATAAGTGGTCAAATTTTCCCTGTACTTAGACTTGTACGGCTCTTATGAGCAAACACGCTTCGCCCTGATGAGAGGTTAGGTTGGCATATTTTTGTGGCCTATGTTTAGCTGCCGTTGTTGGGTGCTGTAAATTAGTTTGTCCGGGGGGAGTGGGGCGTAAAAATTTAATTATCTTTCATTTTTGTTCTAAAGGGGGAGGGGGGCTCGTTAAGTCATTAAGGGGTGTGTGTTTTGGGGAAGTGGGGTTAATTTGCATCGGTTATGAGGTGTTGACTGTTTTGACGGCATTTTATTTGCATAGTTTCATTGTTTCAGTTGATTGTATTAAAGGCTAATTTAATTCTAATATTGTGAGTCATAAATTTTGTATGCATTGTGCAATCTTAAATTACCTCGTTTAAAGACATTTTCTAAGGTAGGTTACTGCAGTCGAAATCTCATTCAAAATTTTCATATGCTTTTTTCTCATATCACTAAGTCACTTTGTAACTGTATTTGCTAGATAAAAGGTTCAATTTTGGAGGCTGCAAAAAAAAAAAGACATTCCTACCTTACGTACAATTTTCATAACTATTTTACCTTGCAAAATCTCAACATATTCCTTTTAAGGTGAATGTAATTCTATGATTTGGTGCTCAAAATTATTTCAAACCCGCTTTTCCGAAGAAAAATACATTAGTTTTAACTTGTATTTTATGAGTTGGTAAACTTTCTTGGGCTACATCAATTTAATAAAAATTATTGTAATAAACCAAATAATAGTATTAAACTATACCTAAACCTCTGTTTTAAAAACGATTTTTGTTTAACTATTGAATATATTGCAGTTTAATACAATATATGTTATATTGCAATTTAATCTTGATACATCAAGCATTAAAAAACTCTTTTATCCGATGCGGCAGTTTCCAAAGCCAAATTAATCCTTTCTCATCAGCAATATTAAATTCCTCGAACTAAATGGATTTAAACATGGCGGAAACCATGAAATGAATTTCGCAAAAGTACGTTTCTTAGCAATTTTCAAACTCTTCAAGTTTGAATAAAGCGATTAAAGTCTTCTAATTCGTTGGATCATTGCCAAGCCGCCCAATCAGATCTCATCTTTACTCCGTCAATGATTTTAAAGGATTTGAAATGTTCAATTTCAGTTCTTGAAACTGGGGTTAGGGTTTATTAATGTAGAATGAAATAGGTTATTGGTTTTTGAGCTATTTGAATGATGAATCCGTTTCGTTGGGTCAATGCCAGTGTGAAAGCTCATACCGCTTATACTTAAGGTGGCAAGTAAAGGTATAAAAAAATTACGACACTTTAATTAACCCTCCAGTGCATAATGCTGCCATTTTGTAACATACACTTTAACCCCTTTCATGACTTTAAAATATTGTTGAAATTCTTCAACATTAACAATTTGCTCTACATTGGAAGCTCTATTTATGTTTTAGGATGAAAAGTTAAGTGCTTAATAGTTTTCCCCTAATGCATGACCACCAGATCATCATACACTCTTATACGAAGTCTTTCCTAACAAAGTAAGAAACGCAAGATACATAATAAGAGTACGTTTCCATTCCACGCATTGTTATTTGATTGTTATGTTTAAAAAGATCGAACAGCTATTATACAATGTCCGGTCTCAATTTGGTGATTTGCGCTACATTGCTAAGCAACGAAAATGTCCAAATGTGGTCAATATTCCACTTCGCATTTCATACAGCTTGAATGGTGTATTTGTTCTTGATTTTAAATTTGTAAACTTGCCAAATCGACACTGGCAAATCAAACCGACATCATAGCCATACCAAAGTGATAAACGCGTTTTTGGGTAGTTATTTTTAAATTTAAAGTTCGAAATAAAATTATTATACTTTATATTCAAAAATATATTACTATGCTCTAGTGAAATTTTATTTCCTTATACTTTGTAAAATAAAAATCAGTTATTTAATTTCTCAAATATATTACGAAACTGATTTCTCCATTTAAATAAGTTAATAATTTCTAGAAATTACCAACCTCATCATCCCAATAACAAAACTAAAACCACTATTAACAAACCTTTTAATTAAAAGACTAACAATCGAAACAGTATCACCTAATTCCTGTCTAAAACCATAACCTATCACCCATTAATACTTAAACACACACAATATATAGTTACTCCATCACGAAACTTAAACAAGATCTCTTCCCTTCGCTTCACTTCCAAGAAGAAAAGCGTCACGCGATTCCCGAAAGAGCATCCAGCCTCTCAGGAGGACTTCCAGAGCATTGATTTTCCACAAGACTCAATCCGGAGAAAAGGGCCATAGAAGTGGCCCACGAGAGAGGCGAGCACAGATACCCCTTTGGAGAAGTGGTTGTGTGGTGGAATGCCGAAACCACTATAGACGCGTTTGCATGAGCCGTCGAATCTATGGAATGAAGAGCCAACTCCGCAATTTTTCCCCCTTGGGGATTTTCGCCCAGGTTGGACCGGAATTGCAGGGTTCATTGGGGGTTTCGTAAACCCTCCAATCAAGGAGGGTTTGACATTTCATTCCATGGATTCGTTCACAGGGGGCCACGGAGGGTTAGAAATCTTGCGTGACCTCTTTTTCTCCTAATGAAGGGTTTGGCATTCCATTGATTCGATGGCTCAGGTAAGGCCATCGAATTTACATTACTTGAGCCATCGAATCCATGGTATGCCAAAATCCCTTTTGGGGGAAAAAGAGGTCGAGCAGGATTTCTTACCCAAATGATAGTCTGTGGCCAAATAAATGGTATGAAATATCAAACCCTCCTTCATTGGAGGGTTTGCGAAACCCCCCAATAAACCCTGCAATTCCGGTTCAGTATGGGGGAAAATCCCCAAGAGGAAAAAAATGCTGAGTTTGCTCTTCAATCCATGGGTTCAATGTCTCATGTAAACGTGCCTTACGTGGTTTGGTTTTTATTTATACTGAATAAATAAGGGCAAAAACCATACTGAAGATCAAGAATACAAACCTAAAAATATATGTCTACCAACCAACCAACCAACCAACCATACTCAAACCATACTTTCAAATACTGAAATAGGTAGCAACACTTAAATTTGCAATTAAAACATCATTTTAACCTATTTTTTTATATAATAGAAAGATTTTTCTTTTATTTAGAAAAGTAGGTAGTGACATGCTGAAGATGTTCGTCCGTCCTTACCGTCCTAGCAGAATGGGTTCTATCTGTTTGGATTTTAAAAATTATTTTTTGTTAGGAATGTATGACTATCAGACACTTGTTATTTATACTTTTTCTTCGTCTGCTTGTACGTAGGGACGGGTATAACTACCTGTCTGTTACCGAAGTAGCCATTAAGTTAGTATTAAATTTTAGTTTTTACTCATTTAATTCGCCACTTAAAATCATACTCGAAGAACATTAAGTAGAAAAATGAACGCGTCAAAAATCTTCATTCGCTACACATTCCGTTTAATTGCTGTTTTAATTTCTCCTACACCTCACCAGTGCGTTTCCGACTGTCGACTTATAGCCTCCATGGAGCTTTGACACGGTCAATCTAACCTCGTAATTTAGGACATTGGTAAAGTGACGCGGTCGACACCTGAGCAAATACCCATAGAAAACCAGCGGCTATATCGGTGTGTGTTTTTCGCGACTTTCGAAACCACAGATTTTACGAGGTCGTTTGTCACAGTGTACTCAGGGCAAATACATACAAACACAAAACGCAAATATCCATACCCATGCCTAAATTCGAACTCGGAACTTTCTGACAACTTTCCCAGCTCCATTCAGTCCAGTTGGCAGCCAATATATTCTCAATAGCTACGTCCCATCATTGAGACTCATTTTACAGCTTCAATTCAACCTCTTTCGACATGGCATCCCCATTTATTAAAACCTCCCCCACAAACAATGAGCCCGTTAATTATTTCCAAAATTGACCTGGTCCGATAGAAAAAGAATCAAATATCAGTTTTCAGCCTTTGATTACAGGTATCAGTCATTTATTTATATAAAAATATGAAGTTGATCGAGGGTCAATACGATATTAGAGTTCTTAAAAAAATATTTAATTTTTTTAACTTCTCAAAAAATTGTTTTAATAGTTAATTTTAAAGGTATTTTGAATTAAAAACAATGTTAAAATAAATTCTTTACCACAAATAAGTGATGTGGCTTTTTTTTCTGCATTCATAGCACAAAAAATGTGTATTTTTGCAGCTTAAGGTGTGTCTCTCAGTAAGTATTAAACTTTTTTTTAATTACTTTGCAAAACATACTTTTTAGCATATATTTGTATGAAAAGTACGTTTAGATCAAGAATATAAGTGTAGGATTTCTCTCGGATCTTAAGAGGTTAAAATTTACAACTACAATCTTAAAACAAACGAGTGAATTTAACTCAGTCTGAGTTGATTTCACTCCTCCAGTCTGGAAAATGCACTTCTCCCAGAGGAGAGGATCCTTTGTGTGGTGAAGTCCGTCAGCCATCACTCCAAACGAGTGATTTTAACTCAGTCCGAGTAAATATTCACTCCTTTCCAGTGTCGAAAATGCACTTCTCCTACGGGAGTGGATTTGACTCTTTTGTTTTAAGAGTGTACAAGACATGCAACTCCATCGGTTCCCGTAGTGGTATTAGGACAGACCTCTGCAGCATGTAGCCTCGTTAATTAAGGCGGAAAAGAGGGCAAATAAGCAAGGGAACGTAATGTATACCTAACGATGGGGCTTGTTTGCTCTACAGGTTTAGCTTGCCTGGTAAGCCGCTTGGAGATTGAGGTTTAGCTGATGACATGCTTGTTGATTTGGATTAGTCTAGTTTTAGTTAGGTTAGTTTGTGTTACATGGTTTGTTTAGAAGAAATTATTAGTTATGGTGGGAACTGTGTTGTTTCAGTGTGATTGCGATTCCGTTGCAATCGATGGTGCAAGATGGTTGACATGTATCGTTATTTTATTTCGATTGCATTGCTGAGGAAAAAAATATGTTTATATTAATTTACTGTATCATAAGTTACTTAATTTTTAAAAATATTTGCATTGTAATTTAAAGTATGATGTAAAGTACGATGGTGTAAGATGGTTGACATATATTGTTATATCATTATACGTATATCGATTGCATTGCTGAAAAAAATTCTGTTTATATTAATTTACTGTATCATCACTTAGTTAATTTGTAAAAATACTTGCATTGTAATATTAAAAAACTGCTTGTGTTTGATATTTGGTAGAATTTTGTAAGTTTGGCTACTGTAATTTTCAGAAACATTTTATCGTACTTTTATCAAGGCGGATTGTTTAATGTAACGTATTTATATAGTAAAGACTTCTTCCCTATACATACTTAATATGCATTAATTAAGAATTTCACTTTGATAACGATGCAGAAATAGAAGAAATTATAATTTTTAATGCAATCCAAAAAGTAAATTATGTATTATCTATGCTTTACATTAATTATGAATACTCTGTTGTTTTCTACTTTTATACAATGAATATTCTTATTTTTGGGGAAGCCCAACCAATCTATCATCCAAAAATCTTTGATAGATACACCACTGAGTTAAAAGAGCATTAACCTTTTATGCAAATATAGATGCATTTTTATCCTTTTTGATTTTCTTGGTTTCTTGATTCGCAAATACCCAAGCAACAACTGCACTTATGAACACGGAAGCATAGCCCATGACGGAAAACAAAAATATATAATAGACGTACACAAAACTGTTAGCTATTTCGAGTTCAAAAACTTATGGTTTCCCATCATGTATGCATTACAGGTCAAGTCAATCCATCACCAAAAAACAACTACAAGTCGCGGTTTTAACAAATTGCTAGCGTAAAACCATTACAAAAAGTCACTCAAAAAGCGTCATTCCGCCATTGTTAGGTTCACTGCCAAATCTACCTCCCATGATGCACAGCGTGAAAAGTTTGAACTGAGGTTTTCTGCCCCCAGGGGGCGCAGCCTGCGCTAATTGAATTTGTCACTTGCTTATGAATTTTTTGGAAGTAGTAGGGATGATGAGAGGTGTAATATTTATGGTATTTTCGGAAAGCAACTTAGTTATGGTTAAGTTTTTAGTGTTCAGTAATACTTTATTTGCACGAAATGTAATTATCTCTTTTTTTGTAGTACATATTTGGTCTTTTCATCGAAATCTTTATTATTAATAATGAAAATAAATGATGAAGGCAGTCAATATTGCAGCAAAATCCAGATTCTGATTTTCGGTTACTCGTAGGAAATATAATTTTGATTTAAATTGAATCTATTTCCACAAAATTCCATTTTAAACCTGAAAAAGTATTAAAGTTGAATAATTTATTTCCTTAATAAATATAATCATTACATTTTAATTGTAGACAGTAAATATTTTTACGAAATTTTTTTGTTTCGCTATACGTAACGAATGCTTGAATTTCAATACATATTTTACCTACATTTTCACCTTTATTACCGACTTAATAAAATCTACTCTAATTAAAGAAAAAGCGTTTATAAAAAAACTTTTTTTATCAATAAAATTTCAGTCGTTTTCAAAAACTCGTTAGAATGAAGAAATTATTACTTCTTACACACCAATAGAAATCTTCGTTGATTGAAGTAGAAGTGTGTTTCCTTATTTTTCTCTCTTCCAAAACATATTTGTTTTTGTTTTGTGGCAGCAGTCCGGGACACGTAAAAGTAACCGCAGGGTATCATGTTTTACACAAGACAGGCTGTCTTAACTCTGTACTGATGGGTTTTGTAGATTTTTAAATTCTTGAAGAAAAGATTGAGTTTCAGGATTAGCAGGGTATAGTTTAGCTGAAGATTGTTTTTTTCCTCTTAGTTTTCAGTAGTAATTTGGTGGTTATTGTTACGGTAATCCGCGTGTTATTAATTGTTTTAGTGTGACAAATTTTGTTAAGAAGTTTTAGAAGTTAATGAAAAAATAATTAGCAATTATGATCCTTTTAAAACTGTCATTGTCAAGAGGTTGTAGATAATAAGATTATCCGAGAAAAATGTTTGTTTTAAGTAATCCGATAATAGCTGAGAAAAGTTTAAGAAAGCAAAATTTAAAGTGCATAAATAATTAATGAAAACCCCTTTCAAAGACAGTAAAAATTGTCTTATTTTAAAATTATCTCCAATATATTCATTTTAAAGCAATTAAAGTATGTTTGGCTACATACATATACTAAATACCTTCAAAATACTTGTTTTTGAACCAAATAACTTTGACTTCATTAATGTACTAAACTGTACTTATATCTTTTTGTTGAAAATGGTCACTCCTATAGAGTTTTTGGAAAAACTTGATTTATTATTAAAACCTGTTTTATTTTTTTAAAAAAAATTCTTTGAACATAAACTCTTAGTCCGTGAGCCAATAAATTTATTAATATCGTCTAGGAAGCCCTTCTATAGTTGTTATTTTCTGCCTCACTAAAAACGTTTTTAGAGTATGATATGAAAATATGGCGAACAAGAGAATTTTCTCTTAACAACTTTTATCGTTAATTTTTTAGGGTAGTACCAGCAGGTATCTAATAAATAACATCAATATACGTCATTAAGAAATTTAAGACACAAAATCTGTGCCAAGTAATTTATTTTTTACGTCGCAAAAATTTACTTAATACAGATTCATTAACTAGGTGGATAAGGAACTATACGCATGAAAAAGTTATTTATTACAACTTGATGTCCTGAAAAACCTTCTTACCTAGAGAATTGTGTGACAGAAAAAAAATGACACCATAAAACTTCCCAAAACTATTTCCAAACTAAACCCACCAAAAAGTGAGAAAAAAGTTTAAAAAGTCTAAATCCCCCATTCCTAACCGGATACATTTTAAACTTGACCATAAAATTCCTCCTGTCGAAAAAGATCGACTGGTAGCACTTTCGAAAAAACTATAACTTATTCGATAACTCTGATCGTCCGAAACCAATTGATTATAGAACACTTTTATTCTATTCTACTTCTTTTTATTTTCCCCCAAACATTCATAGGATATTGGCATGGAATCGAAGGAGAGAGAAAATAGAATAAAAAAAGATTTATTTTGTACCATTTTTTATCGCCAAACGAATGTTACAATGTCATGGAGAAATGAGAGGCGTTATGGGTTCGAGGGTTTATCTCTTTTTATTGTTTGACGAATCTTCCCGAAGCGATTGGAATCGGGGGTCTGGGAATGGAAAGAAGAAATGTAGTTTGTTCTATTTTAACTGTTTTTTGGTTTAACTGTTCAGACACCTCTCCCATTAAAGATCTTTTTTCGAAGCTATTTTTTTAAACAATTTATTAAATACACTAATACACTTTTTTTTTCAATATTTCTAAAACAATTAGACTTTTTTTTGTAATTATATGATAACACTGTCTTCACTTATAAGACGAAATTAGTCAAGCTGATGTGCAGGGTTAGTCAAAATGAATAGGACAATAAGTAAACTATTTTTAGACGAATGTATGTTAATTGTAACCAAACTACAGCTACCTTATGGACAGATAAACTATCAACCTACCAACTATTGTCCTATTCATTTTGACTACACGCAAAAAACTGTCTGGTACGTACAAACGAAAATTGAGTTCTCCCAACCAAACTGTTCGGTTGCTATAGGACTGACAGGACTGTCTAGTTGCAGGAACCAAACACGTTTGGTTAGAAGGGTTCGGCTGGCGCAAACGACTAGTTCGGTTGAGAGAACTGCACTGATACCGCGCAATCTAGTTCTCACACAGAGTTTAGTTGTCTCAACCGAACTCTTTGAGGCAGTCTGGTCCCGTTGACTAAACTCGTTCAATCGAACGAGTATAGTTATGGTAACTAAACTGGTAGGTTTGAAAGAAACCACCAGTTTGGATGTGCCAATTAAACACCCTTCAACCGAACTTGGTTGAGTTGCAGGACCAGCACCATTTTTTTGCGTGTAACCCTGCACTATAAAAAATATGCTAGTTTAAAAGGAAAAAACGCATAGTTATCGAAAAATAAAGTCCTTTTTCTTAAACATTTTTTCATTGCAAATCTGTAGTTTTAAGCGAAAAAATATATATTTTGTGATTTTAACTGCGTAAAGACTACTAGACTGTAACTGAAATAGCATTTAAACTGTTTGTTGATGCTCAAAGACCCCAAAAAGCCTATACGCAGAGAGCGTTGGACAGACAAATGAAGATCCGTAGTTCAACCCCGGATTAACCATTATTTCTTTAGAAATAGTACGATCAGTATCCCCGACTCTTGCTGTTGCGAACTGCGATGCGAATTCCCATCGGGTGTAGTAGAATTTTGCTTTGATATGTCAAAATACTGCTCTAACTTAAAAACTACAAATTGCTCATATAGAATAAACAAATTTTCTGTGTACATTATACTGTATTTTTCTGACACACAATCTTTCACAAAGTTTTTTTCTGTATAAACAACATTCTTTTAACAGTATAAAACTAAACCCAATTAATAACTGTTTTTCAAAAAGAATCTGTACTTCTAATTCCCGGTGTCGTACCATTTTAGTGCAGCATTCGAATTCACTGGCAGGTGTAATTCATTCGAAATGAATTGAAGCTGTAAATATTTTTCACATCTTAAAACTTGAATGATCTTTAAGGAAGGAGGTAGGAAAGAATTTATTACGCGTCTCTTTTAAGAAATCGGTTCATAAATTTTATTAAACGGTCGAATTTAAAGAAATTTATAAATTCAACTAACTCCCTTTATTCGAGCAATTGAGCATTTCAGTTTGGATTTTTGATAAAAGAAATTGATATCATTCATATTTAATTTTAGTATTCAACGGTTCTGTGGTTAAGCGGAATAAAGCTTAAAAAAATATATTAAATTTTCGGCAAGTATAGTGGTTTCGACCCTCGCTTGCCAAGCGAGTGGGCCCGGGTTGGAATCCCGGGTTGCGCACGGATATTTGTGTTGTCCTGAATAAATGCGGATAACATGCTCGTTAAATCTGTGGGTCCGAAAGTTCTGTGGTGGGTCATAGCGCAGTTTACCATGGGTGCAGGTCGTCTGGAGAAAATTGCCCCTCCCCTCCAGCGACATGCCTAATTTGAGGAGGTGCAGCCATCTCGAAGTCAAAGTCAGACATCCACCCTCTCATTGGTACTCAAAGCCTTGTGCCAACGGACTCTAAAGCAACTCTCTTGTCTTCCAGGCTACGGCCTTGTGGCACACGACAGCAACAACATTGTAAATGATAGTAAGGAACTTGCATTTAAGCTTTAAATATTTTATTCAGCTACCAAAACAATCTTATAATGTATTTAAAAACATCACGGTACGTCTAAAAAACACCAATATCCACCTAATTTATAAAACATAAAAAAAATTTAAACAACTACAACACGATCCTATCCTCTAATATAGTCCATTCCCCCAAAATCAATACATTTGTTACCTATCCCACACGGGGGAAAAATAGCCTAATACACTATTCCATCTCAATAGACCCTATCCCTTGTAGCAGCTACCCATAATGAACGATTTAGCGGCCAAGAAGAAAGTACCAAGAAAAAGATAAAGAAATGCAAGGAGATCTATAGCGGAATCATTAGGGGACCTTGACCGTTAATAACAATGATGTCGCGAACTATCTATTCCGAAAGTATTGACATCTTTTGGTCTGCCACCAGGGGACGGAGAAGTTGGGGTTACTTTCAGGTAATAGTTCGGAAACCTAAAGTCACTCAATATCAACATGTAGTACTGATGGTTACAGAGAGAGAGAGAGAGAGAGAGAGAGAGAGAGAGAGAGAGAGAGAGAGAGAGAGAGAGAGAGAGAGAAAACTGCACAACAATCAGTAGCTTCGGTTAGGTTAGTTTGAATTATCGTAGCAAAAAATACACGGAAAAATTATTAAAAACTAGATAGTCGTGTTTGTTTCCCCCCCCCCCCTTCTTACGTACAATAATCTCTAAGTAAGGAACTGTACTCAGCAAGCTAGGCTCAAAAGCCAACTAAGAGCTGGTTTTTGATAAATCGTATTTCAAGGTTCTTCAAAGTTAAACAACGCTTCTACAAATATTTAAAAAGCATAATAATGCATATTACACCAAACAAATCAGAACTCGCAATTCCATTACAAAATAAGATACACTATAAGAAAGAATCAGCAATACCTCCATTTCAAATTTCAAACAAAATAAAAACTTAATAAATCAGAAACAACCAGCAGTGAAAGTCAGCAACAAAATTTTTCTAATTTAAATCTTGCGACATCAAAGAACCAAATTCAAATGAACTTCGTTCAAAAAGCAGTTCACGTGTCAAGTAATCAAACTCTTTTTATAAAACACTACTAAAGTCAAGCCACTTTTACCACACCTTGCTAAGACTTTTCAGGATACTACTCAAATACAGGAAAGATACTACATCCGAAAACCCTTTGATGTATCATTTCCACTTCAGATACGTTTCGATTCCCCTTTCTTACTTCTCTCTTTAATTATAAAGTTTTAACCCTTTTGAGTCTGACAGCCCGAACTTGAAATTTCCGGCCCTAATTAGCGGAAGTCCCCCGGTAGATGGCGCTGTAGACGGCACTAGGTCTGATTAGGATATAAGTATCGTAGTTATTTGTTAGGAATCTATTATTTTAGATTTAGTTGTTGCAAAGCTTTAAAGATCAATGGTGCTTATAACTATAGGAATCTACAAAAGCGGGATTCACGATCGAGAAAAGGTAACTGTAACATTACAATTACAATGAGTCCTGAAAAAACTATTTTTTTTATTTTAAAATCTCAAAATGTTGCTTGTAATGTTAATAATATACACTTCGGATTCTTCTTTAAATTTAATTTTTTAGAAAAATATGCATGAAAAATTGTTAATTGAAAAGTAATGAAAAAAGTAATGAATTTCCCTACTAGGAAACCTATGAATACATTGAAATAATCTGTCCGAGTATCGCTTTTTTTCTTCATATTTTTACGAAAACCTCAAAATTAACATCAGCCTATAAGATGATATTTTTAGTTCTTCGAAAAACCATCAAACGGACAAGGACAACTTTTTAAAAAACATTTCTTCACCTGTAAGAATTGATTGGTCGATTTTATCATATCCATCATATTAAATCATACAAAAACACAGCGACTTTTTTTAAACTAGACTTTATGAAACCACACGTATCTTACATTTAAAAACAACAAGTAAAACAAAACAAACAGTTATCCTATTTACATCTCACCGAGTTGAGAACTCAAGAAGGAGCAGAATTAAAAGCATTATTGTTCTCGTCTGCGATTTATTTCGAGACTTTAGCGAGTGGGAACACAGATGAGGGTTTGTATGCGCACAAAAGAGCACTGATTCAAGTAAGATGAGACGACTAACGAAGGGATCTTGTCCATTGACGAGTTGACGCTGAATTTGAAAGGTTTGGGTGTCTGGATTTGTCACTTTCTCATAATAGCGAGCTATAATAGGCTTTGCTTTCTCTGCGAATCTCTGAGAAACTTAGTTTTAGTTTTGCGTTTGGCTTCAAGTGAAAAATTTTGGTTAAATGTTTATGGATTGGTTGGTTTACATATATTTTCACACCGGGGTTACATGCTTCGAGCAGCCATTTCAGCGTGGCCTTGATTATCTCAAGGTAACCACTTTACACATAATCATACGAACTTCCGATGAAGCTGGCTCTCAAGGCCAAAATACCATCTTTTTTCGGTTTTCTCCCCCGAGATCAAAGGAAATGGTTACCATAAGGTAAAGGGCATCTATATCTTGGCCGTTTCTCTCTTTTTTAATTGATCCGACATAGTGAATTCAATTTAGTCACATCATCAAATCGCCGCCCTATACAATCTCACTCGCCAATTTCTCGCCAACCAAAGGTCGAATCGATGAAGGTCAAAGTGCTTACGCTGACGCTGGAAGCAGCGCTCGAAGCATGTAAACCCAGTATCAGTCTTGTTTGCTTGCTCAGAGAGCCTCTTATAAACCTTCACCAAGTAAGACAGTCACAACACACACTCACATTCACATGCACACATATGCGTGACAGATGCTGCTATCTATCGCGCGCCACCTCCACAATTAAGACATGTCCCTGAAGGGGAGGGAAATAGTCTCCAGGAACCTGTACCCGTGGGAAACTGCGCAATAACCGCCGACAGGACTTTCGGACCCAACAGATTTAACAAGCACGTACTACGCATATACTCGGTGGGTTTTTCCGTGACCAGGACTCGATCGCGGGACCTTCCGATCCGTAGATCGCGACACTGACCACAGGGCGCCTCACAGCCCCCTGCGTTTGGTTTCAAGTGACAATTTTTGGTTAAATGTTTATGGAGATTGAAGAAGAAGGGAAATAAGAATATTGATTTACTTGGCTCACAGGGTTTGGCTGCTTACAATATGCAAGGATGCTATAGAGAAAAGAACTTTAGAACCATAATAAGCAGTGGCGTAAATAAAACATTTTCGCAAACAAAAAAATATGCTTTTCATCTATCTATTTTCTTATATCCCTTGTTCGAATCTACTAAAGTAATAAATGTCTTTTTTTTTATTTGATATTTATACTTAATTTTATAAAAAAGACATAATTTTGAATTATAGGTAGCTTTCTGACAATGAAAAAAAGTTTTAAACTAAATTTGTGTTAATTCGAACTTAACTTCTCGAAGATTCGAACATAACTTCTAAAAGTGTGTTCAGACACATGGACATGATAGATTATGTCACCCTTCGAAAATAAAAATAATTTTGAAAATCGGATGGTCATGAAAATCCAAATTTGAACGGGATACGTCAAACAGGTGGACTGAAATTACCACCATATCAATACCAAGTAGATTAATAAGAGTTTCGCTGGAAAAAAAATGGTGTCGCTATTTAACCAAACAATAATGATTTTTTCATAGTTCATCAAAACTCAGTAAAGACCATAATATTTTTGTTCCTATAACGCCTTATTTATCCCCCAAATTGCATAGCAGTCATCCAAATTGCTATGCAATAAGTACTTTTTTAATTCATTCGAAAGTTCTTCGAAAATAATCTTATAAACAACCTATTCAAAAAACTCCTCAGTAAGCTAAATCATCCTCTTAAAAATTCTCGCTGGTTAAAAAAAGGGCGCGTTTCATAGGTCAAAGCCAGTTAAAAAGAACATCTCTCAAAGGCATTCCACATTAAATTAGAACCCTTCCCAAAACGCAAACATTGTTCGCTTCTAAACGCAAGCGAAGCGAATGCTCCTGTCATGCTATACTTCCATTTGCCCAACCGGATCATCAGAAGGGGGAAAAAAAGAACTTTTAAAAAAGTTTAGAAGACAAGAAGGAAATAAAAAAAAAGTTTTTTCCGAGACAGATTGTAAGAGTTTACCTTTGGGCAATTCGATGCGGCCCGACTGAGAATGGCGCCCGTGAAAATAGAGACAGATGGCGGTTTGTAGGATTCGAAATTGTAAGAGGTGGATCGGCCACAAATTGCTTTCTTCCGGCTCTTGGAGGAATATTTTTTTTTGTTTGAAATTCGGAATCGAACAAAAGTTTAAAGTTTTCCACGAAAAGCTTCAAGACCGCCCAATGCATCTGAACAGCTTGACTGTCCTTGTAGGGATCGCTACCCGCGAGCCCTCTGTGAAAGTGAAATGAACTGGAGTGAAGAGAGGCGAAGAGACTCGACGAAGAAGCGTCGCGAATCTTTTTATTGTTAATTAAAAACCATGTTTTAAACAGCTGCAAGTCCTTAATTGTGAAATAGTCATGCTACCAAACGAAGGAACAGAAGAGGCCACGATTTAGGCCTTTTAGATACGCTGCCCGGCCACGCGACCTGCCTGCCCCCCTATAGTCCTGTAATGACCATTCATTAGTCTTCAACCAACGTGGTCAAAACCGGGGTTTTGGTTATATTACAGAAATTTTTTGGCAGGAAAGTAACCAGAAAATATAAGTAATGCTACGGGAATTTTTTTAAAAAAAGAATGTTAAAGTAAGACATATACACAAACAAAATCATGTTTAATAAATATTTTCTGTGCGACAGGGTACTTTAAAATTATAGGTGAACCCATGGCTCGTTTGCGAATCCTTGTCGATGGAGCTGGAGTTAGATGCTTTTACCACAACACCATGGCGGCAAGGATGAAGTTTATACAAATACAAAAACTGTCGACCAACAACAGGCCAGAGGCCCAGCAAAGTTGGTCCAAAATATATCTAATTCCTTATCAGTTTCCAATAGCTATCGAGATTCTTCTTAAAATCTTCCACTCTCTTCAAGTACACAACGTATTCTGGTAAAGCATTCCACTTATTGACGACTCTATTGTGAAAATAATGTTTTCTTACCTCCCTTCTAAAGCATGATTGATTTAATTTCTGACTATGTCCTCTGGTCCGGCTATTAAGGTAAACCTAAGCCCTCTATGTCTTTTTGTTTCGCAATCACAACAAAACAACAATATATTCTCAACAGGTACAATATTTATAAGTTAATACAGATTTTATATGTTTATCGAAAAATACAACATTACTTGTTTTTCTGTGACAATTTGAAATGTAATTCTGCAGTCAAATGCAGTAGTTTACGGGAAAAAAACTTTCTGGAGGAAAATACTAGAAAATTTCTTTTTTATGAATTTTTTTTCCGTATTGATTTCTTGTGCAGATGTAAATTTCAACCAGATAGTTTCGATAATTAACGGCGTAATTACGGCGATATTTATCAAATATATACACTCTTAAAACAAACACTCTGAATTTAACTCAGTCTGAGTGGATTTCACTCCTCCAGACTGGAAAATGCACTTCTCCTTTTGGAGTGGATCCTTTGTGTGTTAAACCTCCGACAGGATCACTCCAAACGAGTGATTTTAACTCAGTCTGAGAAAATATGCATGCCTTTAGGGTGTCGAAAATGCCTTTCTCCAACTGGAGTGGATTTCACTCTTTTGTTTTAAGAGTGTAGCTTAAAAGTATTGATTTAACATAGTTACAGCGAGTAGCTACTAATTTCGGAAATAATTTATTTAGAATGAATATTTGTAAAAGTTGGCGAATTGTATTTGAAATAAAAAGATGTTAAACTACAAAACTTTCAACAAAAAATTGGGAGTTATAAGATTTTGGTAATGATAAATCAATTAAAATATATTATTGGGGGTAGATACATATATATTCAAGCTTGTGTGCTTGATCAGAGACTCGCTTTTAAAGCCTTCGTCAAGTAAGACAGATACCGAGAGAAATTTTACTATCACAGTGAAAGGAAGAACACCCAGGGCAAAAACGGGAATCAAACCCGCACCCATTACAGCGCGCAGACTGCCGGCGTAATGGTCCAAACCACTCTTCCATCCGGGCCCCCAAAAAGATGTTATTTCGAGTTTTAAAACAAATTTCAGTCAAAACATAGTTTTAAAACTTTAATAACTCAATCTAAAATAAGGATCATCTTAGATAAAGTCGAAAATCTGCAATGGCGATTTTTATGCTTTTTACTCGTTTTGAAGTGCCGATTCTGAAAGAGTAGTTAGTGAACTTTGGTCCATCGATTGTCTGAAACCTTTTCTCAGATCGAACTAATAGAACTTCGGACTTCGAATTTGGAACATGAGTTATTATAATCCAGCGGGAGCGGATCAGTGTCTGAGAGGTAAAACGTATACGCCTCGTAAGCCCAAGATCGCGGGTTCGAGCCCCACCTGAGGGATATTTGAATCGTCGATCCCTGAGGGTACATTTGGCTGCATTCTCCCGGCAAAATTAAGTCTCGACATACTTTAACATCCACAGAGAGCTCAGATTCATTGTAATCTGCGCGTCAAAATTGGTAGCGAGAGTCGCCTAGAAAAAAAAATGTCTCTCAGTTCTTGGGAAATATGCCGAATCTTTGTCTTGACAGCCAAAGTTGCAGTCCATTTAGAAAAAAAATAATCTAGGACGTCATAATAAGGTTTTCAAGAAAATCTCGCATGTGAAAAAAGGTAACTGTCATAGAACTTTTTTGGTTAGAAAAATATTGAAATTTTCCTTATAGGATAAATACATTTAAAGATATTTATATATTGAGTGGAATTTTGAAGTCAGGGGTGTTTTTATAACTCAGATTTCTAGATAATATGCATGAAAGAAATAATATAGATAGTGTAGGCCCGGATGGCCTAGTGGTTTGGATCGCAGACCATTACAGTTCGCTCGCTGTAACGGGTGCGGGCTCGATTCCCTCCTTCGTCCTCCCTTTCTCTGTGACAGTAAAAATTCTTTCTGTGTCTGTCTTACTTGACGAAGGCTTATAAGCGAGTCTCTGATAAAGAACACAAGCCGGAATATAAATATGTACCTACCCTACCCGGACGTCATAATAAGACTTTCAAGAAAATTCCGCATGTGAAAAAGGAGCTATCTTAGAACTTTTTTGGCTTGAAGAAAATTTAAATTACCTTATGGGGTATATAATGTCATTTAAAGATATTTATATATTGAGTGGAATTGAAGTATTTTATAACTCAGATTTCAAGATAATATGTAAGATAGAAAGAATATAGAAAATTGTGCTTTTCTACTTTTTTAAAATATATTTTAGGATATATTATAAATATTTGTTTTTGTAAATATAATTGATCTTTAACAAAGTATTCATTTCCTTTTTGTAAAATAAACCTTTTAACGGTTTGGAGTTTTGTAAAATGCCCCATTGAAAACTTTATATAAAAGAAGGGCAAAGATGGATTGCTATTGCTTTGACCTTGTTGTTTTAACCCTTGTGGGCTGGTGTTTGATTCCATTTCACCTGTGTTTGCAAAGGGTTGGGGATGTTGGTGAACATGAGTAAGAAAACAGAATGTCCCTGTTATATTTGGAGAAGAGTTAGAAATAATGTTCCTAAAATAATACTACACAATAATACTACACTTGCCAACCTAAGTTGGGTAAATAGAAATATGCTATGGAGACGATCCTTCCGCGCATGTAAAGAGTTCCATAAATTATCTGTAAATCCATCCAGAAAATATGTTTAAAACATTAATTTAGTTTAAGGTCTAACAGATTTGAATATTACAGTAGACGCCGCTTAATGTGATCACGGTTAATGTTATCAATCGTTCAATGTTATCAAAATCGCTTAGTCCCGTCCCCTTATATAAAAATACATAGAAAAATCATCGTTTATTGTAATCAAATGTTTGTTTATTGTTATCAGTTTATATGTAAATTTCCCGAAAAAACCCTATATAAATGCTGAGGATTTTGAAGCATGGATGGAGATCGACGAGAAGGTTGTGACTTCTACTTCGGAAACTGATGAGGACATTTGCGAAGCCGTGTGTGTCAAAGATCAAGCTTCGTCACAAGATTCTGATGCCAATGATAAACCCCAAAAGTGCTATATCGGGGACAAAACTCCGACACCCTGCTCAGATGAGGGAGGCACTTCGAATCTTATATAGGTGCGCAAAACAAAGCCGACGCGGAACACTTTCATAAACATTATGATTATGAGCGATTCGTAAAGGACTTGCTTCGAAAGAATGCTAAACAATCGATAATTGATGACTTATTTTTCTGTTAATAATTAACCTTTTGCATTTTGCATTGTTTTCTGCAGTTCATCATTCAATACGTAAGCATACTCTTTAGTAATTCTTTTTCTTTAGTGTGCCTTAATTTCTATAAATACTATAGAGTTTTACAGCAACAACGCCTAATTTAAAATTAATTTTTATTTTAATATGGGTATGTTAAAAAAAGCATTTCTTAGCTTTAACTTTTTTTCGTGTATTGTAATCAATTGGTTATTGTTATCAAATCACGTTCGTCCCGATGTGATCACATTAAGCGGCGTCTACTGTATTTGAGAAAATTTGTCAATTTTATTAGAATGAAAAGTGTCTTTTGGTTAAATTGTATTCAGATCATTTTGTATGTAAATATTACCTTACAAGAGTTTCCAAATAACGGACCAACCGCGCTTTTCCCTCTGCCTTTTCACCCTTTGTCTTTACCCAAGTTCGGTTGACAAGGAGTGTAGGCAAAAAACCTTCTAAAATTCTGAGTCCTTGAAAGAAAATAACTAAATTCTGAATGAGTAAACCGTGCTGAACATGAATTTGACACTGAACACGGACATTTTTGCTTAGTGAGCTTGCTAGAAAACTTCTCTTTAGAGATGTTAACTGGGTTATTAAGGTACATAAAAGCAATTCGTCAACATTGTTATTCTGTGCTTTTGTAACACATAAAACTTGAATATATCTAAAACTGGAATATATCTTATACTTTAATCCCTCTAAAACTTGTGTGTGAAAATATATAAAACTTGAATGGATCTAAAACTTGAAAATATATAAAACTTGAATGTATCTTAAACTAAACTTGCGAAAGTTCAAACACAAGTAGGGTGGGGGAAAAACGCTCCCACGAAGAAAACCACCTGCGGGGATGGGGGAAGGAAAGTGATTTCAAGTCTCGTACTCTTGATAGACAAGGTATAGGTCCACCATTCCATAACATCACGTTAATGCTCATATAAAATAACATATCATAAAGAAAATTGCGTTCCCTCGCCCCTGAACACTAGACAAGCGTGCGTGGGTTCTTCACCAATTATTCATTGTCAACGCGGGCCTTCTGAAGTCCTCTACGATTTCCAAATCAGTACTTTCCTATATGTCCACAACCGCAACTCAACAAGCCGCAAACCGCAATTAAATGACGACTGGAAACAATTTAAGTACATCCTGGGTGCGTTGAGCACTCAACATCCATTGCAGGAGAAGACAGATATAATGGATGGTGATATAGTTATTTCTTTCTAAGTTTCATCCACCTTCAGTTTGTGTTTTTCAAATATATAATTTTGTAATTGAAAAGTTTGGTGGAAGAACGTGCTAAGTGACAAAAAGGTAAAAACGAGAAAATGATGTTCATTTTTTCGTTTGTACTTACACTCTAAAAAATGTATGCTCAAAAACGATAAAATTTTCTTTAAATTTGACGATTCCGTTACTGGCAAATGCTCCGAGTTTTCGTTTCCTCAAAGTGAGGAAATTTGAATCGTCATTTCTATGAGGATTTTAATGTCGTCTAATCTAAAGAAATATTTCGTCATTTTGAGCATGTGAGTGCAACAATGAGATTCAGTTTCCTCAAAATCAAGATACAGAATCATCAAATCACGATCGTAAAAGTGAGGATTCGCGTTTACTCAAAAGTCAAGTGATAGTTTGACGAAACAATCCTCAAAATTAACGAAATGAGGCTTGAGGATTCATGAATCGTCAAAAATGAAAGTGTTATTTCTGAGAGTGTAGATACGTTAAAAACGGCACTTAGAAAAGGTAAAAAATAGGCTTAACTAGTTTATGAATTGGGGGAATAATTGTTATCTTTACAGGGGGGCAAAACACGTTCATTGACACAAAAATCAAAAAAAAATTTCAAAAATGTCGCTTAGCATGTTCTTAAACTAAGCTTTTCAATTGTAGCTGCTGTAATGCTTGTTTAAAATTTCACGTTGGGCTTTGCCCTCATGTTTATAAGAGTATTTTCGCGTGGGTCTAATTGTTAAAAAAAGTTGGGCTGTCTGGTCTGTTTGACGTTTAGTTCTGCGCTTCCTATCTTGGAAAGAAACCAACACTGCGTGCCAACCTAACTTGGACAAAAACAAATGGTATAAAGTCAGGGGGGAAAGGACTATTGGTCCGTTAGAGATGGAATCTCTTGTAAGGTAATATTAACAAACTAAATGATCTTAATACTATTTAGCCAAATGCATCATTTATTCTGATAAAATTACGAAATTTTTTCAAATAATATTCAAATTTGTTAGACCTTCGAGAACGAAATTAATGTTTTAAGCATGTTTTCTGGATGGATTTACAAATAATTTATGGAACTCTTCACATGCGCGGAAGGATCTTCTCCATGGCATATTTTTATTTACCCAACTTTGGTTGGCAAGGAGTGTAGATGCAGTCAATGGGCATGTTTCAGGTCTTGAGTGTGGCAACAGAAATGCTGAATGAAAATAAATTGTTTCTTGATCCTCGATTGGTGAATCAATGTCACGTGGGAAGAGAACCCCAATCGGAGCACCGAATGGAAATTCAGGAATGAAAGCTGGTACTACGTCACCTGAAAAAAATAATTGTTAATTTTCTTACAGAATCGATTACCAGGTTATAAGAGTACATAAGATTAGAGGGGAAAACATTCTTGATACCATTCAAGACTTTTTGACAACCTTTGCATGCCTAAAAGTAAGCAGGGCAATACCGGGACAAACTCAGAAATTGTATTCTTTGGATGATTACTTCATCAATTTTAATTATTAAAATATGCATAATTCCAATATATATGGCGATAGAAAAATATAAAGCACATTCTTGTATTGGTTCATTTAACTTAAAGTTTGGTATTCCGTGGCTAGAATTAGCTGACACTGACACATATAGGGTGAGGTGGAGGAAAATGGTGGAATGTGGTAAATGAGGGTATGAAATTAAGTTCTCTAAATTGTCAGATATTAAAGCATATGGTGGGGGGAAATTATAAGAATTTATATATTTAAAATCTAAACAGTTCAAACGTATACTATATATACAATACATATGCAAAAACGCACATTAAAATTAGTTAAAAAGTAGGTATTAAAATGGATAATTTGAAAAATGCTTGATTTTACCCTCATTTTCCCCCACCTTCCCCTACCTTACTTATGGCTATGAGGTTCATATTTTGTTTGTTGGCTGCCATCTGCCTTTTTAAGGTAATGTATATTTGATTAACCCAGAACCATTTGTAATTTCAATTTTGATATTAGTATGATTATACTTGTGAGTACAATCCCTCCAATGGGGCTTTCTTTCTTTAGAATAATGGCCCTCAAAAACTACCTTTTCACCCCTAAATACTACATTCTCTCCACACGCTTCATTACAACTGCTAACTGCGCATTTACCATTTCTCTTTTGTTCTAGTTTTTTTATAGAATGAAATGACCGCATCGTTATTTAGTGTCCTTGGAAACAATAAGAAAAAGCCATTTCAAACATCCCATCTCAAGATGTTAAAGACATAATCTTTGTTTTCACTTGTTGTTTTAAAATATTGGAATCCGCCTGTTCTTGAATTTATGAAAATCTTCTAATTTAACGACTTAAAATCAGTTATTAAAACTATTCCTTTAATCAAGGAATTCATAAGAATAAGTTTACATTTAATTCACAAAATAGCAGGTTTTTAGTTTTTAGCTCTGTGTCAAGTCTAGACATAAGCCTGCTAAAAACGTAAAATGTCTTGTCTTATATGGAATCTTCTTATCAATAAACATGATTTTTAATTCGTTAAAAAAATTATTGCAATTTACAAGTAAGATTATAACTTAAACTAAAAAATCCAAATACTATTTTACAGAAATAAAAAATATGTATTTACATTAAGAATAAGTTAGAATTCTACAATAATATCCTTTTCAAAGAAAGCAAAGTTCTTAAATGAATTATTTTCTATCATCAGAGTAACTTGCATTTTACCTCAAATGTAGATTTTCATTATAATTAAAAAGGTTAATGCCAATTGATACTTAAAATTTCGTAAAAAAGCAGTAAATATATGTCTTTAGTTGCGTTGGTCAAAAGGCAAAACCACGAATGTGCAAATTCTGGGGATTGGAGACTTTTAAAAACAATGAGCTAATCAGTATTTAGTTTTCCATTCATGTATTTTTGCACATTCATGATTTTGTCATTTGATCGACGAATGCTCTTCTGTAACAATGCAAATTGACCTGGTCCGTTAGAAGAAGATTCAAATGTCAGTTTTTTCAGCCTTTGATTACAGGTATCCGTCATTTATTTCTATAAAAATGAAGTTGAACGTGGGTCAATACGATATTAGAGTGCTCAAAAAAATTATTAATTTTTTTTTTCAAACTTTTCGAAAAGTTCTTTTAGTAGTTAATTTTAAAGGCTTTTTGCATGAAAAACAATGTTAAACTGATCTGCTAACTACAAATAAGTCGTATGGCCTCATTTGTTGCATTTATGGCGTATTTTTAGAGTTTAAGGCGTGTCCCTAGCAACTATTAAACGGAATTTAAAAAAAAAATCAGTGCCAAACATACTTTTTAGCATATATTTGTATGAAAAGTATGTTTACATTAAAAATATACGTGCTGGATTTTGCTCGGGTCTTAAGAAGATTTTGCTCGAGTCTTATAGGCACAAAAACTGTTTCTTATAGCTTATTTTCGATGTAATGAAATAAAAAATTATGGTTTATGCTAAATTACACAAAAATAACGACAGCAAAACATTCACCAGTCTTTGAAAACAGCCCATAAAAACGACTGCATTCCCTACCTCGCCATTTGTAATCAGACAACCAATCAATCATGCTACGATGTTTAAAAAAAAAAAGTGTTTGCCTTTTGTCAACGCTAGAACAATGAACTTCGTAGGATTGCAGCTGTCTCTAACATGAAAGGTATTTTTCTAACCTAAGCACACAATGAAATTAAACGTTTCTCCTGTGCGTCAGCTATTAAGTGCAAAAAGTCAGGTAACACATTGAAGTTTCGAACATTTCAAAGTTGTTTTTGTTCGAGAAGGATTTGAAGGGGGATGTGTGTTTCAATTGTGTTTAGAAGAAAGGGATTTTTTTTTAATTTTAGAAATGACTGAATATTTTGAAGAGTAAAAAATAAAAGTGTGATTAATATGCACAAAGAGACATTAGCTTTAACGTAGCGTGTATGACTTCTGTAAATAAATTTAAACGCTCCGAAGTCATTGCTTTTCCTTCTACTCCAGGATTTCTTCTTTGAATTGTAGCAATAACTTATAACTAATTGTATTGTAGTGATGGCTTGCATCAACGTAACATTTAAAATTTGCTTTCCATAACCCCATATCAAAATTAAAATGGCTAGATGTAAATGCACCTATTCCAATACTGAGTTCTTTTCGGGTATAATAATTAGTTTACAAATTCCCGATTCGGCACAGATTAATTTAGTAGTTTATCAATTATTAATTGATGTTATAATGAATATAGTGTGTACTGATCAACTAGCTAAGTCAACCCAGAATCATTAAACTATCATTCATAAATATTTTAAACAAAATAACAATAATGAATTCGCAGAACTTGCAGAGTACCTGCCTAAGAATGTGGTGTCGTCACATAACTATGCTTCTAAATTACAAGGCCTTTATTAACTGCTTCAAAGCAGTTAGATCGCGATTAAAAAGTTTCGATGCATTTTTTCTCTAATCTCTAACGATCAAATAGTCATTTAATAGAAATAAAATATTTTTTGTAAGTCAATTTAAAAGAAAACCGTAAAAAATTAAATAAAACTCAAAGTTGAGAGAGAAACACAAAAAAATATAGACTCCTCGAATGTCTAGACTTTTGGAAGTTTCACGGCTCTCAAACCTATAATTTATCCCCACATAAAACTACAAATTCCTTTGGAAATAGCCAAAAAACCATTTAATTCAACTTCTTTTTTACGATAAGTCAAGTGTACCGGACATCTCAATTTGAACTCAACCATCAAATTCAATGTCTTTAAGTAATAGTATGTTCGGACATAATCAGTCTTAAAAACTTTTCAAGTATTTTTTTAAAAAAATCTTCGAAGGTCAGTCATGCTTCTGTACATTTCACGGTGTCTGGGACTGGGGAAAAAATAAGTTCCATGGATGAAGACTTTATTTTTGAAACCATGTCATTTAGTGAAATAGGAGAGATAGAAAAAAAATGGCAGGTCCACTTTAAAGACATAAAAAATCTTTAACTGAATAAATAAAAGAATAAATAATGGCATAGCATTTTTGTATTTACTCTTTGAATATTCGTCGGTTATAGATTTACTGTATATAGTATTTATAAGTTTAGTTTTATTGGTATAAGCATTTATTGTTACTTAATATATTAATAAATAAACCATTTTTTACATATTAATATTTCATATTTTCTTAGTTCATTTTAGAATTATATATCCCTCTAACAAAAAAAAAAAATTTTAAAAGTAAACAAGTGCCAATCTCATAAAAAAAAACTCATGCATTTATTTTATAACAAAAAACAAGTAATTATAAAAGTTGTCGCTAAATAAACTGTGATGCACAAGAATGCCAATCTCTTGTTTAAAACATCTTGGACATAATAATAGTAAAATTCAAATTCCGCTGACATAAAAAAAAATTGAGCTGTATGAGATTGGTGTCCTTGTTAATCACCCTCTGTACCTCTGTATAAATGTATTGAGATCATATATTTGAAGTACAAGTATTTTTCAGTGCCCTTCATTATTTTGATTATTATTGATTTAAATTCATTTGCTTGATTGGACATTTTTGAGGGGATGTACACTCTTAAAACGAACGAGCGATTTTAACTCAGTCTGATTATTTTTCACTCCTCCAGTCTGGAAAATGCACTTCTCCTTTTGGAGTGGATCCTTTGTGTGTTGAACCTCCGACAGGATCACTCCAAACGAGTGATTTTAACTCATTCTGAGTTAATATTCATTCCTTTCCAGTGTCGAAAGTGCACTTCTCCAACTGGAGTGGATTTCACTCTTTTGTTTTAAGAGTGTAGCCTCTAGTGCGATGATAATTCAAACTAACCTAACCAAATATAAAGCTTTATGAACCCTTTTTTGCTATCGTTTTTAGCCCATTTCACTTCCAGGACCCATTTCATCTCGTCACCTCCCTCATGTATCTCACCAAGCATATAATCCCAATCACTCTTCAAGAACATAACTACCTTCCAAGTAACACAGCCCGTCTCTCCACACCCCAACACACACTCTCTAAAAAGGGTACCAAAAAGTCACAAAATCCTCTACACACAAAGAACAACATTGTCCCTGTCACAACATCTGGGATGCCCGTGAAAAAAATTCCGGCAAAAATAACAATAACATGAAAACAAAGGGATGAAAAACTGCGTAAAATAAGAGGCCCTGCCCCTCTATTTCCCTATCTCCTGTTAACACGCTTCTTAGCGATGCCTCGTAGCACCGCGCTGAAAGCTCTGGTCGTAACGCGCGCTTAGTTTATGTCAGAATTTGCTATGCTTTTGGGGGTGGGATTTTATGGCCACTTTTGAAGAACTGTTATTTAGTTCTAGTTTGTGTATTTACTTTTACTTTAACCTCTTAAGACCAGAGCAAAATCCTACACTTATATTCTTATATAATCTAAACATACTTTTCATTCAAATATATGCTAAAAAGTATGTTTTGCAAAGAAATTTTAAAAATATATATATTGTTTAATAGTTACTAGGAATACGCTTTAAACTCTAAAAATACACATATTTTGTGCTATAAATGCAACAAAAAAGGCCGCCTCATTTATTTGTAGTTAACAGATTATTTTAGCATTGTTTTTAATACAAAATGTCTTTAAAATGAACTGTTAAAGAGCTTTTTGAAAAGTTTGAATAAAAATTAAAAACAAATAAGAACTCCAATATCGTATTGACCCTCTTTCGACTTCATTTTTTTATATAAAAATAAATGACTGTTACCTGTAATTAAAGACTGAAAACTGATATTTGGATCTTCTTCTCTCGAACCAGGTCAATTTCGGAACAAATTAATGTGTTATTGTTTGTGGGGAGGTTTGAAAAAATGTCCCCAAATGTGGACGCCATCAGGTCGCTAGAGGTTAATACAGTTTTATATGGTTTCTAAGCATGTTTGCCATGGAAACAATACTGGTTTCCAAAACTTTGTCCCAGGAAAAAGATTCTATCATTAGGAAACATTTTAATAATAGAGTGGGCAATGAGTGGAATACTTTTCCAGAATACGTTGTGTATTCGAAGAGAGTTTATAAGATTTTAAGAAGAATCTCGATAGCTATTGGAAACTAGTAAGGATTTTAAAATATTTTGGACCAATTTTGCTGGACCAACTCTCTGGCCTGTTGTTGGTCGACAATTTTTTTATTTGCTATAGTAGTAATTTATTCTGTAGTTCAAGAAAGCATAAATCAGGCGCAAAACAAACATTGCAACACCGATGTAATAAAAATAACCGCAAAATGTGGTGTAATATTACAGGCATCATTTGCAGTGTATTTGGTACTAATTTTTTTATACAGTGTATTTTGTGTATTTTGTACTGTAGTTTAAAAGGAATATCAATATCATTTTAAAAACAACTTTTCAGCCAAAATAACAAGTGACTAACAACAAATCATTAACACATCACATCACATCCCCCAAAAATGTACCATGCTTTTCGATTCGCTTAACTGAATATAAATTCACATGTTCTTCTAAAATGGCAGAGGGGACAAAATAGCGTTTTGGAGGCACATTTCGTTAGTAGAACAGTTTGGGGGCCGCCGTTTCGCAGAATAGCTCAGCGAGATGAGACAGCAAAAAAAAAAGCGTATAGAATGACAAACTTCGAATAATGGTATTTTGAGTGGATTTGGATGTCTTCGAATTTAGCTTTAGGGGGAAGTCAAAGGTATAATGTGTCAAGTGTTTCCGTGGCTTAAAAATAAAGTGTTTGGGAAAATACTATTAAAACTAGGAGAAAAACCGTTTAAGTGTGTTATTTAATTTAAAATATACATTAACACTTAGTAACGAATGAACCAAAACTAGTGACATTGTACCTGTACACGCAATATTTGTTTTTTATATTTTCTATCACGTAATAAGTAGTCTTGCAAAATGCTAAACATTATACAAAAATCTAGAGATATAAGTCGATAACTTCATTTTTCTAAACAAATCTTTGAATAGATAATTTTATAGAATTTTTATAATGGAAAGCTATGTCAATTGTAAATCATTCAAAATGTATAAAGTCTATATTATTGTATAGCTATTTTTTTTATTCTTTCTATTTCTGAAAATAAACACTTACATTATGATGCTTTCCGATTTCTAGAATTCTCTAACTATGAACTACATTTATTTGAAACAGTACAGTCAGATACACTTTACAAACAAGATAAAATGCGTATTATATATTTACTACCAATTTATTTTTTCATTCACACAATAATTTAAATTTCAATTCTACTCATATTGAGTCAGCATGTTAGTTTTAAATAAATACAACGTTTGTGTTCATATCTGAGACCAAAAGTTATTGTACATAGTAAAGAACACACATCATATGCAGCTAAAAAGCTCCATCTGCTGCAAAAATGAAATAATTCTTTTTTAAAGCTGAATTTCTTAAACCGATCTGTTCTAATCACAGGAGAAAACAACTTGTATGAAGACAAAATAATTGAAATAACATGATATGAATTGTATCGATTATTATTGATTATCATTAGATATTAATTAATTGTCTTAAAGAAAATCTCAATTGGACAAAATAAACTTTTAACTTTATCGTCTAAAAACGTTCCAGTGCAGACAAGACAACAGAAAAATACTCATTTTACTATTTTTTTGTTTTGTGTTTTACATGTGAAAAATATGTATTACCAATGAATACGAAATTGTCATTTTTTGTTTACATTTACCAAGCTTAGTAACATATATACTCAAAATAAGACAAGGCTCAAAATCAGACAGGATTTTAGAAATTATATGATATAGTGTGATGGAGAAACATTTCTTAAATTGAGAGTGTTAGATGCAACAATGTAATTTCATAGTCCTTAATCTTAAGGACTATGAAACTCTCTGTATAACTATGTGATTCAAATATCTTGTATTTCCACAAAATAATCTCCATTGATATATCCTCTCCAACCCTTCAAAAAACAAAAAGATCAGACAAAACAAAACAGTCAGATAAAACAGTTGACACTCTGTACCCTACCCCAACACACGACGCAGAGCACTCCTTTTCTCTCTACTGACCATTTTACTTGAACCTTCCCTTTTATAATTCGTGAATAAACTCTTCCCCATAGCTGGAGCTAAAGAAAGGCACCCATGGATCAAAGCCAGCCAGGTATTGTGCGGCGATCGGAAACTTTTATGGCTCAATGTGTCAATTCTTGCTCTGGGCCATGTTTCTCCGAAGGGTTTGATGTATGTCACGTGTCAAGTGACACCCAAAATAAAGGGTTGCGTCAAGGAAGTTTTAGAGAATTCGGTGGTTCAATCGGTTACAGAAGATGAATGTATCTAGTGCTTTTTTTGAGACATTTTTAGCCTATAAGTGCTGTAGACCAGAATTTAGAGCAAGAGAAATTGTAACTTGCTATTTTTGACTTATACTTAGTATTTATCATTGTATTTTATGGTCGTATTATCCGAGTACTGAATCTTTACTATAAATAAAAATACATTTGGACCTTTAACCTTTTATGCATTTAATTAAGAGCACGAGAAGTTATAACTTGCTATTTTTAACGTATACTTAGTATTTATCATTGTATTTTAATGTAGTATTATCCGAATACTGGAGCTTTACTTTAAGTAAAAATACATTTGGGCCTTTAACCTTTTATGAATTCAATTAAGATTTAATTGTATTTTTTACCATGAACTATTTTATAGCCATCTCTGCAGTTATTATTATATAAACTTCAGTTAAAAAAATACTTGAAACTAAAAATGCACTTTACGTTGAATTTATTTTCGCTTTTTCTCCTTTCTTTGTTGATTTGCTGATTGAATATGATTTTCTTTTAGACTTGCCAACTATTTTTTCTGAAACGAACAATGAAAAGTAAAACAACGGCATTAAATTGACTTATATCTTAACACCGCAGTTACATGCTTCGAGCGTATGATTCGAGCAACATTTTAACAAGCAGATACTCTACGCTTCCACTGAAACTTACGCTCTAGGTAGCGAATCCATCTCGTTTGGTTTCGTGACCATGAGAGCCAGTTTAAGCGGAAGCGTAGAGTATCTGCTTGTTAAAATGTTATCTTGAGAATAGCAAGGTCACTCTCATATGGCTGCTCGAAGCATGTAACTGCGGTGTAAAACCATACAATTCAATCAAAAATGTCAACCTTGCCTTGCCACTTTTTCTTCAAATGAACAATGAAAATATAGCAGTCTTTTAAGCGATATGATACTTATAAGTACCCCCGTAGATAAAGGGTAAATTTAAAATCAATAAGCATAATCACTCAAATATTGACCAACTCAAGTATTGATTTTTTGCTGGTTGATAATTTCGTTTTGGATTGGTTGAAAAACATACATAATCAGGTTTGTGTGCTTGGTCAGAGGCCCGCTTATTAACCATTTTCAAGTAAGACAGACACAGCACACACACATAAGTGACAGATGCTGCCATCTATCGCCACCTCCGCAATTTAGACATATCCCTGAAGGGGAAGGAAATAGTCTCCATAGATAGTTTTGGATAAATCTCCTCCGGTTGTTTTTGGCTTCTGATATACTGATCCTTCCGTGCCAAGGGGAATTCTTTACCTGAACCATTATACTGCTAGTAATTTTGAACCACTTTCACCTAATAATGTTGACACCTGAGCTCATCATCTCAAAAGATTATTTTTGACATTTAAATAAGAAATTATTAATTAAATTTTATTTGCTCTTTTTGTTCGAAAGATAATCCGAGATATTATTCTTCCTTTTCAATTTATAATTCTTATTTGAGATATACTTTATAAAGACAGTGATATAAAATTCCATGGGTCTATTTCTGCATAGTTCTGCTCCAAAAACTAAGCAATTTCTCTTTCGATTCGTATTCCCTCCTGGCCCTACATACGCAGGTGTTCGAAGGTAATTTAATTTCTTGACGAAAATCTCCAACGACAACCAATCTAAAATTACCAGCATTTCTTGTCCTGTTACGAAATTCCTTCTTTTGAATGCAAATCCGCAGTGAAAGCTAAGCTTAAGGTAATTTTGATCTTTTTTTCCTCTTTGAAACTAAAGGATAACCGATTTATTTACTTTCTTTCAGTGGAAACCCTTGGAAGTTCTTGACTGAGCATGGAGCGCCATCTAATGGGAAAGAGTTTAACAAATAGATGTCTTCAGAAAAAGAAAACTTAATTGAAGATTACATTAATTGAAGAAGAATTTAGATTAAATGTGTCATTTTTCTTTGTTTCTGAAGCTTATATTTAAGCCAAATATTTTATCCGATGCATGGTTTCCCGTACGTTTACAGCATGAAATATTTTTCACATAAAGTGCAATTTGCTAAAAATTTAAAATCGATAATTGTTAAACACTAGGTGTATGTTTGGCATGTTTATACATAAAGAAAACAAACTAACTATTATACATAAAGAAAACTAACAATTATACAAAAAAAATCTATCTAATCAGATACTAAAATCATATGTTGCAGTTAGAAAGTCTTTAAGTAATAAAAGTAAAATTTATTAAATTTTAAGTCCGTAATTTGTTAGATATTAAATGTGGAATTTATTGTATTGTAACTTTATTTAGTTGTTGTTGCTAATTGTTAAATATATATTAATTGTGTTGTGAAGATTATGCTAAATGTTAAATTCATGAAACGATTTATTAATAACTCATTTAAAGAAAAGCATACGTTTCACACCAGTTGCATACATAACTATTATTTACCAATTTTAACACAACAAAAATATAAACTATTTTTAAAAAGTTGCATAATGTATTTCACTCAAAATCATGCTTTATTATACCATCAATCAGAAATTTTTCTTTCAAATATTCAATTAAAGCATTTAAAAACAAGATATAAAAAATATATTTAAAAATCGGACAGTTTGTTTTCATCCCTCCTTAATGCCCATCATCGATATACGGATATGTTCGGTTCCCCGAATATATTCGTCTCTTTTCATTTAAAACAACCATCAACTAAATCCACTCCATTATGGCGGTAAATTCCGAATTTAACGTGAAAAAACGAATTCAAACAAAGATTAATGTTTTATTTTACATCGAGAAAGATTCTATCAAAACTGATTAAAAAAAAGTATAAGCTTATATCAATGCGAACATTTCTTCCACATGCACTCGTCAGAAATTGTTCTTTATTCGCTGTTGTTGCCATTTTTTTAATGCAAAATAAAATCGCAAACGATGAAAATGTTCTTTATTCGCTCTTGTTGCCATTTTCTTTTAACGTAAAATAACATTGCGGAAGATGAAAATGTTCTGCCATAATGCGTTTTATACGAAAATGGAATTTTATTTTTTCGGTTTTTGAGGGAAATTTCTAAATAAACCATCGTATTTGATGGGATTTGGAACTCTGATAAACGAAATTAAGTGCCCATGGATGAAAGAAAAGATGAGAGTTCTGTGCTTTAACGTAATTTAGGTTGGAAAATTATAGTTGTACGTTATACTTTTATTTATTTTACATGGAATTTAGTAATAACTTTTCTATGACAACCAATTTTATTAACGAAGAAAAGTTATTCTTTGTAGTTTTTATGTGAAAACATAACTTTTTCTTCCATTTTTGTGACCATAACTATGTGATGTTTATTTTATTTTGATGAATTATTATGCAATAAAAATATTGGTTTAAAATAGTTAGAAATTACATTTTACTTCTTTGGGTAGTTTTTACTGATGCAATTTCGCACGCATATTTTGGGGTTTTCTTCAGTACTGTTTCGGGACAATCTTTTTTAATTTTGCGTCCATTCTAAATGGAAAAACAGTATTTTTAAGTTCAATTACGATTTTCTCACTTATAATCTGATCACTAAATTTTATTTATAAACTAAAAAAGAAGCTGGTCATGTAACCATTAGATGACCAATTCGGAATTTGTAAATAGTAGGCTTCATTTGGCTAAGGAAGCCCTCTTGAACTCTGACAAAAGCACATCGGTTCTTTCTCTGGACTTCAAATGTAGTTACAATATACAAAATGACTTAAAAGTAAAGGATATATTTTAATAAGTCACTACTGTCCCTCACATATTTTGATTTTCTAAAAAAAAACATACTTTTGCATAGTTCCAAAAATGCTGCTGTAGATTTTCCAGATGTGTCCAGAAAAGTATTTTCTACTTATCATTACTGTCCCCAAAACTATTTTTTACAGACAAAGAAGTATAAAAACAGAGTAAGTAGGGTAAGCAACACCACACTCTAATTTCACAATATCCCTTCAATAAATCAATGTAACCAAATGTAATTATACTTTATTTTGATGTCTGACAGTTATTAAGAAATCTTGAACCGAATTCGAAGTCCGTAACTCTTTTAGATTGATCTGTATAATAGTTTCAGAGACAAACAAACAGAAAGTCTGACAGACGAAACAATGTTCAAAAACTTCGGCCAATAATGTACTGGCTGATTCATAAGATTTTCTGGATGGGAAAATTCGAGGGCACACATGTCGTATGATTATGTGACAAGTAAAAGATCCCTTGAGTACCCTTTTGGATTGGATTCTCATGGAAAATTAAATCTCGGCATACTTCAATATCCACAAAGAGCTCAGATTCATAGTAATCTGAGCATCAAAATTGGTAACGAGCGTCGCCCAGATGGGGCCGCAAAAAATGGCTCTAAATTCTGTGGAATAAGCCGAGCCTGCAAAGACTTAGACGCCATAATACCACCAATTGAGAAAAAAAGAATCGGCACCTCCGAAACGTGTAGTAAACCCAAATCTCCACTTCAGATTTGTAACCCCATCGCAATACTTTTGTTACCTTTTACATCGTATTTTTCTTGGTGACTGTTAATATTCTTTCTGTGTCTGTCCCACTTGACGAAAGCTTATAAGCGGTTCTCTGAACAAACACACAAGCTGGAATATATATGTACCATACCATACCATACATCGTAATAATAATTAAAACTAAACAAATAATTAAAACATTGTCAAATAATTAAAACTAAAACTCCTGTGTAAAGTTCGTGCCCGAATGCTACGCATTATTCTGAACACATTACCTTGTCTTTTTGTTTCAGAATTTTTTTTCAAATATAACTTTTATGTTTCACCAAATACAGAATGGTGCATCCTCTGTCAATTTTATCTAAGGCAAAAATAATTTTTTACATTTCTTACACAATGCTTCAAATTTATGATAGATGAAATATTTATTTTTCATCTTTTTTTATCGCAAAAGTAATTTTTTTTTGAACAAATACTTTGAAAGTTTGCGTCCAAGACAGATTAACCTACATAAAATCCATTTAACAATAGAAATACAGATACAACAACCAAAGAAATTTCTACTTCATCTGTTTCAGATCTTTTTTTCCGGACTGTCATTTAGTGGATAAAAATCACTATTGCGTTACTTTTTTCTCTTGGAAAAAGACACAATTAATGGAAAACATCATAAACCTCTTTTATCTTATAAAAAAAAACCTCTCAAGTCGACGACATGAAGGAGAAAAAAATTCAAATCCAATAAAAAACTTCCGAGGAATTAATAGAAGAATCTAAGTGCTTGGATTCGCGAAAGCACACAAATATCAACAACACGGACACGAACCCTTGTTGTGCTAAAATCCACGGTCTAAAAACCTTTAAAGGACACGCAAAAAAGAAAATAAAAAACATTCGAAACCTAAGAAAAAACTACAGAACTACCGAAAAAATACTCCTACTTCTTCCGATAAAAGTTTTCCGCCGCAACGTTGCCATTCGGGCGCAAGTAATTTATCGATTTCATAATTTCTCCCTGAAGATGGGGGAGCCATTTATATTTCTTTTCAATTTTCTTCCACGGATTCCCCCACCCCCTCCCCCCCCCCTTCACCCCTTCATTGTGAATGTAAGGAGAGAGATGCAATTCAAGTTACAGTCCAAGAACACTTAACTCTGTACTACAAGTGTAAGGTTTTATGCACTTCACAATTTCTAGCTCAAAATTTGTGTTACTTCAGTTTAGGGTTAGAACTTTCATATTTGATTACTTATAGTCGCAGTGCTTGGCGATCTTGCCCCCCACCAAGAAAGTCATAAGTCATTCATATTTGATTAGAAGTTCAGATCTTTTAGGTAAGATCTTTGAAAAAAATTCTTGGTCAATGCCCTAATAAAACGAATTTGTAGTTGAAATATGTCCTCGATTCCTCGCAATTGTTCGAGGTATAAATTCATTCAATTCTTCTAGCACAACCGACATTGCGATAAGCCATTTATAGTAAGTCTGGTGGTGAGTTTAGTCTTTCAATATACTGGTGACTAATCATAATTCAGTTGCAATGCATGCATCTTGAGTGCTTTCTCAGAATATAATTTATATTATTAAAGCAAAAGAAAAAGGAAAAAATATCTAGAGCTAATCATCCTCTCAGCCATCATGAACCCCGGAACTTAGTTCAGCTCTTGCGGAACAACGAATAAAAAGAAGACCAGATTCACATTTCTGCATTTTCATGAAGACTGGTTGATTTCTTAGAGTTAATCATAATTTCAGCCATCATGAAATCACAATCTACGGACAGTTTTACGACTAACGATTAAAAATTCCAAACTCATATTTCTATATTTTCACGAAAACTGGTTGTTTTGTTGGAGTTAATCATCCTCTCAGCTATCATGATGTTGCGAACCACGGTCATTAGTTTAGCTCTTACAGAATAACGAATAAAAAAAGACCAAACTCATACTTCTGCACTTTCATGAAGACCGGTTGTTTTCTTAGAGTTAATCATTTTTCAGCCTTGATGAAATCGCAATCCACGGACAGTTATCAAACGAATATTGTTTACGACTGGAATGATAAAGACCCGACTCATATTTCTACATTTTCACGAAAACTATGTTTTGTTGGAGTTTATCACCCTCTCAGCCATCATGAAGTTGCGAACCACGGACACTTGTCCAACTTTTGCGGAATAACAAAAAAAAAAAGACCAGACTTCTGGTCTGAATAAGAAAGACTCATACTTCTGCATTTTCATGAAGACCGGTTGTTTTCTTAGGGCTAATCATCCTTTCAGCCATTATGAAATCGCAATCGACGGACAGTTATCAGACGAATATTGTTTACGACTGACGAATGAAAAAGACCAGACTCATATTTCTACATTTTCACGAAAACTGGCTGTTTTGTTGGAGTTATAATCTCCCTCTCAGACATTGTGAAGTTGCGAACCACGGACACTTGTCCAGCTTTTACGGAATAACGAAGGAAAAGACCAGACTTCTGGTCTGAATAAGGAAGACTCACACTTCTGCATTTTCATGAAGACCGGTTGTTTTCTTCGGGCTAATCATATTTTCGGCCATCATGAAATAGCAATCCACGGACAGTTGTCCAGCTTTTACGACTAACGAATGAAAAAGACCAGACTCATATTCCTACATTTTCACGAAAACCGGCTGTTTTGTTGGAATTAATCACCCTCTCAGACATCATAAAGTTGCGAACCACGGACACTTGTCCAGCTTTTGTGGAATAACGAATCAAAAGACCAGACTCATATTTCTTCGGCGTCCCCAAATGTAAGTGGCTTGGATGCATGGGTGTGTGATTGTGCAGTGGGGAGGCCTCCGTCTCATCAAACATTTACCAGGATTTTAGCGGTCAACTTTTTTTCCGGGCTCGGCTGCTTACATCAAAGTCAGACGGGAACCCCCTATCTATTACTTGGGGACCGAGAAGAAATAGAAGCACACGAATTTTTAGGACAAGGTAATGTACATTCAAGTGAAGCGATGAAAGAAAAGTTTGTGTATACATATTGAAAAACTAATGACAATTTTATTTATACTGTTACATTTTTTAGCATTGTTATAGCATTGTATACATGGATATACATATTGATATGCATATTTATATTGTTATTACATTTTTAGGACAAGATAATGTACATTCGAGTGAAGCGAAAAAAGAAAAGTTTGTGTATACATATTTAAAAGCTAATAACATTTGTACTTATAATGTTAATTTTTTAACATTGTTATTACATTATTTTTTATATACATATTGATATGCATATTTATATTGTCGTAACATTGTATACATATTGAGATAAATATTTATATTGTTATAGCATTGTATACATAATGAAAAACTAATAACATTTGTATTCATATTGTACATTTTTAACATTGTTATAACATTGTAGACATATTGAGATAAATATTTATATTGTTATAGCATTATATACATAATGAAAAACTAATAACATTTGTATTTATATTGTACATTTTTAACATTGTAGACATATTGAAAAACTAATAACATCTGTATTTATATTATACATTTTTTAACATTGTATATACATATTGAAAAACTAATAACATTGTATTTATTTTGTACATTTTTTTAACATTGTTCTAACATTGCATACATAATGAAAAACTAATAACATTTGTATTTATATTGTACATTTTTTAACATTTTTCTAACATTGTATACATATTGCTATACATATTTATATTGTTTTATTATTGTATACGTATTGATATACATATTTATATTGTTATAACATTGTATACATATATAAAACCAATAATAACAGAGTGTATATTCAAAATTGTAATGGTGAGGCAGTTATAATTTGTTCCACAACAGAAGTGTCACTGGAAATTTTTTAGAAAAACATCTTCGGAACAGGACCCAAGGTGTCAGTCATACCTTATGGTGTTTAAAATGAAAAGGGTATTACTATGCTCATAAATACGAAACGAGGGTATTCCAAACATTTTATTTCCTTCTTTCCTCTGTTTCATATTTAAAACCAAATTTTCCGCAGTTTTATATTTTGTATACACGTAAAAAAATTAACGTAATATGAGAATATTAGGATTCGTATACATAAATTTTAACTTTAATTATAATTAAAATAATAGTGTCTATACATTGATAGTTTCTTAGAAAAGATTCACGATTGTATAAAAAAAAATAGCTATTGATTAAACATTCATAAATAATGGCTAATAACACTTAGCATTAGTTCAAACCACTTACGAAGGTATATACACAATTGATTGTACATAAAAATCATTTTCCTTTCTATTGGCAAACAAAAGAAATAATTCATCGTTTGGAAGAGTTGGAGACAGAACATCATGTTAACACAACCCATTAATGCCCAGCGTCCTTTTCTGGGAACACTTTTAAAAATTGCAAGCAATTTTTAATAAATCAACTTTTTATCAACTCGACAAAATAGTATAATAATATTAATTATAACTAATATTAATGTTTTTTGTGTTATACTCATTATTTTTATAATGTATAGTATAGAGATATTTCTCATTGTGGTATCAAGAACAAGTCTTTTAATCGGGACCACACAATCTTAAATACATATAATCTGATTTATTTACTCTTGCTTATATTAATTTTAAAGGCTGACTGTTGATCAAGCTTTGGTACTTCTCAAGGAATTGTCCGATGATAATGAATTCAAAGAGGCAGATATTTACATTTGCCCACCTTCTCAAGAAAATGTTGTCACAGACGAAGATAGCAGATGATAATGACCAAAAAAATTTCTCGTTCCACCGTTTCCAAATGATGTTCGTATTCCATCCCCGTTTACTACCCTAGACTACTGTTCCTCCCTCACGACTCCAAGAAACGAACTCTCTGAAAAGCCAAAGATGGAGGAAAAAGATTACCGCGACTACCGCCACCATATCTACTCCACACATAAACATTTTATAGGTCATTTCATCTAAGTAGTACAGATCCCCCTTTAACTTTCTAGGGATGCCACCCATATTAGAGAATTTGAGGGAGGGTATATGTGGATTCTAGTACTATAACCCTACTTTAATGTTGGGGGTTGGGGAGCCCAGTTGGTTAGGCATTCACCTAGCATGCGGAAGGTCCCAGGATCGGGATCTATAAACGGACCGTGCAACCAAAAATGTCCGACGAATAGTACCCCGTGTGGAGGGAGTGCACGTTAAATATTTTTCAAAGTCCTAACGCTGCGTACGATGTCGCACTTAACGATTGCATTGGGTGCCTACTCAGGTGTCGGCTCGTCACTTGACTGTGATTTTGAAATATGTCATGCTCGTCACTTGACTGTGATTTTGCCCCGTCGCCAAAAGCCCTAGTGTTGCTCTAGTGTGACGATAATTCAAACTAAAACTAAAACCTATATTTATGTTAGTCAATGCCCATTACCAGTGTATATCAGGCGATAAATAGGCAATTTAATGTAACCAATGTTATTTAAGGACACGTGAATTCAAGATTTTTTTAATTTTAAGAAAACTTTTATTTAATTAATGTAAGACTTGAATAAGTTATAAAAACTATACCGACGTAGAAAAAAAAAAGATTATTTTATCGACGTAGTAAAAAAGGCTCGTTGCAACTGAGAGGTCGTTATCACTACAAAAAAGTTACATTATCTGCTAGTACATAGTAATTTCTAATAGATATCAATGCAATTTTTGCTTATTTTACAATTATTATGCGAGATTAATTTTCAAAATAGTAATAATTAATACCTTGAATGGGCTTGTTTCACGAGGGATATCGTGTAAAAATAAAATTAACAGCATTGTTTTCCTCAAAATTAAACTAAAGAGTTTCGGTTGGACACAATATTAAAAATTCGTTAAAACCGAGAGGCCGCTATATACCGGGTCTACTAAGAATATGATTATCTGCTTGAAATAGTTATTTTTTAAACTATTCCATTGTAATTGTTAATTTTATGCCGATCACATAATATTTATTTTTTAAATTTTACTAATTAAGGTTTTTAATTCATCGGATTAAGGTGCCATGAATGTTTTGATTAAATACCCTTACACAGCAATTTCTCGTTTCAACCCTTTCCAAATCAGATTGTATGGGGACTCATCCCTGCTTACAAATCTGAGAAAACCCCTGCACCAGAAGATGAAAAAAGATGCCGACCACACCGCCTACCATACATATCTCCACATAAACATTTTATAGCGCACTTCTTCTAAGTAGTAAAAGGCTCTCCCCCCCCCCCCCCTCTAACTTTCAAGGGATATCCTCTACTTCGAACCATTAGATATCGAGTTAAAATGGAATTAACAGCATTGTTTTCCTCAAAATTAGTTAAACTATAGAGTTTCGGTTGGAGACTGTTCTAAAAATTCGTTAAAACCGAGAGGCCGCTATATATATACCGGGTCCACTATACATAAGAATTTAATTACCTGCTTGAAATTGTAATTTACAACCAATTCCATTGCAATTATAGCTAAATTTATGCCTATTACATAATATTTATTTGTTAAATTGTACCTATTAAGGCTTTGAATTCGTCTTGCTAAGGTGCCATGAATTAAGGGTTGCAATGGTACCCACACACAGCAATTTCTCGTTCCACCCCTTTCCAATTCAGATTCCAATCCGCTTCCTAGGGGGACTCATCCCTGCTTACAAATCGGAGAAACCCCTCTACCAGAAGATGAAAAAAGATGCCGACCACACCACCACCTCTACCATACATATCTCCACATAAACATTTTATAGCCCACTTCTTCTAAGTAGTATAAGGCTTCTCCCCCCTCTAACTTCAAGGGACCTCTACTTCGGGAATTCTACTTCGATGTCCTCTACTTCGAAATACATTTCTATTAGAAATCGTGTTAAAATAAAATTAATAGCATTGTTTTAATCAAAATTAGTTAAACTATAGAGTTTCGGTTGAGACTGTACTAAATATTCGTTAAAACCGAGAGGCCGCTATATATATACCGGGTCCATTATACATAAAAATATAATTATCTGCTTGAAATAGTAATTTATAAACAATTACTTTGTAATTGCAGTCAAATTTATGCCTATTACATAATATTTATTTGTTAAATTGTACCTATTAAGGCTTTGAATTCATCGGGCTAAGGTGCCACGGGTTACAATGGTACCCACATACAGCAATTTCTCGTTTCACCCCTTTCCAAATCAGATTCTAAGGGGACTCATCCCTGCTTACAAATCGGAGAAACCCCTCTACCAGAAGATGAAAAAAGATGCCGACCACACCATACATATCCACATAAACATTTTATAGCCCACTTCTTCTAAGTAGTATAAGGCTTCTCTCTCCCCCCTCTAACTTTCAAGGGATGTCCTCTACTTTGAACTACATTTCTATTAGATATCGTGTTAAAATAAAATTAACAGCATTGTTTCTTCAAAATTAGTTAAACTGAAGAGTTTCGATTGAGATTAGATTGAAAATCTGTTAAAACCGATATATACCAGGTCCACTATGCATACGAAATTAATTATCTGCTTGAAATAGTAATTTATAAACAATTCCATTGCAATTATAGCTTAATTTATGCCGATTATATAAGTTTTTTTTTAAATTGTACCAATTAAGGCTTTGAATTCATCTGGCTAAGGTGCCATGAATTACTTTGAATTCATCAGGCTAAGGTGCCATGAATTACTCTGAATTCATCAGGCTAAGGTGCCATGAATTTAGGGTTTCAATGGTACCCACACGCAGCAATTTCTCGTTTCACCCCTTTCCAAATCAGATTCCTGAGGGGACTCATCCCTGCTTACAAATCGGAGAAACCCCCTACCAGAAGATGAAAAAAGATGCCGACCACACCACCTACCATACATATCTCCACATAAACATTTTATAGCCTACTTCTTCTAAGTAGTATAAGGCTTCTCCCCCCTCTAACTTTCAAGGGATGTCCTCTACAGAGTGTGGGGGTGCATTGTGATATAGGGAGTGGGGTGCTGCAGAATCAATTGCAGAGGCAATTTGGGAGATAGGGCGGGAGGGGAAGATGGTTGTGTAAGATTCTGGCCCGTGCTGTGGTCGGGTGTGTGATTGGTCATGGAGGTTGTATAGGGTAGAGATGATTGGCGAGGAAAAAATTGAAGCCTTTACATAAAGTCGCCAATCAATGTTTAATTAAACACCATTTAAATTTTAAAAAAGCAGTTAAAAGTGGAATAACTCTGCGCAGTTGTAGGCTGTAGTAAATGATGTTCATTGAATCAAAGTTTTCATAATTCCTGTAGCGATCTGCTACATATGTAACCTCAAATAACATCCGTGGTAAATGACGCTGTTTTAATTCTATTGATCTATATTATGACAAATATTGTAGTAATTAAGTAAACGCAACTTGGTCTTCACCTTGAGATACCTTCTGGCCTATACGGTTTAAACCCTTTCACATCCAATGATTCCACCTGGAATCATCACTTATTTATCGTGAGATGGAAGATTCATTTATTTTGAAAAATGACGTTTGTTTTAACAAAATGAAATTATAAAAATTTACAACCAAAAAAATTTATGAAATAAATTGTCGCTACATTCTTCACGACTGCATTATTAGATGTTTAAAAATTTATTTCAACATTTTTTTAAGAAATTAATATTTGAAATATTGTTATGGTGGAAACGAATTGTTGTAATATCTTCAGCAACAAGCCAAGCGTATGGTATGGTAGGTACATATATATTCCAGCTTGTGTGCTTGTTCAGAGAACCGCTTATAAACTTTCGTTAAATGGGACAGACACAGAAAAAGATTTTACAAGCACAATAGACACACAAAAAAGGACACCACAAACACATAGACAAATAACAACAATTATTGACGGTCACAAACATCCATGCCTGGCCGGGATTCGAACCCGACCCCAGCAGCTCCAAAGGCTGGCGTCCTAACAACTGCGCCACCAAGTGTTTTGCATGGGTTCATAAATAAGGCAATCATTGCTTCACTTGGTATATCGTTGTTTGCCTTGGCGGAACCTGCATCGTATTTATCCTTCATGGTCATTGGTACTTTTGGGTCTGTAGCCCGTGTGGCTTGTCTGATAAGTCCGAACCGATGGCTATGTGTGACTGTAATACAAGAGGGCAATAAACGTTTTATTATGGCGTACGAAATTGATATTTTTGATAGATATTGTGTGGTCTGTTTTCATAGATATAAAACAGGGCTGTTTAAAATTATAGCGGTCGTATTCCCGAAACATGAATTTCCGAATCCCGAACAAGTTTGATTCCCGAAACATGAATACCGTGAATCAGAGTGGGTATGTCAAAAGATATTGCAAACCGCACTCCCAAGAGTGGGATTCCCCAATAACTCATCATCATCAGTTTAGTTTCTACTCCTGTAAAATCCCCAAATTTTGGAAAAAGATAGTCATTGGTTAAAAGGAGATAGGTTACTTTTTGATTACCAATATCAAATAGTTCATTTTGAGTGTACAATTGCCATCATAGCTGCAGGCTAGGCGCAATTTGGTTATTTCTTGTCGCTGTTACTGTTCTCATACTTACTCTAGATTCATGCTCCAATCCTGAAAACGTGCATGGAATTTGAAGAATTTTCTAGCAATTATTCAGAAGTGATTTTTACATTTCAACATAATGTATCATCTGTTCATGCTACAAGTTTGCAAAATCCTATTTTGGTATTATTATTTAATTATTCAATTAAAAAAATGTAAACGTTTTTCTAAGTTAAATTCCAGTTTGTGTCAATCCCCAAACGTTAACGAGCCTAAAATTCAAATTTTTAGTTTCTCAAGAAAAAGCAAAAGCCTACTAATGTACTTTCCTTTCGCAAGCGACGAAAACTCTTCGGTAAACTTTGGTAAAATTGAATAAATTATCCATATTGCTCTTGAAATAAAACTTTTCTGTAAAACAAAATATTTTATTTTTATCATCTTGATCCAAAAGTCCAAACTCTCTATTATACCATTTCCCTTTATTACAAATAAATAAATAAATAAAACCAAGATATTTTTTTATGTCTAGTACGTGACAAAAAAAAAACTCGATTCCAACGCCATCTGTTAAAAGCCGAAGTCCCTAACTGGGTCGTCTGTATGCATGGCGTGTTGCTTCGGTTGAGGCATAAATTCCAAAATTCGAAGTCCCCGGCTTACTGGATAGTTCCGGATGGAACGACAAATCTGTCCCAACAGCCTTTTTGGATGGTTATTCCTGCGAATTTTGTAAAAAATTCGGGATACTTTTCGGGACGCCCCTTATTTGAATTGGTTTCGAAACTCTGGAGGTTCCGGATAATAATTTAGAGCCCTTAAATGCCCGAGAAGAATTCCAAATGCTGAAAATTGTTAGATTTCAATCATAAAAATAGAAACTTTTGCTTTAGGAAGTAGTTTATTATGAATATCTTGGGTAAAAGGGAATAATTTTTTTAAATAATATCTTTGGGTACATTTTCAATCTCTTGATAATTTCCTATCCAGTGCCTCATGGGATTCTAATCTCGAAAAGATTCTTAAATAACGTAGGAGAAATATTTCACCTGTAAAGAATGGCCTTACTAAGTTTAAAGTTTACTTATCGGTTTCATTTGAAATACATAGAATAGTGATCAACCATAAAGTAAAGGCAATATATGCAAACTGTATTATAGCAGAACACCAATTATCCTAAGCAATTGGGATCTAACCAGATTAGGATAATCATATATTCGGATAATTGGACTCAATTGGAAAAACGGTATATTTTAATTCATTTCTTATTAAATGTATTGGTTGGGAATTCATATGGTTCTAGTTTTGGCCGTCATCAACCAAAATGCAAAGTATAAGGTGCATTTTGGCAGTTCGGGTTATATTTTTGTGTAATATTTTTTTATTCAACTTATGTTGGATTTTTTTAGAAGCCATATTGAATGATAGATATCGAAAGTTCACTGCACTTTATATTCAACAGATAATAGTCATTATATAAATATATATAGATATGCTGATAAAATAAAGCAGTTACGGTTAGCACAAAAGCTTATATGCGATATGTAAATTTATATACCGGTCAATATACATAATTTAGATTTTCACTTGCACCAAACTTAATTTTTACCTATCTTAAATACCCATCTCCTTGCTAATTAATCAAATTAGCTATCAATCACTTAACTCTCACCACGTTAATAAAACTTGGTTTCACTTTTAAAAGAGGCCCCAAAACGAATAACGGATTGTTGATTGAAACACTTTACTGGTCACTGTTGTCAAACATGGATCCCATAAGTAATAAGACCCTTTTTTTTTCATTGCAATACTCCTCCGCTAACCCTTTCCGGCACGATCGTACGGGTATTAAAGAGAATGTTCAAGCTCTCCAAAAATATCAATACCTTAGCATCTGACTTGTGCCATTCGTTATTTGTATAAAAAATGACTTTGTTTTTAAGGAGTTGCTGGCATTGAAGCTGTTTAACGTATTTTTTTTTCCGATAAAACTCCAAATTTTGTCTCATAATTTTAAATCAGCGCCACCTGACGGCCGTTCGAAAAGGGATAAACCATAACACCTTAGTTACAGTCCTCGACCTTAATTAAAAATCTACTCTCACACCAAACTCAATTTTTATCTGTCTTAAACACACCCTAACAATTTAATGAACTTAACTATCAAGTCTTACCTTCGTTAATAATATAAGCAGTATCAGATTAATCGGGGCTCAGGACATTAAAGGAACCCAAGGACTTAACCCATGACGCAGGTAACAATTAGAAAACCCATTACCTGTTAGATACAAGTAATTAGATGAAGTTGGGAGGTAAGTTACCCCTCTTGTAATTGGGTTAGTGTCGCAGACTTGCCCTAATAAATGAAACTAACTACTAGAACTTGGTAGAGTTCTGAAGGAATTTATTGAGTATTAGTATTAGTGTGTTGATGGAGGTGAAAAATTTTAGCGATGGAATTTTTTATAATGGTTTTTATTTGCATGGATTTGGATGAGACAAATGAGTTTGCATAGGTCTCCGAAATTAATGGCTCTGTTTAAAGGGAACTTTCTACAATCATGTGCAAGGTGTCCAGAAATAGGGCTTCTGAACGAGCCATTTGCCCTATAATTTTCGTTATGGTATTAAAATATGTATTTAAATAGAATCATCAATATTTATTTTATTTTATGTCATTAAATTTTTGTAACTTCATGCATTGAACCCATGACGCAGGTACAATTAGAAAACAGATTACCTGTTAGATACAAGTAATTAGATGAAGTTGGGAGGTAAGTTACCCCTATTGTAATTGGGTTAGTGTCGCAGACTTGCCCTAATAAATGAAACAAACTACTAGAACTTGGTAGAGTTCTGAAGGAATTGATGGAGGATTAGTATATATTAGTGTTGATGGAGGTGAAAAATTTTAGCAATGGAATTTTTTATAATGGTTTCTATTTGCATGGATTTGGATGAGAAAAATGAATCTGCATAGTTCTCCGAAATTAATGGTTCTGTTTAAAGGGAACTTTCTACAATCATGTGCAAGGTGTCCTGAAATAGGGCTTCCGAAAGAGCTATTTAACCTAAAATTTTCTTTTAGGTATTAAAATATGTATTTAAAATATAATCATCAATATTTATTTTATGTATATTTTTGTAACTTCATGTATAGAATCTATGACGCAGGTACAATTAGAAAACCCATTACCTGTTAGATACAAGTAATTAGATGAAGTTGGGAGGTAAGTTACCCCTCTTGTAATTGGGTTGGTGTCGCAGACTTGCCCTAATAAATGAAACTAACTACTAGAACTTGGTAGAGTTCTGAAGGAATTTATTGAATATTAGTATTAGTGTGTTGATCGAGGTGGATAGTTGTAGCCATAGATTTTGTTTGTAATGTTTTCTATTTGCATGGATTTGAGTGAGAAAAATGAGCTTGCATAGGTCTCCGGAAATCTTTTCATCCCTTGAGTGAGTCGATAAAATGGGTACCAAGCATGCTTGGGAACTAAGCACTGGGGGTTCCGCGTGAGGCTTACAACCCTACGGGGACATCTGCCTAGCACCAGAGTCCTAGGTCACGGAAGTTGAAATGGGCACGGCAGGCCTTGGCAGAGTAATGGGCTGTTGCGCCGGGTAGTTCAGTTTAGTTTTTAGGTCTCCGGAAAGTTTTTTTTTTGAAGGGAACTACTTTTTTAAAGTCATCCACAAGGTGTCCGAAACAAAAAAAAAATCTCAATAACATTGTTTAGAGTTAGAACATGGTTGCATGGTTCGTTTTTAACTATTTAAAAAAAAACGTATGAAAGAAGTTCTCAAAAATTCTATGTAGATGCAAAACTAACAACGGAAAAAGCTGTAAATCTACACAATTAATGTGTGGATGTCCATCTTCTTCTGAACTACATAACGTGCAGACTTAAAATAGGTTTTAAAATACCCAGAATAAAATCTCATGTAATTTGTTTAGGGTCGCAGACTTGGCGACTGTAGTCCTAATTAATGAAACCAACTAAGTACTATAATTTTTGTAAAGGTCTTTAAAAGCAATTGAAGGAGGATTAGTTTTGAAGTGTTGATGGAGGTAATGAGTTCTAGAATTTTATTTTGTAATGGCTTCTATTTGCATGCATTTAGAGGAGAACTATGAGTTTGAAAAATTATCCGGAGCGAATGGCTCTTTCTAAAAGGAACCTTTGATAAATCACATGTTTCAATGTATCCTGGGCTAGGGAAAGGGGTAGGTACATATATATTTCGGCTTGTGTGCTCAATGTGGCCTGAAATAAGACTGTCTAAAGAGCTATTTGCCTAGAATTTTTATTTATGCATTAAAATAAAAACTTTTTATTTACAAAGTTTCATTATACACTGAGAAAAAAATTCTGTAAACATACAAAAAAAATTTTAGTAAGGTTACAGAAATAACCAATTTTACAAAAAAAAGTTTTTGTAATTCTGAACAGAAATCTTCATATCTGCAGTTACAAAACTTTTTCTAGTATTTGCAATTTGTTTCAGCCAATCATGTTCTTCTACATGAAATGTCGCGCGCATCGCCACTAAAGTTTGGTTAGGTTTGAATAATCGTCGCACTAGAGCTCCACGAACTAAAGTCTGACCTCGATCATGATTCAAGACCAATCGCTATTTTAAATTTATAACTTAGTTGATTGTTTCAAATGAATTTCACTTCTCATTTCCTGACTATCTGTGTGCCGACATGGTACAGTTGGGAGAGCGTTCGATCGGACATCTAAAGGTTCCTGGTTCGATCCCGGGTTTCGGCAGTCTGCCATTCCTATGTAATGTAGCGGTCAGTACCCCTGTCTGTCACGCGGGAAACCGGGGTTGATACCACACCGGGAAAGCAGACATTTTGTTTTTTCTTTACAATTGCACGGAAAATGCAGTATCCATAAAATTTTCTTGTATAGTTACAGAAACATTACTTGTGTGGGATACATAAAATAGTCCTGTAAATCTACATGGTATAAAAATGTAATGTTAACAAAAATATATTATGTGTTTTTACAGCACTATTTTTAGTAATTATTTACTAGAAATTTTCTAGGAAAAGTTTTTTACAAAAAGCAATTTGTAATGGTTACAGAATTTTTTTCACGTTTTTTTCATGCCTAAAATATGAACTTCAAATTATGAACTGTTTTTAACAAAATGTCTAACAAGACATTTATTCAACTAATTTGAGAATTGACCTATCGCGTTGTTCACAAAATCAAAATAAAGCTGTAATTTAAGCGCTTTAATCTGTACAAAAAATATAAATTATTCCAAATACTTCCAATATGGTCGACGTTTCTTTTTTTTTTGTGAAAACGAGTGGCAACGCTACACGGGATTGTAGAATTTTTTTTGTGTTAGGCATTGTGTCACTTTCTTAAGCATATTCCACTTGGTGCAAAAAAAGTTTATTATGCAAATTTCTTCGAAAGCCATTTTCGCTTTAGTTCAGAAAAAAGGCATAAAATAAAGTTTTAGGTGTAGAATTTTTTTTAAACTAAACTTTTCAAAACCTTTGCTGTGGTATATTGAAACTAAAATGTTTAATGCAAATTTTGATACCAAAGTTGGCGTACTAGGTTTTAACTCACAATTTCAAGTTTAAAAATTCCAATATAGCCATACGTCTTCTTTTTCATTGTCGCAGATAAACCTCTAATTTTAATGAATTTTTATCGGGAGTATTTTAAACATATTTTAATACTTTCAAATTTGGTCCTTGCTAGTTATTTTACTGTCGGAGTTCGCCCTTTTTTGATCGAATTTAACTTAACTATATACATTTTTTATGACACTGTGACTCTGTAACTTACATAATCGGCTACGAATTACAAATAAACTCTTTCTCAAGTACAAGACTGCATTCTTAAAACAAAAGAGTGAAATCCACTCCAGTAGGAGAAGTGCATTTTCGACACTGGAAATTAGTGAATATTAACTCAGACTGACTTAAAATCACTCGTTTGGAGTGATCCTGACGGAGGTTTAACACACAAAGGATCCACTCCTTTCGGGGAAGTGCATTTTCAAGACTGGAGGTGTGAAAATTAACTCAAACTGAGTTAAAATCGCTCGTTTGTTTTAAGAGTGTGGATTTCAAAGCAGAATAATGGAAATCTTTTTTTAAAAAATACAGCAGTCCAATAATATTTTTAAAACCATAACACTTTTCAAATAACCATATTTGGCAACGACAGCATTGGCGCATCGCAAATGAATCTACAGAAAAATCCAAAATAAAAATATCCATTATCAGAACTTTTAACGCAATAAAAACTCCAATACTTTTCTGCGGCAGAAAAAACATTGTTTTTCCTATACATTTCTTTATATAAAAAACTTGATTACTTTAGATAGATAAAAGCTTCTTTAGAATCAGATACGTCAGAGCACTTATCTCTTTTTTCGGAACAAAGTTAACTATAACCCCCCCCCCCAAAAAAAAAGTTTAAACATAACAAAAGGAAAAGAGTCTAACATATCACATAATTCTGTTTAGGCTCCCAAAAATGTCGAGGAAAACAAACAAAAAATGAGTTTGCCAGTTGAATTCAAAGTTTTGGCTGTCCTTTTTCAATCGAATTTGACAATTCTGTGGTTAGAAATAGACGTTTAGATGTGGATGTGTTTGCCAAATAACTGTTACTAGTTGCTCTTGTTCTTGGTTTCCGTTTGATTTACATTTAGATAAATTAATTTATTATGTGCTTAGTAGTTCTTAATTTTTTACAAATCCCAATTTACAAAAAAAAGTGATTTACTATTTGGACTTTAGGAATAAAATAAATTTTTAAACGTTTAAGAGAGGCAAGATTTTAAAACAAGTACGCGTTCGTTGTTTTTTTAATACTTTTATTAAATAGTCTCAAATTACTTAATTCTAAAACATTAGCTTAAACAAATATTCATTAAACGTTATTAATAATATTATACTGGATATTTAAAATGAATATCCAAATATGTCTGGAAATGGTGAATGAAATGTTACATGCATACAAAGTAAAAATAGTGTAAAATACAATACGTTTGAGAATAGTTAAGAATATCTGTATATACAGGGTGGGGTTATAAAATAACGCTCGCTATTCGGAGTGATCTGTAGCTTGAAAGAATAACCCAAATGCTTCAAAAATTGAGATACTTACTAATCAAGAAGGGGGGAAAAGAATAGAATCAGAAAAAGATAGAATTCTTAAAAATAATCATAAAAAAAGAATAACCATAAAAAACAAACTCGTCTCTTGACCAGGGTTCTAATACGAGGCGTCGTCAATTATGGCCAATTACGGCCAACACAGCTAATTACACCTCGTAATTTAGAACCCTGGTCAAGAGACGAGTTTCTTTTTTTTTTTTTTTTTCGAAAAAGAATGGGATCATAAAACAAACTCGTCTCTTGACCATCGTTCTAAATTACGAGGCATAGCCAATTATGGCTAATTGCGGCCAACACATCCAATTACGCCTCGTAATTTAGAACCCTGGTCAAGTGACGAGTTTGTTTTTTTATGATCCCATTCTTTTCCCACCTTCTTGATTAGTAAGTGATTCAATGCTTGTTGCTTATGAATTATTCATTCAAGCTACAGACCACTCCGAATAGCGAACGTTATTTTACAACCACCCTTATATTACAGCAATAGTTGTTGCATTACGAGATCGTTTACTCTAGCACTGACATATCGTTTAGGGGTTTCTTAAAAGTGAATAAGACCGAATGATCACGAGTCTCCTAATCAAAGCAAGGACTCTGTTAAGCCAAGGGGGGAAGGCCACATTTCTGCTGCAAATAAAGAAAAAACGTTTGCTAAGTTTTTTTTTATATGATAAATGTGACTGATGCTGACTTACAGGGCTCTATAATTTCGCTTTTTGAAAATAACTCGGATAATATTCTTAAGGGGAGCGGACACCCTCATTCCCTTTCCTACCTCGATCGGGCTGGCTAATGCTAAGTCTATGGGGGGAAAATGGTTTTTGTTCCAAAAAAAGCAAAGAAATTATAGGAATATTTTGATGCGGTTTTTTTTTAATTCATAAAACTCCAATAAAGGTGTGCTTTTAGAAGTTATTTTTTTAAAAACGTTATTTACTTTTTTTTAATCGAAAAAAATTTAGATTAAAAAAAAGTAAATTGCGTTAAAAAAAATAGCATCTAAAAGTACACCTTTATTGGAGTTTTATGAATTTAAAAAAAAACGCATCAAAATATTCCTATAATTTCTTTGCTTTTTTTGGAACAAAAACCATTTTTTCCCCCACAGACTTAGCATTAGCCAGCCCGATCGAGGTAGGAAAGGGAATGGGGGTGTCCACTCCCCTTAATTTCCTGCAACAAATTTACAACAAAATATTCAAACCCAATTTCAAAAAGTGGGATTATAGAGCCCAGTAAGTCAGCTACATTCATCAGATGAAAAAAAAAACGTTTGAAAAAATATTTAATACAGCCGTATAAATGGTGCGCTTAGAAAGTAATTTTTCCCATTAGGTTAACACTGAGGCACTTCGGTTGGGCTCATTCGCCTGAAAATGGGCAAATTTGTATGGTTATTTTTATTGCATGAATATTAAATGTATTTGAATTGAAATATTAAAAATTCAGAATTTGGTTTAGTTTTGAAAGCATGACCTTAAGAACATTTAGAAATGAAAAGAATTCATTATGAATAAGTATTTATTAATTTTACAATTTCAAAATTTAAAATGATTGTAAGAACGACTGATGCACATGGAAAAAGACTTGTCTTAAGCTTAAAGGGCTTCGATACCCCTTATAAATTGCAAATAACAGGTAAGAAAGAATACGCATGTATACTGCCGTCTCGTGTTTAAGAATCTTATCCCCTTCGCATGTTTATCTCGTGGGCTGTCTGAGTGCTTTCTCGATATTGACTGGAAATCGGAAGAAGATAAGTTTCCTTAGATTTCAGAAATGCCATCCGACTTGTCTGGTCGGGTTAGTGTTACAGGAACCCTTTTACTCGTATTGGAAGGAGATGCCATTGTTGGGGAGTTTGAAGAATTTTTTGGTGTAAGTTGGCTTTTGCTAAAAAATGTTTTGTAAAAGTGGCATAAACCTAAAGAGGAAATTTGACTACGCCATGCCTAACTTGATAAGTGTTAGTCAAGTAAACTGTGAGAAAAGATGGTAAGTTAGAAAATGGAATGTGGATGAAATGTTTAGTTAAAAACCCAAAGAAAAAATTCGACTACTTTGGGGTCGTACATAAATTACGTCACGTTCATAGGGGGGGGGGGGGGGGAGGGAAGGGTATGCGACTACGTGACGGATCGTGACATGGAGGGGGGAGGGGTAATCGCTTGCTCGACGTAACAATTTAAAACTTCCAATTTTGCAAGGAAAGTCTGTTTTACATAAAATAAAGTTTTTTGGGAATAAATCTAAAATCTTTTTTTTATCATAAGATCATCGCGTAAGAAACACTTAAACACAATGAGAAATATTAAAATCATTTTTTTTTTAAAAAAAGGGGGGGGGGAGCGGTCTGTGACAAACGTGACGTAATTTAGGGGGAGGGGTTCGACCAAACGTGACGCAGCGTGATATAGGGGGAGGGAGGGGTCAAAAAGGTCCAAATTTTGCGTGACGTAATTTTTGTACGTCCCCTTTCTACTAAACTTGATAAATGTTAGTCAAGTAAAATTTAAAAGATGGTATGTTAGAAGAAAAACTGCAAACAAACCTTTTCAAAAAAGTATATGAAAATTCAGAGTAATTCTATGTAACTGTAGTGCAAGTCACAACTTTAGAGGGGAATAAAGGGTTTTAAATTTGAAAAAATAAATCAAATTAACTAAAGCACGTTACATTATTTAGTTTTAATAAGTGTAAATCAGCTATTCCACTACTTTTTTTCATTGAATGTTGAAATTTGTAGTGATAATTACTTTTTACACCTGTGACGTAGAGTACAGAAAGGTTAGTTTTACATGAAATCACCCTATAGAATAGTACTACAAAATAAAACAACTCTGAAGGTGAAATATTAAACGGTTATTTAAGCCTAAGTTGAAAGGGCTCATGATAAGTTAAAAAAATAGAGTCACCTTCCATCAACAATTAAACTTTTAAAACGACAATAATTAAAAAACTAGTTAAATTTTTTCTTCGATTTTTTTTTTTTATTTTATTGTTGCATAGTTTCCTTTAAAAGTTTTTTTTTTTTAAAATGTACCAATATAGAAAATCAATACTTCACAAATTTAAGGATTTCATAAATTATGCAGAAGGTCTGTTGGGCTTTAATGGCAAAATTTTTTGTTGCTATAAGTGGATTATTTACTTACAGTAATTGGTCATTATATGCAGGGCAAGTATAAAATAATATACACATTTTGCAGTTTTGCTTTCTTCCATTAAAAAAAATAGAAAATAAATTATTAGATGCTGCAACATTTTTAAGACTTGTAACAGGTGCTACTAAAAGATATCATTCCATACCCAACATACTTCCGAAAATTCCAATTACTTTGCAATCACGCTACGTCCCCCAAACCTACGCTCTAATTACGAGCACAAAAGCAGACCTGACTTGCCGGATTTCATCTGAAACAAAACTTTACAGCGACAAAGACGAATCACTGCAGCATTCTCTGACATCGCGTCAATCATGTATCCATTTCAAACCATGGAAATCCTTATTAAAATTTCCTCAGTGGATGTTAAGTAACGATCAAATTGTTCTTTATCACTTGCTGTCTTTGAAATTAGTGAGGATGTCTAATGTCTATATACAGATCGTCATTTATTTTTGATGTGCTAAAGAATTGCCTCTCTCGAATTTACATTCTATTTCAGCAGGGTTTTTTTTTAATTAATAACCTTTTTCAATAAAAAATATATAACATCGAAAGTTATACGAATTAATGTACACTGCTCAAAACAATTAGGGGAGCACTTTTTGATTCCAACTTTAACTTCACTCCCAACTTGTTAATTTTTATCCTATAAATCTGAAATTTGTTAAATAGGTTCATTATGCATTCGAAATGAAATAGTAAAAAACAGGAGAAAAAATCTTAAGTTTTTAATACTTAAATTTAAAGGGGGGAAATGGAATAATAACTTTTTAATAAATTATAACAATAATTTTTTCAAAACTTTTTTTGTTGAAAAAAGTTGAAATATATTTTTAAACATCTAAAAAATGCAAGCATGAAAAATTTAGGGTCAATTTATTTTCTAAAACTGTTTTAAAGTGAAATTTATTTTACCATATTTTTCATATTTTCATTAATGTTAAAAAATATATATTAAATTCTTCAAAATACGTTATTCTTCCATATAATGATGTATCTAACGACACATAAGTTGCGAATTTAACTTAGTCAGAAAAAATCACAAGCTGATGATTCCCAATGGAATCATTGGGAGCGAAAGGGTTTAAAACATGTGCTCCCCTAATTGTTTTGAGCAGTGTATTTTTAAATCATTATTATTAGTTTACACATAATATTGGCATCATAAGCACACATTAAAAGAAAACATATGCATTTTTCTTCTTCTTCGCGGACACTACAGCCTGTTACAGGCCAAGGACGTCTCTCCAAGCCTCCTCCATCTTGAATTTTTATGTCTGATGCTTTTTTTTTAAATTGTAACGCAAAAATTAGTGCGATAATAAAATATTAAGAACTTATTTAATTTTGCCATTTTGGGTTAAAGGGTGTCATTATATGTGAATAGAAGTTCAACAAAACCTTAAAATTTTCTTAAAGTGTCATAACCGTTTTGAAAAAAAGTCCGAATAAATTTCAATTAAGATATAAAACTAGGGTGTGTAACATTACCCAATTTTCAATTTCAACTCAATAAAAAAACTCAATACTTCATATAATGTAGTTTCAATAAAGTACAATCCTAAAAAAAATTCAGTGGCAGCTATCATATACACCCACGCAATTTTCTCCAAAATATATTATACAGAAGTTTGACAGGTACTGAGAACTCGTGTACCAAATGGGAATCTCTTTTGGTTTGAACTGTAAAGGGGTTTCAGTCAGACAAATGGACCAATGTTCACAAATACCACTTTTTTTTAAACAATTATCATCAAAAACGATGAGAAAACCGAAATTAGTCTTTTGGATTCTCAACCCCATCGCATTTCTTTCATTACCTCAGGTTTCATATTAAGAAATTAAAAGCAATAAAATAACCAATTATGTTATTGCAACAGAACCACATTCAACCAGCTCTCCCAGAAACAACCCCTACTACTTCCATTCATACCAACCTCTTGCTTTTTCCAACTCCAACCATCCCCCCATCAACTCCGGGGCCCTTTTCAGAAGGTTCAAGAGCTCATTTGACGAAAGCAGAACTACCTCCAGGGGCTTAAATATCGTCTGCCCGCACCCACCCCTGGAACCGGAAGCTGGTTTCTAATTGAGCTGTCACTCAGGCTCGCCCCAGAATGCTTGTCTAGCAGAGGGCGGGTTCCCTCTTATGAGTCAGCAAGGAAGTAGGAATGGGTGCCTTTTGTTCGAGGACTGGTAATTTGTGGGAGTAGGGACCATAGGATGGTTGGAGATTGAGAATTATCCCCAATGGCGGACATTTAGTTGAGTTGCACTACCTTCAAAACTAACTTTGGTCCAAGAATTGCTTGACAATAACTTTCCATTATGCACTCTAATTTTCTACCTTTTATAGTACACTACCCCTAAAGTGGGATAACTTTTTGTCCAAGCTTTTCCTTGTACACAAACTCTTCATTATTCATACATATATTTTACCTTTATTAACGCACTCCATTCAAAAAGAGGTAATTTTGGTCCAAGGTTTTTAATACATACCTACTCTTCCTTTTGCAGTCTTATTTAATTTCGTGCAGGCTTTTTTATAACTCTCTGAGGGATACAGACGTTTCAACCCGTCACCTGACTTTAAGAATTTCCTGCAACAAATAAATATTTTAAAACTTAATTTTTAAAAAATTTACTAAGAAGGCGGGTTCAATCTTATGAGTCAGCAAAGAAGTAGGAATCGGGGGCCTTTTGTTAGAGGACTGGCCCTTTGTGGGAGTAGGGACCAAAGGAATATGCTGGCTTTAGATTGAGAATTATCACCGATGGAGGACATTTAGTTGAGCTGCACTACCTTGCAAAACTAACTTTGGTCCAAAAATTTCTTGATAAGAACTTTTCATTATGCACTATAATGTTCTAATTTTTTTTATTACACTACCTTTAAAGTGGGCTAACTCTTTGTCCAAGCTTTTACTTGAACACAAAATTTTCATTAAGCACACTTAATTACTACCCTTAATATTGTTCTACATTCAAAATGAGGTAACTTTGGTCCAAGGCTTTTTTATACAAACATACTAACTCTTCCTTATGCATTTTTATTTAACTTTTTGATGGTCTTTTTGAAGCATCTGAGTTATACAGACCTGTAAATCCGTCTACCTGACTTTCAGATTTTCCTGCAACAAATAAATTTTTAAAAACTTAATTTTTGAATTTTTTGTTAAAAGGGCGGTTCCCTCTAATGAGTCAGCAATGAAGTAGGAAGCCTTTGTTCAATGGCTAACTCTTTGCGAGAGTAGGGACCAAAGGAATATGCTGGTTGGAGAGTGAGACTTAGCACTATACTAAATGTTGGACATTTAGTTAGTTGCATTAACTTTGATACTAACTTTGGTCCAAGCTTTTACACAAACTCCCCATTATGCACTCTTATTTATTACCTCTTTTTAATTGCACTACCTTTAAAATGGAGTAAATTTTGTGTCCAAACTTTTCTTTATACAAATAATTTTTATGCTGGTGCACTCATATTTACTATATTATTGCACTAAAAAATGAAGTAAATTTGGGCGAGGCTGTACTTTATACAAACTCTTCATTGTGGACTCATGCTTAGCTTTTTCATTTTCTTTTAAAATTGATGAGTGCAAACCTCGTCAAATAGAAAATTATAAATAATGTTTTATTCTTGAACCAAAATTTCCCATATAAGGTCAATCATGCCCCATTTGACAGTTAATTTACAAATCGTGGTAACTCTTAAACCACCATTTCCATTGCTTTTTAATCCAAAATTACTACAATAATATATTTCAGCATAAATTGAGAATTTTTAAGGAAAAAAAATGAGAAATTCCCAAGAAGTTAAGGTTTCTTAAGAATTATAGCATCCAAAACAGAAATAGGTTCTCAAATTTATGATCCCGATAAATAATCCTCAATGAATACAAATGCAAATACAAAAATTGTCGACCAACAACAGGTCAAAGGCTCAGCAAGGCTGGTACAAAATATATCCAATTCCTTACCAGTTTACAATAGCTATCGAGATTCTTCTTACAATCTTCCACTCTCTTCGAATACACAACGTATAAGGGTAAAGCATTCCACTCATCGACGACTCGTAACAATAATGTTTTCTTACCTGGCTTCTAAAGCATGATTTATTCAGTTTCTGACCCCTTGTTCTCCTATTTTCCAGGGAATACATGTTCAAAGATCTCAATCTATTACCATATTCAATACCTGATAAACCCTTCATCATTCGTGTCGCCCTATGCTGAACTTTTTCAAGCAACTCTATATCTTTTCTGGGGAAGTGGGACCAAAACTGAACAGCATATTCCATGTGTGGCCTACCAGCTGTTTCTGCTCATTAAAATAGGCAAACTGTATTGTTTCGCCAAAACATTTAATCACCAGATCCAAGGATTCTGTCTAATCAAGAACACAGTAAATATCATTGTATCGATTTGAATATAATGTCAGTATCAGGAGTCTTTCGCATTGTTTTAGTCGCTTATATATGAAGGACCTGCTACTGTCATGTGATGAGTTGCTAAACTCAGGGCATGGCCAATGGAATCCTTTGTTGATTTGTCAATTGTGAAAAATATAACACATTAAAACCTTAAAAATATGTGTGTTTAAATTTGTTCATGTTGCTTTGCCTTGCCTTGCGACTCGTCACGCCTTATAGGCGCATTAGGCAGCAATTGTTGAAATCCAGTTCCTCCGGTTCAGTGCGGCCTCCCTGGCAACTGCCCAGCTTGGCCAACCAAGATGGTCTCGCTCCTTCAAGATGCTTCTTCGCCACGTATGGTCATTCTTGGTCGTCCCCTCCTCCTTTTACCGTCTGGCGACCAAGTTAAAGCTATCCGTTCATTAGAATTGGGGTTCATTCTTAGTACATGGCCGACCCAATGCCATCTCTTTATCTTTATGTCAATTGTCAAGGGTTTGTCAGCTGTTTTAATATATAGATTATGGTTTGAAATTTTTTCTGGCCAATAAATGTTGCTTTAATAAAAGAAAATTGAAATAATTTTTTAACTCTAGTATGAAAAATACTGGATATCTAAGTTAACTTGATTTCACATTTTATACAGCACTACTAAAAAAGGGAGTGAGGTGAAAAAGTCGGTATTTAACCAAAACATCACGTGATTATTAAAAAAAAATTCCTTGAATTCATTGAACTCTCTGCCAAACATTGTATAGAGTAAGTTTTTACACTTATTTAATCATAAAATAAATAATCAGTTTGTGGCGGTTGTAGTTCATCAAGATCTGCGATACGATAACAATTAAACAACCACAAGTTTCATTGATACTCACAAAATATATTGTTAGATATAGTTATAATGTTACCAAGTTATAATGTTGTTTGGCAAGTTATACTGTTACCCACAAGTTAGATTGTAAACTAATTTACATTGTTACCTACTTTTATAACCGCAGTCACGCAATATAAATACAAACGTCAAAATAATTTTAACTTTATGCAATAAAACTATAAATAGGGAACTTAAGGATAAAGAAACCAATTTTTCTTATACTTTGATATTCCCCTTTTTGAAAATGAAAAATTATATTCACTTTCAAAATATATTCTTTAATTTTTGTCAATTTGGCTCGACAAATGTCAATGAAAAAGTCAAAAGTCCGGCAAAGGACATACATAAGAGTCAGTCTAATTGCTATTTCAAAACTCAAAGTAGACTACTATTTCTCATGAAAAGTCTTATAAGCATATCCAAACGGCATTTACATCCCGAACACCATCATAAAATTCAATCTCACTGAAATCCGAATAGTACCACCCAGTCACCACATAAGAACCCCCCAATCCCTATTGTCCAGTACACTCCTACCCCTATATAGTCACTGCTCATTACCTCACGCACCGCCGACCTAAAACTCATGCAAAATACCTCCCACAAAAAAAAGATCCCTCTAAAAACCCATCCAATTATCCACACCAGTAGCGGCTTCCTAAATCCGCAAAAGACCAGCTCTCTCTTAAACCCCACTAATAATGAGGGGGGTTGTAAGCCCCAGGGCCCGCCCTTTAGGATAAAATTGAAACGTCAGGTGCAATACAGCCCTGTGGTAATTTAGCGGGGCGTTAGAGGGGTGCCTTAAGCCCCGGTGGTCTTTATGTACCGCCCTGACCAAACGACAAGGGATGTCTTTGGGTGGATTCTTTCTCCAGCCCCTGATCGTGCCTTTTGAAAGTCTTGGGTGTGGATTGTGGGTGGAGAAGGTTCGAAGGAACAGTTGGACTGAGTTGTTGTTCTTTTGAGGCATCTAATGCATCATTATGTTATTAATTCCACTGTAAAAAAACACAATCAAATTTAACGGTATAAAGTGATAGTAAAAATGCTGCCATCACCCAGATTTGAAATTTTCATAGTCATAAGTTGTTGTTTTTTCCTAACGGGGATGCTTGTTTGACGCCAATTAAGGGTACGCTATTTAACGCTAAATAAGCCTTTGCAGAATCAGCATATTCTCCACCATCTAGGTGACTCTGGCCACCAACTTTGACGCTCATCTTACAATGAATCTAATCGGTGCTCTCTGGGGTGTTAAAGTATGCCGAGTTTTAATTTTGCCGAGTGAACCGCCAAGAGTGTCAAAAGTAAACTTAAGACGATAACTTCGTAGATATAGCGTATACTCGTAAAACAACACCACGATTTTATACGGTTAAGATTAAGATGGTTTTCTGTGTTGCAAATTTACACTTTTTGCTATGAATTTATATATGGTTTAAATTGTATTGGCTGTGGTCCTGGCTAAAACATTTGCTTCTCTGGCAGTAATTGGATGTATCCATCATCTCTTTTTAAATTTTAAAGGTGTATTGTAGTATATGTGATTGTATACCATAAAAACATCAATTTACTGCAAAACAAACATTTCCATACTGGGATGTAAAAAGTGACAGCAAGATAAGTAGTAATTTTTCAACAAAAAATTATATATTCCCATAAAGAAGTATTCTGTTTTATTCTGGATCACTCCAAATCACTCAAAAATTAAAAGCCGTTGTATGTTTTATCTGCTCGTTGTCCAAACATACTATTATGGTCACCTGTTTGTGCACTCATGTATCTATCTCGTGATTTTCTCAAGGTTTAAAATTGACCGTATATTGCCCATGTCAAAACTCAGTAATGAGAAAGAACAGACAGAAAAAAAATTAGTTTAATTTTTTAAAGTTGTTTTCAAACAAAGTTCTTGATTCGTTTAAAGAAATGCTATTTTCAAGCGTATAAATATTGCTGAAAATATTGCGAAATTTACGAATTAAAAACCATCGTGTCATGATATCAGAAATTAAACACAACAATTTCGAAAAAAGAATAGTTTAACGATGAATGAAGTAAAAAATTAATAACAAAAAAACTGACTCTCTGATCCTCTAAGAGATACACAATTTGGTTGAAATGTAATCTTGTTTTCAATGTGCTATATTAAAATCAAAAAATGTTACTGTAAATTAAATTGTTTTAAATTGTGTAAATTTCGTTTCTGTGGCAGATGCTTGTAAATGACCTCTGTACTTTTTTATAGTTTTAATATAGTGATATTCAAAAATTTATAAATAAAAAATAAGGTGATCAGTATATAGTCTGTATCCGTCAGAGTATTAAAGATATAAACTTTTTATTTGCGAAACCTTGATGCTCCTAAACAAATTCATCTCCAAAGAACAGTTCCAAATACCAACCCGCAACTTCCTCAACATCCCTAGTAGTGGCGAGATCGTTTGATCCTCTGTGGTAAATGGCTTCGTTCCACACTGACGTGCAAGATTCCTCTTCCGCGGACGTCCTTTGTTAGCGTTCGAGCAAATGGCACAAGTTTAGTTGCACTTCTCAATGGGCCGGGAGTTAAGGTGCTCGCCAATTGATTGCAGCGGGATTGAATGGCCTTTTCTGGGATGTCCATGGACAAAGTGTGGTAGGTGTGAGGTTTGAAGGTTTTAGTATGTCTGTTGGATGTGTTCGGGGACTTGGTTGTATAAAAGTGTGGGTTTCGTTTTGAGGTTGATTATCAAAATAGCCACCAATAAACGCATTCTGTTAAGGGGACGCGGTACCATTTAAAAAAAACTTTAATTTTGACATATTCACTATAAAATTGATGTTTTATTAGTTCAATCTGTGTATTAAAAGCAATATTTAACAAAAAAAATATTTTTGCTTATTTTTAAAAACATTATTTTTTTTTAAATTCTTTAAAATAATTATTTTTCTTATATATAAATATATAAAAACAGATTTTTAAATACAAATATTTTAACCCAATTTTTCTTCTCGTGTACTATAAACTGTTTTACAAAAGAATTGGCTTTCAAATTTGATTTATCTTCAGTAATTTCGACTTTAGTATTTTTCTATAAAAAAGTATTACTTTTGAAATCAATTTTAATGCAAATTTCTTAATGTTTAAATATTTGACGGACTGCATAGAAAATTTTTTAGACTAATTTAAATTCATAAAAAATCCTAAGCGTTTTGAAAAACTTGGCATCAAGAAAAAATGAACATCATGAAAACAATTTAAAAGTTTTCATTTGTTTGCAATTTTATCCTACTTTTTAGCTTAAATAGTGGAATAATTTTTTAAAAAAATATAACTATACTTTGAAAACTTGGTAGACTTATTTAGAAGATTCCAAACTTTAATGTTTTCAAATAATAAAAAAAAATCGTCTTTTTCGCCATTTTTGAGGCAGTGTCCCCTTAAAAGAAAATCTGCAATGATGTTTTTTTTTCTGCAATTTTTATACTGTTTTGTTTAGCTAAATTGGTAATTTTAGGAATTACTGCACGCACTTAATAATTTTTAAAAAAGAAATTTGAAAAAAAAAAAGAAATTAGGGGATTAAACTTAACAACACTGTAGGGGTAAGTGGTGTACCTTGGACGTATGTGTACCTCGAACCTATGCTGATTCTAGCCCGATTAGCTTAGATATTGAAACAACACCACATGCAGTTAAAGTATTTGCTACCAGGGATCTCAGTGAAGTTCTATCTGTTTGTTTAAAATTTCAATTTATTAGAGAGGTTTCGAAAAACTAAATTCACAGTTCAAAAGTAAATTTTGGTCAGATTCTTTAGTGTAATTTTTTACTCAAATATGTGGTGTTTATTCAGAAACGATGGTTAGGCAATATAAAGCAAAGTTTTAGCTATAAAACAGTGTGCTTGAAATTAAGTTAAGTCTAACCTTAACTTGGTGATTAACTATTTTGTTTTTAATATCCAAGTGGTGTACCTCGAACCTAATACAAGTGGTGTACCTTGGACCAGTCCAAGGTACACTACTATAGGTCTTATGTGCTTCAGATTGTTGAAAACCCTTTTAAAAATTCAAGTAAATTCTTTCCTTTGAAAAATTAAGTATTTGCTATTAATATGCAACCCTGATTTGTGAAATCTAGAAGAATGGAAAATTGTAAGAAATTTTGATATGGTGTGATAAATATTTTTTTTTGTAGTTAATTATTTAGATTTATGGAAGCCTATAGAATTTTAACCATATTGATATAATATAGAAAATAATTATTGCATGCTCATCTAAAAAGATATTTTTTATAATAGATATCTAAGCAGAACATCCTTTTTTACGTTCAGGCCTAGTTGAATAAACATAGGGGGAAATATTTGAGTTTTTTTTTTTTTAATTTAAGACAGAAAGATAGCCAAATGTTTTTCTATGGCATGAAATAACAGTTTAATTTTATGCTGCATTTTAACGGATACACCCGGGAAAGATTGCAGCTGAAAAAGCCAAAAGGGCACTAAAAAAAACTAAGGCAATAAAATTCCTTACTGAGCCAATTGACCTAACATAACCAATTACTACAATCTTGGCTAGAAGCAAGAGTAGGTTGTAAAATGTATTTTTGAATTTCATGTGGCTAATAAATATTGGTTTTCGGACTGTAAATCAAGTCTCTCTACCTGTTAATAATTGGTCCAAGGTACACTACCGGTTGGACCAAGGTACACCGCCGGTGGTGTACCTTGGTTCTAATTGCAATTTTCTGTATTTATTTTTGTAATAATTGAAATCATTTAAATAACATGTTAAAATAAATATATGTTGTATATAACAACATAAAGTATTGAGTAAAAATATTTTTAATCACTTTTTGCAAGTAATTAAGAAACTAAAAATTGAAAAGTCAAAATAGGTCCGAGGTAACCCACCTTCCCCTAAACAATTTCTGTAAAATTACAGATATTTTTTCACATAAAATAAATAAAAGTGTGTTCATGTTTGTTTTACGGCAAATTGATGTTCTTACGACACACAGCGCGGGAACACACGAGTAACTTATTCCTGTATTCATGTTTTGTGTGATGTAAGAACATCAATTTGCTGTAACACAAACAATGTCACTGCTATAAAAATTGTTTAAATAGAGAAGATAGGTAAATACGATCACTGCCAGTGAAGCAAACTTTTTCGCCTATACTACAACATAAGTGTTACATCATATGTAAATTCACAGCGCAGTGTGATGGTCGCACTTCCATTGTATAACACTGCAATGTTGAATTACTTTGCTTTTAAGTATTAGCAGTTTCTATATTATAACGTGTGAATAAAATACCAATAATAAATCAGCCGAGGGCAGATAAACTGAAGTAACTTCCATAATAACTTGGACCATTGTTGCAAGCACTCAATTACTCTAACAATTAAGAAAATATAGAGGAGTGTTTTTTTTTTATTTCAGATCAATAATGATACAACTCATTGTTGCGATTACTGCAGTTTACCTGCCCACGGCAGAAATAATAAAAACTCTTATGACAATAAATTCTGTACAACCTTCTTCGTTGTGTTGTGTTGTTGTTCATAGTGTTGTTGCAAAAAACAAACCTTCAGGGTGCGTTTCTCTAGTTGAAATTAAATATGTAGTGGAAATATGTGAACTCTGCACAACCTCGTTGCAAGGAGAGTGTCGATACAAAAATCAAACCTTCAGGGTGCTTTTCTCTAGTAGTTGAAAATAAATAGGGTGGAGATATGGGGAAGTCTGTACAACCTTCTTCGCTGCAAGGAGAGTGTCTATGCAGAAAACAAACCTTCAGGGTGCCTTTCTCTAGTTGAAAATAAGTATGTAGTGGAGATATGTGAACTCTCTACAACATTCTTCGTTGCAAGGAGGGTGTCGATGCAGAAAACAAACCTCCAGGGGGATATTCTCTAGTTGAAAATAAGTATGTAATGGAGATATGTGAACTCTCTACAACATTCTTCGTTGCAAGGAGAGTGTCGATGCAGAAAACAAACCTCCAGGGTGCCTTTCTCTAGTTGAAAATAAATATGTAGTGGAGATATGTAAGCTCTGTCAACTTTCTTCGTTGCAAGGAGAGTGTCGATGCAGAAAACAAAATTTTAGGGTGCCTTTCTCTACTTGAAAATAAATATGTAGAGGAGATATGTAAACTCTGTCAACTTTCTTCGTTGCAAGGAGAGTGTTGTTGCAAAAAACAAACCTTCAGGGTGCGTTTCTCTAGTTGAAAATAAATATGTAGTGGAGATATGTGAACTCTGTACAACCTCGTTGCAAGGAGAGTGTCGATACAAAAATCAAACCTTCAGGGTGCTTTTCTCTAGTAGTTGAAAATAAATAGGGTGGAGATATGGGGAAGTCTGTACAACCTTCTTCGCTGCAAGGAGAGTGTCGATGCAGAAAACAAAATTTTAGGGTGCCTTTCTCTACTTGAAAATAAATATGTAGAGGAGATATGTAAACTCTGTCAACTTTCTTCGTTGCAAGGAGAGTGTTGTTGCAAAAAACAAACCTTCAGGGTGCGTTTCTCTAGTTGAAAATAAATATGTAGTGGAAATATGTGAACTCTGCACAACCTCGTTGCAAGGAGAGTGTCGATACAAAAATCAAACCTTCAGGGTGCTTTTCTCTAGTAGTTGAAAATAAATAGGGTGGAGATATGGGGAAGTCTGTACAACCTTCTTCGCTGCAAGGAGAGTGTCGATGCAGAAAACAAAATTTTAGGGTGCCTTTCTCTACTTGAAAATAAATATGTAGAGGAGATATGTAAACTCTGTCAACTTTCTTCGTTGCAAGGAGAGTGTTGTTGCAAAAAACAAACCTTCAGGGTGCGTTTCTCTAGTTGAAAATAAATATGTAGTGGAAATATGTGAACTCTGCACAACCTCGTTGCAAGGAGAGTGTCGATACAAAAATCAAACCTTCAGGGTGCTTTTCTCTAGTAGTTGAAAATAAATAGGGTGGAGATATGGGGAAGTCTGTACAACCTTCTTCGTTGCAAGGAGAGTGTCGATGCAGAAAACAAAATTTTAGGGTGCCTTTCTCTACTTGAAAATAAATATGTAGAGGAGATATGTAAACTCTGTCAACTTTCTTCGTTGCAAGGAGAGTGTTGTTGCAAAAAACAAACCTTCAGGGTGCGTTTCTCTAGTTGAAAATAAATATGTAGTGGAAATATGTGAACTCTGCACAACCTCGTTGCAAGGAGAGTGTCGATACAAAAATCAAACCTTCAGGGTGCTTTTCTCTAGTAGTTGAAAATAAATAGGGTGGAGATATGGGGAAGTCTGTACAACCTTCTTCGCTGCAAGGAGAGTGTCTATGCAGAAAACAAACCTTCAGGGTGCCTTTCTCTAGTTGAAAATAAGTATGTAGTGGAGATATGTGAACTCTCTACAACATTCTTCGTTGCAAGGAGGGTGTCGATGCAGAAAACAAACCTCCAGGGGGATATTCTCTAGTTGAAAATAAGTATGTAATGGAGATATGTGAACTCTCTACAACATTCTTCGTTGCAAGGAGAGTGTCGATGCAGAAAACAAACCTCCAGGGTGCCTTTCTCTAGTTGAAAATAAATATGTAGTGGAGATATGTAAGCTCTGTCAACTTTCTTCGTTGCAAGGAGAGTGTCGATGCAGAAAACAAAATTTCAGGGGGTATTATCTAATTGAAAATAAATATGTAATGGAGATATGTGAACTCTGTACAACATTCTTCGTTGCAAGGAGAGTGTCGATGCAGAAAACAAACCTCCAGGGGGATATTCTCTAGTTGAAAATAAGTATGTAATGGAGATATGTGAACTCTCTACAACATTCTTCGTTGCAAGGAGAGTGTCGATGCAGAAAACAAACCACCAGGGTGCCTTTCTCTAGTTGAAAATAAATATGTAGTGGAGATATGTAAGCTCTGTCAACTTTCTTCGTTGCAAGGAGAGTGTCGATGCAGAAAACAAAATTTTAGGGTGCCTTTCTCTACTTGAAAATAAATATGTAGAGGAGATATGTAAACTCTGTCAACTTTCTTCGTTGCAAGGAGAGTGTTGTTGCAAAAAACAAACCTTCAGGGTGCGTTTCTCTAGTTGAAAATAAATATGTAGTGGAGATATGTGAACTCTGTACAACCTTCTTCGTTGCAAGGAGAGTGTCGATACAAAAATCAAACCTTCAGGGTGCTTTTCTCTAGTAGTTGAAAATAAATAGGGTGGAGATATGGGGAACTCTGTACAACCTTCTTCGCTGCAAGGAGAGTGTCTATGCAGAAAACAAACCTTCAGGGTGCCTTTCTCTAGTTGAAAATAAATATGGAGTGGAAATATGTGAACTCTGTACAACCTTCTTCGTTGCAAGGAGAGTGTCGATGCAGAAAAAAAAAACCAGGGTGCCTTTCTCTAGTTGAAAATAAATATGTAGTGGAGATATGTAAACTCTGTCAACTTTCTTCGTTGCAAGGAGAGTGTCGATGCAGAAAAAAAACCTCCAGGGGGGTATTATCTAATTGAAAGTAAATATGTAATGGAGATATGTGAACTCTCTGCAACATTCTTCGTTGCAAGGAGAGTGTCGATGCAGAAAACAAACCTCCAGGGGGGTATTCTCCAGTTGAAAACAAATATGTAATTGAGATATGTGAACTCTGTACAACATTCTTCGCTGCAAGGAGAGTGTAGATGCAGAAAACAAACCTTCAGAATGCCTTTTCTAAACTTATCCGTTATAGAAAAAAATAGTGATTGCATTTTTATAATTTTATTGAGAAGTCTCACTCTTAGAATTAAATTTTAATAAGAGTGTAATAATAATATATTTCGATGATAAAATATAAGCAAAAGGATAAAAATTACATTTTGGAACGATTGCTTTTTATTGAGTTTACTAACTTTAATTTTTGTGTAATTATGATTAAGCTATCTTTTTACTCTTTAAAAAATTGCTTAAATAGTAAACAAGAAGTTCTTAAAGAACTAAAATAACCTACTTTCCTGTTACCTAAATACTTACTAAAATTCTTATCTTGAAAAAACTAGGTTCGTAACAGTAAGTGACATCAACAACCGTTTTTCCACCTTAAATTCTAAAATAAATTTCACTAAACACAGCATCTTTCACTCAACACAGCACTAAACACAGCTTTATTTGCAGTTATAAATAAATATTTAATTTTTCGTAGAGCAAAAACCAAAAAACTACTCTTCAATAAACATTTACTTGCTAAATTCGGCTAGTTTCATTTATTTTATTTCGAAAATTAAATAATTATTACTTAAACCGTAATTGTGGCAACAACCCCAATTGTGGCAATGCAGCTTTACACAAAAAATCCTCCTATAGCCATTGAGATTAAAAAACAAGCAGTGAGTACTTTCGTCAGGCTCAAATCTTCCCAAAAAGCAACTTGGAAAATGAATGCATCCCAAGTTCGTTAAAAACTCAAGTTTCGCCCATAGAAACTTGCTGTGATCTACTTCGGGACATGGAAGCCGACAAACAAATGGCCCCTCCAAACAATATTGTAAACCCTCTAAATTATATAGACATTGCAAGCCGCCTTGACGTCAACAACTTAGGCAAGAAAGATATTTCCGACATTATTTTAAAAAACCAACTCTTTATGCATTTTGGAAGAACTTTACCCAGAACCCGATTGGTTAAGAATTTTTACAGATGGTTCAAAGATTGGAGACACAGCTGGAGCCGGCGTCTACAGCAGTCTGTTCTCAGTATCTGCTCCTGTTGGACAACTTATGTCAAACTTTGACGCCGAAATCTTTGCCATTTCCCTGGCTTTAGACAACCTAAAGTCTAACATTGGATGCTTCTCCAGGATGGTCATCCTAGTGGATTCTTTGGCAGCCATTCAAGCAGCCACTATAAACCATCCTTCTGAAACCCCAATGGTGGACATAATTAAACAGGCCATCAAGTATCTCCAAAACCAGAATAAAACTATCGTTTTCCAGTGGATCCCCTCACATGTTGGTATCTTTGGAAACGAGCAAGCAGATTCTCTAGCTAAGAGAGGAACAATGGAACATCAAGACTTTCAGCTCGTTCCTCCAAAATCCCTTTGCAAATTTATGCATGTAAAAATCATGGATTCGCATAATGCTGAGCAAGCTGCTCTGACCGCAGATAAATCCTGGGGGGGCATTCAAACTTACTGGGATTCTTTCAGCCACAGGCCTCGCAAGGAAGCTGTGGCTAATTTCAGAATTCGGACCAGGCATGATTGCCTTGCAGAACACCTAAAAAGAATAGGTATCCTTGCGACAGACGTGTGCCAAATCTGCGGAGAGGGCGCTTTGAATGCTGAGCATCTTCTCCTTTGCTCCGGCCTTGACCAAGAATCCCAGAACCGTGGAGACATCTGTAAACTATACTGGAACGCAAGGGACCTAATGAACTAATGACACTTTTAAAGATATCATTTTGTTTTGTGTTCGGCACTTGTTTTCTCTATAGTTCCATGCTTCAATTGTTACTGCTAAGTTGTTATTTTCTAATCGTTCTTGTTTTTTGCATATTTCTCTTGTTAATGTTTCTGTTATATTTTCTGTTCTGTTATATCTAAAGTTGTTTGTCTTACCTTTTGTCACGTGGGTTGCCTGTATTTATGGATTGAATTTCCAATAAATGCCATATGTAACAACTTAAACCGTTTGCAAAAATTTATATTTCAAAGAATAAATATATAATATTCCTCGCTTTTAAATAGAATGAAAACAATTTATATCAACATACAAAGATCTCGTAGTGAAATATATATTTGACGTCATCTTAAATTGTTTGATGTCTCAAAAATAAATTTATTTTAATTTATTGTCTAAAAGAATTAAAGTTTCTCAAGCAATTGTTGCTATGGCAATGGTGAATTAATTCTAATAAAAATGGCTTCCTATGCTTTTTAAATGGGCATTAAACTTTGCAGTTTTTTAGATTATTGAAGTACTTAGAATTCGAATTCTTTCATGAAATTTTCAATGTATTCTCATTTCGATGCGCTGAATTTTTTGACGTATCTCACTTGTCCGTAGCATTTCTAGTTAAATTCAGCGATTTAAATGACTCGAAATTGAATTTCAATGCTAGTTCAATGGGAAATTCGTCGATAAATAGTAGATTTATGTCCATCCTATCGTACAGACAGACGGACAAAAAGTATGAAAAATGGATGTCTGAGGTTATACCTTTCTAATAAAAAAAGAATTTTTAAGATCGGATGGATAGAACCGATTTTGGAAAAGGGGTATACGGACAGACGGACAGACAGACAGACAGACGGACGGACGGACATCGACCGCATGTCAATACCTACTTTTCTATTTTTTTTAATTCTTCGAATTTAAAAAAAAGAAAAGTAGGCTAAAAATACAGAATATAAAAAACATATGTATTAATAATGGCATATTTTTTAACCAAGGCATCAATATTTCATTATATCAAATCCCGGATAGGAATTTGTTTTCTAGCTTGGTTTATTTTTTCTAAGAAAACTATGCTTAAACTGGGGTTTGTAAGTACAATTACAATGCAATATCAAGATTAACAAATAATTTGAAAGCGGTTTAAAATTATGAATACCAGAAAAAAAATCAGAATTTATCTGTGATTAATTTTTTTATTATTTAATAAGTTCAGAAGTTGTTAAATTAATTCCCACTATACGAAAGCATTATAAGTCAATTCACTTTTTTAAATTTAAAAAAATTTAAATTTTTTTCACGAAAAAAATATTTCTAAATATTTTAAGATTATACTTTGTGCCAATATAAAGAACAAAATAAACCACGCATGTGAAACCACCCAAATGCCATATTATCAAGAATCATGCCAGTCTTACTTCGTACTGTAGATAGGGTGACTCAAGCATAAATCATTTGACAATTTCGTAATGTGTGCGAGGGCCCACTAAATTAAATTAGCCCATCTTTCCTAGATAGAACAGCCACCACTATTCATTCCATAACCACACAGCCGTTGCCATTCTGCTGTGATAAATTTCTCGACCAGAATATTGATAGTCCTTCAGATTAAAACAGTGCTTTCGCGGACTCTGTGTTGAGTAATGTGCTCTTTATAAGGCATATTAGTTTTAGATTTATGTTATGCAAAAAATAAGTTGTTTTAGAGCGAGAGTTTAAAAAAAAATATATGAAATATGATACATGTTTTTGAGTTTTTTCTCTCAAATATACTATAAAAGCCCATTCTTAAGTACAACTGATAGTGTTTAGTTAGTTAAAAAACAAACCGATTAATAACTATGTTGTTATAAAACTCCATGCTACTTTAGTTCTTACTTTGAGGGTAACATTAATGAAAATTTGTTGGACAAAAAATTTTGAAAGCATCAAGGGTATTTATAATTTTGCTAAAAAACACACAACGAGGTAGCTTTTTGGTTGGCCTTTGCAGACTCGGCATTTTCCTCAGAATTGAAAACCATTACTATTTCTTTGTGGAACCATCTAGGCAGCTCTAGTTACCAATTTTGATTTTCAAATTAAAATTAAGCTGAGCTCTCTGTGGATGTTAAAGTGTGCCGAAATTTAATTTTTCCAAGAGATCTTCAAGCGCCAAATCTTTTATACTATAATACGAGGAATTGGTGCCAAGTCGAAAATCGCCCCAGAATTAATAAACTCCGGTAAACTAGGGGGTCTGGGGTTTTTGGCCACGACGAATCGATTGGCACAGGTTTTGAAGCGCTACGGTCAAGCAGTTCGGAGTTACAGATAGGATATTTTCAAACTTCATTAGTTCGCCATAATGGCTACTTTCCGGATGCCATCTGCTAAAGCTATAAGCCTCTGCTTAAGCTATAAATGTTTAGTTAATATTTTGATTTTTCAAATTTAAATAAATTCAACCTCGCTTTAAACTTAATTGAGTTTTACAGAAATGGTAACATGAATATTTTTTTAGTTCCAATCAGCAGACGATTTTAGTTCTATTCTGTTCATTGGCGATTTTTGGCGATCTTGAAAATTTAACGTATGGTTGCTATACCTATCGAGTTGAATGAAGTATGAAATAAAATGTTTACCACATTTCGACATTTTCGTTGCTTTTCAACGAAACGCGAATTATCAATTACATTTAATTTCCTATGACTTTTAAAACTTTACCTTTGTATAGAATAGTTCCCTTTCCAAACTGTAACTTTGTTTACAATGGTGCACTTTAACTAACGTGACCAGACGTTCCGCTTTTGGCGGGACAGTCCCGCTTTTTGTGTTACTGTCCCGCAATGCCCCGAAAAACGAGGAAATTGTAAATAAAATAGACTTTTTTTTATGAATAATCGTTGTAAAACGCTATGACGTCTTTAGAAATTGTTAAATGAAGTTAGTCATCAACAAATTGGTGGAGTATGGTTTCTGTTTGCCTGGAACCACTTCTGCTGTTGAACGCGCCTTCCTTATCTTTCTTATACCAAGTGTGTAATTGTGTGAAGGGACTATTATGTGCATAAAAAAATACTTACAAAATACACCGGGGGTGGGGGGGGGGGGTGATGGAGTGTCCCACTTTTTGATTTTGAAAATCTGGTCACATTAACTTTAACTGGTTATCTTTTCAAAAATGGTTTCACAAATTTTCTTATGGTATGTATTGTTTTGATAAATGACAATTGAAAATTTAAATCTTCGAGTTAGCTTCGATACCTGTTTTTTCCGAGCAGAGCTCGGTCACCCGCTGACTACTTAAGGGATCTTTTACATGCCGCATAATTATATGGCATGCGTGCCCACGGTTTTTAACTCAGCAGCGGTTTTTTTTTTTTGGTGTGCTAAAAACTGTTTTAATTACAAATAAAAGTATTAAAAGTTTAGAAGCATTCAATTAAATTAATTTAAAGTTAAAATATGACTTTGAGGGGGGTTCGGTATGTTGCATATCGGTTATGTTAAATTGGCCAATTGCAATGTACCTTTTCACAATAACTACTGATCAGATCATCTTAAAATTTCCTCTGTTTATTATACCAACCTTATACATTAATCTGAGGTTAAAAGTTTTTTGTAAATAACTGTTAGATTTTTTTTATTAAAATAAGTTTTAAAGTACCCCAAAAATCATGAAATTTTTCACTTTTTTGCCCCATAATTTTTTTTTTCACTTTAGTTTTATAAAAATTTATAACCTCAGATTAATCTATACTATGTATTACATCATATAAAAAAAGTGTACGAGAAAACATAGCATAGTTTTTGAGAAAAGGTACATCGAAGTTCAAAAAATCAAGTTATGAGAAAAACGAGTTTAAAGTTTTTATTGTTTACCCATTTCCTTACGAAGCCATGACATTAAAATGGCTTTTAATGTCAAAAATATTTTTTCAACCGTCTTGATACTTTGTGACATTATTAATAAAGGTTGTAATAGTATTTTAAGCCAATAATTATTGTTTTGATTTTTTCACCGATTTTTGGGTACTGAACCCCCTTAAGTAAAAAGGGAAAGTCTAACGCTATTTAAAACAACAGAACTGACTTTTAAAATGTTATGAGTACATTGTTACTTGATCTTTTCAAATAACCATTAACGATGAACAAGGAGTTACTTTTATTCACATTCTATCTTGGATATTAAGAATAGAGATGTGAGGTGACAAGAAAAGTTTTTATCGGATCTAAGACAGACTAGTGAAGAATTTTATGCTACGTTTAGATTAAGGTTACACCCAAAATATCATAGAATATTCAAATTGACGAACCTCGATTTTTGCTAAATTATACACCACGTAAAACCTTGCACTTGAAAAGATTAGTTACTAAATATGGTTAGGTAATGGGCTTGTTTCACGTGGGATCTGGCAACAGCTCTGCGGACTTGTTTTCAGTTTTCTCAGAATAAGTTATTTTAGTTCTTATTTTTTTAAAAATTACAACATCTTGATGTGCCGTTGGTTGTTTTAATCATTTATCAAGGAAAAGTTGCATGGAAAGAAGTTGGAATTTAAAAGAAAAATACAACTAAAATCTTCTTAGAAAACTCAATTTGGAATACCAATGCAAACGTAATTCGTGAAAAATTAAACCAAGACAAAGAAAATTTTATCGAAACAAATACATATTCAATTTTTGCTACGTTACTGATAATTAGATATTTATTAAACTAGATTCAAAATTTCATGTAATCATACACAGAGGCTTGGTAAGCAGTTCCAATCATCCGTGTATGATAATGTTAAGATTTGTCCACTTAAATGCGTTTAGTACCACCTTAATGGATATGTTTTAGGTCTTGAGTGCCAACATAAATGTTAAATGAAAAAGTGTTTCGATATCCTTTATTGGGGAATACGTGTCTTGCTTAAACAGTGAACTAATATGAACAACAAAAGAAAAATGCGGGAATGAACGATTGAAGAAATAAGTTATCTAAAACAAAGCCTATTATTGTAGAAAATCCTAAAAGTTCGGTTAAATTTCATATCTTAATTATAAACCTTATTGCTTGTAGATTTGAACACTCTAAGCAATAATTAGAGTTGTTAGCAAAATCCAATAATAAATATTTAATGATTTTATCACGTGTTTTTACAAAATATAATTATGGTGATTACGTTATGGATTTTAATAAACGTTTACATCTTGCAATTTCTTAATTTAATCAAAATAAAGTTACTAACTGCAATAAGATAAAACAAAATATAAAAAGTTAATGTTTTTAAGAAACGCCATATGTTGTGGTAGAAATGGAAGAAGATTCTTCGGAGCAAAGCAATTACAAACAAACGAGAAAATGGAAGTGAAGTGAAAAAATACTGCCAAACGATATTTGCGCGCTCATGTATAAGAATGCTAGAAGAAAGTTTGATGTTCCATGAAAAAACGATTAGTTTTTTTTTTTATATCGTCTGCTGCAGTATTTAAATACGACGAATGGTCGAAATTCAATTTAGGTTCTCCTGATGGCAACAAGAAATTTTTTGAGCTCATTACAGTCTCGAAGAAGAAAAGAAAGTGAAAATAGAATAAATTCTGGAAACATTTAAGAGGAGAACAAATTAGTTTTGTTTCTTTTTCCTTTGGAATTTTATTGTTTTTATTTAAATATTCTCGTTAAATGCGCTTTTTCACCTCTCGAAGTAGATAGAATTTCCGTCTCTAGACCAAATTGAAAAGTTTTTTTTTGTTCCAAAAAATAAATTCCCATAGATGAAATTCGTGACTTATTATGGAAATGTATTTTAGCTTCTCTGGGATATCGCATTAATCAAGTCACTTACAGTCAAGTAATTTAGCGAAAGAATAAGAAAAAAGAATATTTTTCTCCTATTCTATGTAAAAATTTTATGAAAGCTCTTTAGGTAACGGTGCTTTTTTTTTTCTTATATTTTAAATTAACTTTTGGTTTAAAAGGACGCCCTAAGTAATTACTATTAGAATACATTGTTTATAGTTTTAATTACTTAAATACCTTACGTACCTTTTTTATTTCAAAAATTGTTGAGACAAGTATTTCTCTTTTTAAAAGGTTTGTACAACTTTGCATAAAAATAATATTTTATCAAGTGCTGCATTTTTTTTTTAAAAAAGTAAATTTTATGCTTTAAGTTAAACTTTTTAATCTTTTGTTAAAGTTTTCGTGGTACGGGATCTTTTTTTCCGCTTAAGCTATTAAAGCAAAGTAAAACAAAGATTATAAGTTTTAGAAGATACATTTTTACAATATTTCTTTGCAATTTTTATAAGTCATAAAATTATTTCTGTTAACGTTAAAAATAAAAACAAAGTACTCATTTGTAGTTATATACATTAGATTTTTGTACCATTTGTAGAAAGTACTTATCAGCAAATAATTTGATATAAATTGATTTACATGCGCAAGTTTTCCAATAAAAGATATTTCGTAAAAAAAAATTAAAGTCTTCTATATCTTTGGCTATAGCCACGTAGCAATATAAAACCCCTTGCATCTGCATTTGGCTGTCAAAATCTGTTTATATATAGAATAATAGATTAGTCTAACCGATAATTTTTCAAGCATCTAAACATTACAAAAAAAAAGCAAGACAAAAGCCTAAAATCCATTCGGAATACGGATGATGTCCAGGGTTTCCAATGGACGACATTAATGAATCTACATAAGTGTGAAGTTTACATTTTTGTATAAAAATACATATTAAAAATATCTATATTTGATACTACAATAACAATATATGATGTGTTAAAGCTCCTAATGGAGGCTAGAAATTGGCAGCCGGAAACGATTACACTACATTAGATACTACAATAACAATATATGATGTGTTAAAGCTCCTATTGGAGGCTAGAAATAGGCAGCCGGAAACGATAACACTACACTACCACACCAACAATATATGCAAATTAAGCACTACATAATTGTCTTACTATCACTGCTTGTTCCAAAACAAATATCTTTAAAAGGGGTGGCTATATGAGTAATTAATAAATAAAATTGTAAAAATTACAGAAACAAATATTTTTTGTTGATTTGAAGTGACAATACTGCCGTGGGCAGGTAAACTGCAGTAACTTCCATTGGGCTGGTAAACTGCAGTAACTTACATTGGGAAGGCAAACGGCAGTAACTTCCATTGGGCTGGTAAACTACAGTAACTTCCATTGGGCTGGTAAACGGCGGTAACTTCCATTGGGCTGGTAAACTGCAGTAACTTCCATTGGGCTGGTAAACTGCAGTAACTTCCATTGGGAAGGTAAACAGCAGTAACTTGGACCATTGTTGCAAACACTTAATTGTTCAAAACTTTACGAAAACAAACTGAGAAAAAAAGTATTTCAGAGCAACAATGGTGCAACTCATTGTTGCAATTACTACAGTTTACCTGCCCACGGCAGAATACATGTATATCTGAAGGTATGCCATTTTGCAAATTATCCGCGGCTGCCTATTTCTAGCCTTGATTAGGAGCTTTAGCACATCATATATTGTTATTGCAGCATCAAATATAGATATTTTCAATATGTATGTTTATACAAAAATATAAACTTAAATTTAATGGATATTTACTTCTAAATTTAATTTATATTTACTTCTAAACGTTATAAAACTGCAAACAAATTACTGATAGTAGTTATTGAGATTTTTTAGGCCGAAATCTTTAACTAATACTTACCTCTTTCGAAATTCCCATTTTGGCTACTTCTAACATCAAACTTACAGCCAAAAACTTTCCCAAAAGATTATTTTATCAAAAATAAAGTATATGATTGATGGGGAACCTCCGCCTATGACTTTATCATAGAATAAAAGGGGATGGGAGCTAAAAGAGACTTATATAATTATGATTATCCCTAAAAATAAATCCCAGTTTCTAGAGGAATCGAGGGGGTATGAAATACGCTCTTTTTGAACGACAACTGTTCACCGTTTTTATTTAATATCTATTTTTATAAAGGTAGAGTAGGGTATGGTATGGCACATATATATTCCAGCTTGTGTGCTTGTTCAGAGAACCGCTTATAAGCTTTCACCAAGTGGGACAGACACAGAAAGAATTTTTAAAATCACAAAGAAATGAATAACACATAGACAAATAACAACATTTATTGACGGTCCCAAACATCCATGCCTGACCGGGATTCGAACTTGACCCCGGCAGCTCCAAAAGCTAGCGTCCTAACGATTGCACCATGTGGCATTTTTATAAAGGGTTAGCTCAGTGGCTGTAAGGTACTACGTGCCTACCTTATAAGCCCAAGATTCCCGGTTCAATCCCCTGCTCAGTCGGTAGATTTTCAGGATGGGAAGAGGATCGGCATGCATGTGATATGATTTTGGTGCATGTAAAAGATCCCTTGAAGACCCATTTGGCTTGGATTATGTCGTTAAAATTAAAAATATCAGCATACTTTAACATCCACACAGAGTTCAGATTCATAGCAATCTAAGTGTAATAAATTTGTAGAGGAATCCTCCAAGATAGTGCCACAAAAAATGACTCTCAGTTCTTAGCATATGTTTAGTCTGCAAAAAGCTTATCCACCAAAACGCAGTCCCGTTTGAAAATAATTAGATATTTAAAGTAAGAAGTCTTGGCTGAATGATTAACATATCAACGCCCAGCTAAAACTATAACAGATACACACTTTGGTTGGTTGGTTGGTTGGTAGACATATGTTTTTAGGCTTTTATGCTTGGTCAGAGTCCCGCTTATAAACCTTTGTCAAGTAAGACAGACATAACACACACATACGCGACGGATGCTGCCATCTACCGTGCGCAACCTCCACAATTTAGACATGTCCCTACACACTTTGGTAATTTGTTGTTGTTTTTTTTAGAAGTTTCCAGGGTTGCCTGTTTGGATTTCACAAATCAACCACTTTGCCTGTCCACAGCTACGTGAATTTTAACCCCTTCCTCGTTCAATTCTAAGATAGTACCAAGTGACATAAGATCAAATGGTGGCCTAACTAAGGCATCTGGTTACCTTATCTAACATAGAACAAACGTTCGATGTTTTTGGAGAAGTAACAAATGTACTCATCCACCAGCCAACATAATGCTTGCTTGTGTGTGTTTAGGGATCTCCTTATTAAGTAGCAACCAACGAAAACCACAAATAAGTTATTTTCTTTCATTTTCCCGCATGGGGATATCTTGTGGGATAAAGAGAGACGAAAAAGACGCGTTGAAATAAATGATAAATGGCCACAACAGTGTGTTGGGTAACTATTATTGATGGATTTGAGGGTCTTAAAGAAATGATTCTTCCTCCTTTATTTCTTAAAAAGGAACTGTTATCTCTCTGCGAGAGTCGTAGAGTTAAGAAAAAGATGGAGGTGCTTGGCGAGAAACAAAGTAAGAGTCACCAAGTAACCCTAGTAAGCCCAAACAAACCGCGCCCAGTCGGTTAGGCACTCGCCTAGCATGCGGAAGGTGTTCGGGTCCGGGCATCACCAAAAATAACTGCCGACCTATAAACGGCCCGTGCAGTCAAAAATGTCCGACGAATAATACCCCGTGTAAGGGAGTGCACGTTAAATATCCTTCAAAGTCCTAACACTGCGTACGATGTTGCCCTTAACGGTTGCGTTGGGTGCCTATTCAGGTATCGGCTGTGGTTCGAAAATACGACGCCTTTCGCCAATAGCCCTCGTGTAGCTTTAGTGCGACGATAATTCAAACCTAACCTAACCCAAACAAACCGCTTATTCACCGTTAGCTCAATGAATATGCATCATTTTATTGTATGTGTTTTTAATGCAGTAATTAAAAATCAAACAAACAACTATTTGCGCAATTGTAGAAATCTAAATTTACACTCGAGAAGTTAGTAATTTCCTTTACATGTAAGAAAATGCATTGTAATTATGTTGTTGCTGATCCCCGTTGCCCAGCAGACCTTGACGGGATCTATGATATTGCACACTCTCAAGAAATCAATAACCAATCATGGTCGCTCCAGAAGATATTCTTTATCGAGTTCTAAGCACTCAAGGATGCGCTCCGGAGTGGCTTGGCCTTTGGAACACTTGGTACAATTCAGGAATTTCTTTTCCTTGTTGGTATATGTTAATGTGCTTAGGTGGTCACTACGAAATCATCTTAGTTTGTTCTTGTCTGCTGCCCAGAAGGGATATAGATTTTGTAATTATAGTTTTTACTAATGTCAGAAATCTCCTTGTCGATGTGGTAAGCCCATGTAAACTCTATCTTAAAATAGCGCCAAATACTTCGCCGAGAGCGTTTGTTTGGGCTTACTACAAAGCGATGAATGGCTTCACTTGGCGAAACAGTTTTCGTATTGGTTTTTGTCCGGTTTCACTTCCACTTTCTTCTTAATTCTATGGTGGAATTATTCTTTTGAGGATTTTCCGGGTTGTGATTTGGACACTAGAATGGGGATAGAAAATCCTCATATACGGAGGGATATAGTTGGAAAATGGGTGTTTTTCATTTTTTGCGGATGTTAAATTTTAATTTGCATTAATATAAAAGTTTTGGAAATATAAATAACACAAGCGCAATCAATTTCAGGAGTTGAATAGGCAATAATTGATAACGGTGGCAGTTTTAATGTTCTGGGGTAAACTTTTGAAGAATGGAAATAAATCTACGTAGTTCCGAAGCACATAAATTATCTTGAATTATAGTAATTTTGGAGAAAACTCGAGATTACAAATGTTTTGATATTGAAATGAGGGAATCAATTTACTTTATATGTCAACGACTTATGTATCTAGTTGTATAACGTTGAGTTTTTTTCGTGTAAATTAATTTTGATACGTATGGATAAACTATATGAAGAATATTTGATTAATGTTTGAGTCTTTATATCCTAAATAACTCTTTTAAACAATGTTTATTTTTCCCTCAATAGAAACGGTTAATGTTAGTACAATCTAGTTCGATAAATAAGTAATGATACTTAAATCCATGAGCATTAAGTTCACTTGAAGTAATTACAAAATTTTTAGACAGAAATAAGTGGCAACAATATGGAGTGGAATATGGTAACGACAACAGAAAGGTAATCGGGTGGAACGGCTTTCGTTTATAACAAATAGTTATTACTATAATATATACTATATTATATATTATGTTATATTATATAGTTTATATATTATAGTTATTACTATTATGCGAATTAAACCGTTTTGGTTAAATAAACAAAACATAATCTTACCAGATATAAATCATAATCTTACAAGTTATAAGTCATAGTATGGTAGGTACATATATATTCCAGCTTGTGTGCTTGTTCATAGAACCGCTTATAAGCTTTCGTCAAATGGGACAGACAGAAAGAATTTTTACAGTCACAAAGAAAGGAACAACACCATTTATTGACGGTCACAAACATCCATGCTTGAAAGGGATTCGAACCCAACCCCAGCAGTACCAAAAGCTAGCATAAGTCATAACATTGTACAAAATACAACTCATAATATTACTAGTTACAGATCCTAATCTTACTAGTTACAGATCATAATCTTACAAGTTAAATATTTTGTGGAAATTTAAATCTCTTCAATTTTAACGTCAAAATCAATATTTTAACTACCGTAAGTCCAAATATTTCTCCACCATTATCGTTGCAGTTAAACAAATATTCGAATTTATCTATTTTCACAATCAACTTTCAAATGAAAATCTTACTAAATCCTTAAACTAACACAAAACCTTTCACAAAACAAAATTGCTTAACAAAAACAAAAAAAGACTACTCGAAGACTTACATTAATTAATTACCGTAAACAAACTGGCATAAAAATTGCACAAATGAAGCAACCCAAATGATTAATAGTTCTCGTAGTCGTTTAACATTTAACGATTACCTTTATCCTAAATGAAGTATTTATACGACGAGCCTTTGTTAATTTTGGGGGTAAGAGATCGATTGAAGTACTTGGAAATAAATTGTTCTCTTTTTATTATTATTTTAACGCTCCAGGCTGAATCGAAAATTCTCTCGTAAAAGTTTTGTTTTCTTGCCCTGGAAGTTTAGTCTCTGTTTATTCAGAAAGTTAAGAAGTTAATTTTTTTCAAATGCTATTTCTTTTAAATAAATAGTGTGGGTTTAGTGAAATAAGAGTTGAAATATTTTTTTTGTTACTTAATTATTGAAATTTAATTATTCAAACTTAAACTTATTTATTCGCTTTAGTGAATTTAATAGCAAAAATTTGAATAACACTGAGGCGTATATTTGAAATTCCCAAAGTGTGGCACAGCAAACTAATTGCCTTATCAAGGGGAAAAGAGCCCGATGACTTATGACTTTCTTGGTGGGGGGGCAAGATCGCCAAGCACTGCGACTTTAAGTCGATTGTACTAAGCCCCAGAAATGACGCAAGCACAAGAGACACACAAAGAAAGAGACGACACAAACACATAGACAAATAACAACATTTATTGACAGTCACAAACATCCATGCCTGACCGGGATTCGAACCCGACCCCAGCAGCTCCAAAGGCTAGAATCTTAACGAGTGTGCCACCGGGGCGGCAAAGAGCCCGATAGACCACATGTTCCCAAACCAAAGTTCCTCTGTGTCAATACAATTGAAAGAAGTATTTTCTAAGCCACATTTCTGCGGCCGCATTAAATATTTTTACGCACGTTTTTTTATATGATAAATGTAACTGCCGCCTCGGTGGCCGAATGGTTAGTGTACTAGCCTTTGGAACTGCTGAGGTCGGGTTCGAATCCCGATCAGGCATGGATGTTTGTGACAGTCAATAAATGTTTGTTATTTGTCTATGTGTTATTCATTTCTTTGTGACGGTTAAATTTCTTTCTGTGTCTGTCCCACTTGACGAAAGCTTATAAGCGGTTCCATGAACAAGCACACAAGCTGGAATATATATGTATCATACCATACCATACCATGTAATTGACTTACAGGTCTCTATAATCCCACAATTAAAAATTGGTACGAATATTTTGTGTAAAAATATTTATGAATTTTTTTTAAAAAAAATTGATTTTGTATTAAAAAACCATGTATATAAGTTAGCTACATTTATCACATAAAAATTTTAACCCGCGTTCATTTGGGCTCATTAGTCTTACGTAAAGTTTATTTAAATCGTATCTAAGGGAAACAACGAACATAGTTACATTTCCAAGGTAACTGCGATCTCTCAAGGGCTAATTTAAAATAAACAACTGTTAAATTATAAGTTTTATTAGAAAGAATATCATTAAAACAAAAATTTGAACCTGACATTTTATAAAATTAAAAAAAAATAGTTAGAATGCGTCCGTTGTTTGCATTTATTGCTAGAAGCGAAAAAATCAGCTAAAGTATTAAATTGACTATTAAATAATATAGCTTATTTATTAATATCGCGATACGTATAACTACAGCTATTGTTACAAAAGTAGTAATCATATAACAACTCTATGGAAAAACAGGTGTCCACATAGGATGATTATTGCAATAGTTTATTTATTATTTTAAATAATAGAATTTTTCCCATTATTTCTAACTTTTACTAAAAAAAACCCATTGTTTTAGGTTAAGTATTGAAAAAAGCTTGTCACAATATTATTTTTTTACTTTATATTCAATATCAAAACTTTCCCTTGACTCTGTCCCAATCTATACAAAACAGGACCACATAAAATATTTAACCAAAAACACATCTTACGCTCTGTCACATTCTAGTAACTTCTAATACACCAAAACATTCCCTTCCCCTCTAAACTTCATTTCACATACATTTCTCTAAAACCATCCCCCGGAATAAAACGTGACGTAATTCAATAACTCGAACACCATCGGCCAATGAGATAACCCCAAACGACACGATAAAAATGGAACAAAGGATGATCAGTTGGCGGGAAAACCGATCTTTTGTTTGATGAAGAACTCATTGCGGTTGACACGGAGAGCTTGATCGATATTATTGCACCGACTACGGACGGCACCGTTGACGTTGGATTTTTGAGTAGCAGTTTATGTTGCTGCTATTTTAGAAAAGAAATGTAGGGGCTGGGGAGAACAGTCGGTTAAGCACTCGCTTAGCATGCGGAAGGTCCCAGGTTCGGGTCCGGGCATTGCTAAAATAGCTGCCGTCCTATAAACGGCCCGTGCAGCCAAAAATGTCCGATGAATAATACGCCGTGTAAGGGAGTGCACGTTAAATATCCTTCAAAGTCCTAACGCTGCGTACGATGTCGCCCTTAACGGTTGAGTTGGGTGCCTATTCAGGTGTTGGCTCGTCACCTGGCTGTGGTTCTAAAATACGACGCCCGTCGCCAATAGCCCTCGTGTAGCTCTAGGGCGACGATAGTTTGTGGCGTACGCCTGAACTTTAACTGTAACTACTTATCCGGACCTGTGACTGTGACCATTGTATTTTGTATAAAAACAGCACGCGCAAATTCATTGTCGCGCACACCCCTTTTGGGTTATTTGTTATTATTTACTTTCTGTATCTTCTGTTGTGCCGCGGTTAATTTCTAATATGATTTTATGTGTTCATCAAGTTTTATAAGTTAAGTTTGTTGTTATTTAATAAATTTGTTATTGTTATAACTAGTTTTGATTACTTAGCATGACTTGGTGAACCACAAGTTCAAACCTAACCTAACCGAAGAAAAGCAATCTTCTTTCAGCAGGCCCTGATCTCCCATTAGGTAGTTAGGTAGGTTTGAATTATAGTCGCACTAGAGCTGCAGAGGGCTTTTGGCGACGGGCGTCGTATTTCAGAACCACGGTCGAGTGACGAGCTGACACATGAATAGGCACCCAACGCAACCGTTAAGGGCGACATCGTAGACAGCGTTAGGATTTGAAGGATATTTAATGCGCGGGCAGTTTATAGGGGGCAGTTTATAGGTCGGTCGTTATGTTGTCGATGACCATACCCGAACCTGGGACCTTTCGCATGCTAGGCGAGTGCTTGACCGACTCATTAGGCCTGTAAGGCTCGAGATTATGGCCCTGAAATCTTAAGGGACACAAGTATTAGTTGTCTTCATTTACAATTTTGTTGCTTTCGAAAATTTCAGCCAATTTTTGGCTGTGCATTATCCGTAAAGCCAGGAAACTAAATTTAAAATGAGTTAATTTAATGATTGTTTTCAATTTTTTAAGCTGTAGCGCTTGATTTTGATTCAGACATTGAGCATTATACGAACAATCATACACGAAAGTCTCCACTTCTTTCAAAGTTACCCTGGCCTACAAAATTTTATGACCAACAATTTTCCTAAGTACTATTTTTCTTTCAAATGAATATAGCCGGTTTATATGAGATTTAGTTAGAGTCCAGATGTTGATTAATTGAATGAAAGAGCGTCCCGTTGCTATTTATAGCTAGCCCCTTAGTAGACCTTTAAGGGGGAATAGTACCGAGAATCGGCTTCTCAAGCGAGGGCTTCTCTCAATGTTAATCCTATGGGGAAAAAATAAAAAGTGTGCCACATTTCTCCGGCTGTATTGAATATTTTTACAAACGGTTTTTTTATATGATACATGCAGTTGATTTGCCGGTCTCTATCTTTTCACTTTTTTGAAATTGGTTAAAATAATTTTTTGATTATTAATAAATCATTTTAAAATATGAACTAGGTCGAAATTTGAAAAACTGAAAAGATAGAGACGTAGAACTTTAAATTTCCTTCGCATTAAAAAAAAAAAGTTCGCAATTATTTGCATTTTTAGGGTAGAAAAGTGGCAGCGAAATTATGAAATTTTCAATATCCAGTCTTATCCAGGAAGTAGCGCCCCCTAGGAGTAGAAATTAAGCTCCTCCCCCTAAAGTTAGCTCCTCCCCTTTTAGTTAAAGATGCTGAAACTCAGATAAGATAAGGTACGTGTAGTTCAATTTCAAGAGTCTGCGAATTTTAACTTCTGCTCCGTAAGCTAAAGTTTCAATTCATTGTGTGTTTTTGGACGCCGATTTCGAAAATACAAATGGATTTTTTACTATAGCGTCCAGTTTAAAAGTTTTTTTTAAAAAATTAAGTGGCATTGATTCATTCTATTGGATTCTAATTCTTAATTAGTAAAAAAAAATCTTTTTTAATTTCTTCCAAATGATTTATTTGAAAGAGTTTGAAATATGCTTTGGGGACTTGAAGTTCAGAAAAAGGCATTACAAAGTGTGAACAATTGCACAAATTTTGACTTGTATATTTTTGTTGAAATATTAATTTAAGTTAAAATCCGAAAAACATGTACTTCTTGAAGTTTTTGTTGTAAAATTTACCATTTCTTTCAAAAAGGATTTTTGCATAACGTTTTAAATCTGTTTTGGCATTAGGTAGCAGTATTGGCGTGTTTTATATTAGGTAACTTTTTCAGTTTTTCATTTTTGATCTTCCGCGATTTTAATTAATGATTCGGCTCCACTCTCAATGCGAGGTCTTGTTGTGTTCTAATATAGTTTAGTTTTAGGTTTGAATGATCGTCGCACTAGAGCTACACGAGTGCTATTGGCGACGGGCGTCGTATTTTAGAACCACAGTCAGGTGACGAGCCAGCACCTGAGTAGGCACCCAACGCAACCGTTAAGGGCGACATCGTACGCAGCGTTAGGACTTTGAAGGATATTTAACGTGCACTCCCTTACACGGGGTATTATTCGTCGGACATTTTTTGCTGCACGGGCCGTTTATCGGTCGGCAGCTACTTTTTGGCGATGCCCGGACCCGAACCTGGGACTTTCCGTATGCTAAGCGTGTGCTCAACCGACTGGGCTCCCCAGCCCCTCTAATATAGTTTAGTAAAGTTAGTTTGAAATATCTTCGCACTAGAGCTATATGATGGCTATTGGCGACGGGCGTCGTAGTTTACAACCGCGGTCAAGTAACGAGTCGACATCAGGGTATGCACCCAATGCAACTGTTCAGGGAGCCATCGTACGCAGTGTTGGGACTAATAAGAATATTTAGCGGGCATTCCCAATGCAAGGGGTATTATTCGTCGGACATTTTTCTTCACGGACGATTTATAGGTCGGCGGTTGATTTGGCGATGCCCGGACCGAACCTGGGACCTTTCACGTTTAAGGCAAAAAAAAAAAAATGCCTTAACCGACTGATCTGTTCTGTCTTCTTTATGTGCATAATTTTCTTATTCCTGTAATTTATTAAACCTTTATCGCTGCATACTCGGCATACCGAATACCCCGTATAAATCCCAACCAGTAGTTTCCGCGTTCGAATCCCGGTTGGTAAGCGCATGGATGATTGACTTGTCAATACAATGTTAGGTTAGGTAAGGTTTGAATTATCGTCGCACTAGAGCTACACGAGGGCTATTGGAGAACGGGCATCGTATTTTGGAACTACAGTCAGGTGACGAGCCATCACTTGAATAGGCACCCAACGCAACCGCTAAGGGCGACATCGTACTCAGCGTTCAATACAATGTTAATTGTCTACATGTTGGTCTTAATTTGTGTAAAAAGATGTCCATCCTCTCCGGACGCTCTGGTAACATTCTTCCATAGGATATCCATGATCACAACAACAGCATTAAACCTTATTAGTTTCAATTAGATTAAATTTTCCCTAACTCCTAGAAGATAGCTAATTATTCGAGGTAGCATCCTTCAAATCCAGATTGCCGAATTATTTTCAAAGAAAACTGCAATTTGGTTGTTTTAGATTATATAAGTTTCCAGTTTTCATTTTTGTCCATCGTGATTTTATTGGTTGTTTCAATTTTACTCTAAATGCTCGATAAAAATCGCAGATATTTAGTAATGGGAATTTATTCTAAAGTGTCTTCCATTTTGAGTTTGAAACAAGCATGAGAGGATTCACTAAAGAAACCACGTTATTGGCGCAAATAGTTTATTTGTTGCTGTACAAATTATACAAGTTTCGGCTCGTCTTCTTCAGAAAAACACTACACAACTATAATAGTGCCTCTTATAAAAAAAAAGATTTTAATTTTTTTCAAAAACTTCATTTTATTTAAGACAGTTTTTCTTTACAAAATTGGAAATTTTTTAATCGTTACGTCTCGATCCTCATGTTGGCGCATACCCTTCCTTCCCCCTCTGAGCGTGCCGCTATTCAGGTATTGGCTCGTCACTTGACTGTGGTTCTAAAACACGACGCCCGTCGCCAATAGCCCTCGTGTAGCTCTAGTGCGACGATAATTCAAACCTAACCTAACCTGAGCGTGCCGTAATTTATGTACGTCCCCTTATCGAAAAATTTAATATTTTGAAGCATATTCAATATATTTACTTTCAACGATCTTTCAATATTACTTTTATGATGTGGTTTTTTAATCTATCAATAACATTTGTTATAATTTTCAAAAAAGGATACGAATGAATTTTGAAAAATACAGTTTTGTCAAACATATAATTTTTTTTGTTCTGAAAAATAATCGTATGATAATTTATGTAAATATATACATCGTAATAAAATGTAAGTTTTTAAAGAAAATTGTGTGGAATATTTTTGAGAAGAAAAAATAAGGCATTAAAATGTTTAAAGGTTTTAAATTATCATTATTTATTTTTTAAAAAAATAAAATGTGTCAAAAAGTGATGTCTCTCATTTTTGTTATAAGTCAAAAACTTATTTATTGGCTAACAAATATTTAGCATTTTCATAAACAGAAAAATGTATTTAACAAACTGTCTTTTTTGAAGATTTTGTGTAGCAAAAAAAAGAAGTGCCATGCAAGTGCATATTTCATTAAGGGGTCATAGGAGTCTTTAAAATGTGCAAAGAGAGTACTACAAAGTATAGTTTGATCTTTCATGTAATTTTTTTAACTACTCAAAATATAAGTATAATTTTTTTATATGTAATTCTATAAGATTTATTTAATATAAAACAAATTTTAAAATTTCTGAAACTTTAGTCAAAACTAAAATAAATGATATTAAACATAAAGCTATTTGAACACATTGTGATTAGGCTTGCGCGGCAAATTGTGAGGTCAAAATTGAAAAAAACTACCAGGAAAATGACTTTATATTGTACAAATATGTGCAAACAAAGACTTATACCTAAATTCTCAGCTCAATTTTAATTAGAAATTATTTAAAAATAAAATTTTAAATCAAAAATTAAAAAATTTTATTAATTGTTTTAGAAAAAAGTTCCTAAAATAATTTCTAATTAAAATTGAGCTGAGAATTTAGGTATAAGTCTTTGTTTGCACATATTTGTACAATATAAAGTCATTTTCCTGGTAATTTTTTCAATTTTGACCTCACAATTTGCCGCGCAAGCCTAATCACAATGTGTTCAAATAGCTTTATGCTTAATATCATTTATTTTAGTTTTGGCTAAAGTTTCATAAATTTTAAAATTTGTTTTATATTCAATAAATATTGTAGAATTACATATTAAAAAATTCTACTTATATATTGAGTAGTTAAAAAATTACATGAAGGATCAAACTATGCTTTGTAGTACCTTCTTTGCACATTTTTAAGACTCCTATGACCCCTTAAAGCATCAAATAAACCAAGATTAGTATAAAATACATTCTTCTCGCAGGTATAGCTGCAAACAAGTTGAACTGCAAACCCAGAGATCCGATGCCAGGATCGAATATAATCCTTCTATAAATCATAATATCAATCAAATATCTACCGTCTTAGAGAGAGTTTGTGTACATTATATCCATTGCGGTGCAATGTTTCATAGTCTTGCACAATATTACGAATTGGTTCCCAGTCAGATACAAGCATCGTCTTTCTGACGGCATTTTAAAATTACGAGGCACGTCGACAAAATTACACAGATAGATATAACACAATATTTAAATAACTTCTAATATAAATTCTAAAACCGCGTGCAGTCGAACTTCAATTATCAGAAGCATGAATGATTATCACAGGAGTCTTAAAAATGTGCAAAGAAGGTACTACAAAACATAGTTTGATCTTTCATGTCATTTTTTAACTTCTCAATAAATGAGTATAATTTTTTTATATGTAATTCTACAAGATTTATTTATTATAAAACTAGTTTTAAAATGTATGAAACTTTAGCCAAAACTTAAATAAATGATATTAAACATGAAGCTATTTGAACACATTGTGATTAGGCTTGCGCGGCAAATTGTGAGGTCAAATTTGAAAAAATGACCAAGAAAATGACTTTATATTGTACAAATATGTACAAACAAAGACTTACACCTAAATTCTCAGCTCAATTTGAATTAGAAATTATTTTAAGAACTTTTTTCTAAAAAAATTAATAGAAATTTAAAAAAATTTATTTTAAATTTTTTTAAAAATAATTTCTAATTAAAATTGAGCTGAGAATTCAGGTATAAGTCTTTGTTTGCACATATTTGTACAATGTAAAGTCATTTTCTTGGTCATTTTTTCAATTTTGACCTCACAATTCGCCGCGCAAGCCTAATCACAATGAGTTCAAGTAGCTTCATGTTTAATATCATTTATTTTAGTTTTGGCTAAAGTTTCATACTTTTTAAAACTAGTTTTATAATAAATAAATCTTGTAGAATTACATATAAAAAATTATACTCATTTATTGAGTAGTTCAAAAATGACATGAAAGATCAAACTATGTTTTGTAGTTCCTTCTTTGCACATTTTTAAGACTCCTGTGACCCCTTAAAGATCAGGCGTAGCTTTCGTGCGACATTATTCAAATAACCTGCAAAGTGAGTCATCTCGTCTTCTCATAGGGAAAATGGTTGGTTGGTACATGTATTTCCGGGTTGTGTGCTTGATCAGATACCCACCTATAAACCTCGTCAAGTAAGACAGACATAGACAGATTTTTTACTGGCACACAGATAGAGAGGAATTGCACCCAGGGCGACGGCGGGAATTTCTCGAAGGAGGTGTGAGATACGTTGACAAGGGGAGGAGCTTAGGAAAAATAGTTTAAAACTGACCAATCAGCTATTTATAGAAGGATTGAAAAATAAGATGAAAACGTCAATCAATGAATTAAGCATTTTGATTTGCTAGTTTCCGAATTCTCTGAACCTCCCTCTATAGCAGTTCCGATATCTTCACCAGATGTCGCCCTCGGCCACAATGAGTTGCCTGCTCGGTATGATCCCGCCTTAACACATTCACTAAGTCCTGTAGATCCCTGGAGGGTCCATTTGGCTTGGGTTCTCTCGCCAAAATTAAATCTCGACATACTTTAACATCCACAGGGAGCTCATATTCATTGCAATCTGCGCGTCAAAATTGGTAGTGAGTGTCGCCTAGATGGTGCCACAAAAAGTGGCTCTCAGTTCTGGGGAATATGTCAAGTCTGCAAAGGCTTGATTGCCAATGCTGCAGCCCCATTGGAGGAAAAAAAGTGCTCCTAATGTTGCAACCATGGCCAAGGGACGAGGCTGAAAATTAGACTGCCCCCTAAGCAACATTTAGTAACAAAGTACATGTAAGTGGAAGAAGAATATTATACCACTATGCATCAAGCATCACAAGCTTCATTTACAGAAATTACTTTTTGAAAAAAAATTCTGAATTGATTAAGAGGTTTGAAGTTTTAAAAATCCATCCCTACCATCTGGTCTTCACCTTTAAACAGTGTTTTAGCCACTCAAAAAAGAAGTAATAAAAACTTTTATTTTCGTATTTTTACATAAATCTTTTACAAAGATTTACAGAAACTACGCTGAATCAAAATTTCTAATTTGAATTGAAACGAAAATTAGACTTTACCATTTGTAAGGTGTTACGGCATACAACTAATAACAAATACTATCTAACCTTTTTTTACAAATCAAAATATTTAAAACATACTTTCAAAATAAAACCTCTACTACTTCGGCCATAAACACAGAAACTTCTAAACATCAACTGAAAAATTAAAATATTGGTAACTGAATCTTTCGCACATCACTGATCACACAAAACTTTGGCGAAAACACTTAAAACTTCCTCCCATATCATCTTCCGAGAAATCTCCTAACTCCTCTTGACACGCCACCGATAAACAAAACACGAATCAAACATCCTTCAGCAATCCCCTGCCAAAATATTTTCGCACCCTCCCACCCTGCTAAACCCAATTAGGAATTACACTAATTAAGGGGGATATCGCCCTAGTCGAAATTGGGGGAGGAAAATTATATTTGAGTAGTAGTTACTCTTTGATTCTGTTTGGTTGAATATCGATCAATCTTTCAATTAAAGTTCCGAAATATGTTTTCCATTAAGAGGTATAGATATTTTGGTAGGGTAGGGTAGGGTATTTTACATATATATTCCGACTTGTGTGCTTGCTCAGTGAGCCGCTTATAACTCTTCGTCAAGTAAGACAGACACAGAAAGAGTTTTTACTGTCACAAAGAGAGGAAATACACCCAGGGCGAAGGCAGGAATCGAACCCGCGCCCGTTACAGCACGCAGACTGCTGGCCTGCGATGCTTACCACTCGGCCATCCGGGCCCCAGATATTTTGGTTTTGAAGCCTTGATTTTTAAAATTATTTCTTCATCATTTAATTAAATTTTAAAAAAAGAGTTTCTAAAAGTTAAGCCAGCCATGTCAACATCATTGTTTATCTACTGAGTATTAACGGATGGTTGGTTGCATATTACAATATTATTTTTTTATACTATGCATCCTTTTAAAATTATTTTAAAAAATAATAATGGCATAATATATATGGGAATGAAAAACCATTTTCAATTGAAAAATAGCCCCAATAAAATAGTTTGTTCAAATATGTTTCTCTACTCCTCAGGATCTTAAAAAAAATCATGTTTTATAAAGACAAACTTTTTTGAAGATGTTTGTGTAGTAGTGTAAAAAAAGTATTTTTTTATATTATTTGCAGCAGGGTTAAATTGTTTTTGAACTTGATATAAGAAAATAGAATGTATAAGGATGACTTGGCATAAATTAGTTGTTTTGTAAAAAACATTTTTAATTCTTAAAAGTTAGTGACAATTATTTACCCCGAAGAAAGAGTGACCCATAATTCCCTCATGTGATCCTATTGATTTATTATCTTTCCAATTTATTTTAACTATATCTATTACAATTTTCTAAGGTTAAAAAACATGTTTATCATAATAAATCGTTGTTATAAAGATAAAAATTTCAAACTTATTGTTCTATCCTTCAATTAAATTCTCTCTGACAAAAAATAAGTATCTAATGATTAAACAAGTCATGGCAATTCCATTGTTTAAGTAACTCCATTGTTTTAGTAACGTACAGTAGATTGCATTTTAAATCAGTATTTTTTTATGATATGCTTATTTACTTTATTACATTTGCAATTTATTTTAAATATGTCTCTTACAATTTTCTAAGGTTAAAAAATATGCTTTTCATTTAGAGATCTAGATATTTTTGTTATAAAGCATTGATTTTTTTTTTAAAACTGATTTCTATATTTTTCAATTAAATTCTCACCCAAAAAAGGAAGTTTTGTGATTTAAAAGTCCTTTACCTAGCTTTATTGCTTACCAAATTCAGTATTAAGGGACGGTTGATTGCATTTTATATTATCAATTTTTATGCAGTATATGTTTACTTTATTATATTTTCTACTTGTTTTTAATATCTTTCTAGTGCTAAGTTAATGAAACCAAACCAATATAGTTTCTAAATTGCAACATCATCTTTGTAAGCGAAACATATCAAAATAAGTAATGAAGAAACTATAAAATAATCTAGTCATATATTTCTAAATGGAATAACAGACAAAATAAGATAAAACAAGTAAGACGGAACAGAATGTTATTTTTCTTGCATCGAATCTCGCAGAAAAGAACAACCAACGGCTGAAAACTGGGCAAGGAATAATTAAGGTTGATATATTTAGGAAAACTTAAACATATCTATGAATTTGTCTGAGAAACTTTTCGAAGTGTTGTTATTGCTGATCGGGAAGAGAGAGCAAAGTTATTTAATTCGACAAAATAGTTTCCGTTTTTTACATAATTCTTGATTTTCTATTATTAAATTATTTTTTGCAAGGATTGTTGATTGAAATTGCAAAATTTAAACATTTTTGGTAAAAAATAATGACTATAATTTGTTAGTATTATTAAAGCAAAATATCATTTCACGTCTGGAATGCAACCCCCAAATGTTGGTTTTTTGCAATACTATTAAAGTAACAAAGAATGTTTTACAGATTTTGGTTGGTTAGTTGGTAGACATATACTTTCAGGCTTGAGTGTTTGGTCAGATGCCCCCTTTTGAACTTTGCCAAGTAAGACTGACACAACACACACATAAGTGACATATGCTGTCATCTATCGCGCGTCACCTCCACAATTTAGACATGTTCCTAAGGGGGGTTGAAATAGTCTCCAGGGAACTGTACCTATGGGAAACTGCGCAATGACAGCCCACAGGACTTTCGGACCCAACAGATTTAACTAGCACGTACTCCGTATATACTCGAGACAAACACAAACATCCATGCCTTACCAGGATTCGAGCCTGGATCTTAAAGCTAAAAAGGCTAGCTCCGTAACCGTTGCGCTGCCGGGTCGACTTACAGATTTTAGATAATCGTTTTTTTTTTTAACTTTAGAGAGGTTTTTTTCTGTCAATATACAATAAAATTAATAATAAAACATTAAAAAAATTTAATATATATTTAAACTATGTTATAATTGATTTACATTAATTCTTTGTATATTTCAACATGATAAAACTCATATATGTAGTATTTTGAATTCGTTTGACATCTTGGCAGTGTAGTCGGGTAGAGGAGAGTAAAAGGCCCCAAAACTTTTATCTAGAATATGAATCAGTAAATAAAAAAAGCGGAATTTCTTTCAAAATTCATGTTAAGTTCTTGTAGTAGAGATGCTAAAACTAAACTAGTTGGCACAATAGCCCATTACTGGGCCGTGACCATTTTAGCTTACGTGACCAAGGGCTCTGGGGTGCTAGGCATATGTCCCGGTAAGGTGGTGCCCATTTTATCGACCCACTTAAGGGATGAAAGGATGGGTCAACCTCGCCCAATCCGAGATTCGATCCCCGGACCTGTCTTGTGGCAATGCGAAGCACTACCACTAAGCCACTGGGCTTTCTGTGGAGATGCCTGTTCGCTTAAAGGGGAGAAAACATCAGCTCTACATATTGAGAGAAAGGGTCAAATACTTAAATATACCCGTTTGCACGTTTTTCTAGAACACTAAGAGATGGCAGCACGATCTGAAATATATTTAACTAGTTGACTTCAGAGAAGGTTGACCGATCTAAGGAAAACTGGAATGAAAACTAGATTTAAATGGCCACCTGAAACAAGCCAATTGCAATTTCCCTTTTTATAACTTAATAGAATCTACTTCCCAGCGGATATGTAGTTTTGTTATAAAATTACAAATACAAAAATTGTCGACCACCAACAGGACAGAGGCCCAGCAAGGTTGGTCCAAAATATATCTAATTCCTTACCAGTTTCCAATAGCTATCGAGATTCTTCTTAAAATCTTCCATTCTCTTCAAATACACTACGTATTCCGGTAAAGCATTCCACTCATTGACGACTCTATTGTAAAAATAATGTTTTCTCACCTCCCTTCTAAAGCATGATTTATTCAACTTCTGATCGTGTCCTCAGATCCGGCTATTTAAGGTAAAATCTAATCCCTCCATTTCTCCCTGTTTTATGAACTTGAATTAAATCACCCCTTGTTCTCCTATTTCCCAGGGAATACATGTTTAAAGATCTTAATCTATTACCATAATCGATACCCTATAAACCCTTAATTATTTTTGTACGTCAAAATAATTAATTTTCATGCTAAATATTACGATGCGATCATTATAAAGTAAAGCCTAAAGCTTATACTTAGTGATCCCAGATAATAAATGCATAAACGTATTTATTGAATGCCCCCTTAACCAAGTAATGTATGACCAAGCTACTATGCGCCATAGATGACATTGAATGACGAGTGTAAGATTGTAACATTCTATGAATTTAGTAATTAAGTGAGTTTGATGTTGCGTTATTTAATTTAGTTTGGTTGGTGAAACGTTCAGTTTGGATATATTTAATTATTTGAAGTATTTGAGGACATGTTAGGACTTTGCTTTAAAATTTAATTATTTCGCTGGAAATTAGCATTTGGATGTATTCATATATGATGGACACCCATGCAGTTATTCTATATTACTACTGGATGTCTATCAATCGGAATGAAATGTTGTAAGTTAATGAAATTTCATAAATTTTTGAAAGGAAGTTTTGGCTGTATCGCATTTAAATTCGCACTATATTTGTAAAAAGAATAAATGTATTCAATATACAAAAAGATTTAAAGGGTGTTAGTTAGATAGTTACTTATTGTAAATTCTTTTAATGGGTAACTACAATTCAAATGCTCTAAAAGAACATCTCAAAATACTTTTCTACCATTTTCTATAATTCTGCGTATCTTTTACGTATAAGATTATAAGTAGCACTTGCGAATTGTGTACAATAGTTACTTAGTTGTGGTATATGTTTTGGAACTAAACTAATGAAGTTTTTCTTTGGTATAATTTACCCATATTTTGCCAAATTTGTAGTTATTTGTAGCACAAATCCAATTATTGCATTTTACAATATTTTTTTAGTTTAATGTGTAAAGGAGTATTTCAAACTACATATTGCCTCATAATGTAAGATTGCAGTGTAGTGCAATAGTGTTATTGGGATATACGTCTCGACAATGATATCTTTATTTTCAGCGGTTATCAAATTTATCCAGAGCTAACAATGAAGAAATATAATAGAAAATTTTGTAATTTTCTAGTGCACATTGGTTTTTTATCTTGGAATTTTACCTCGTTATTTAAATGAATTTTTGTATTATATTTCCAAACTATCTCTTAAATGCATGTTTCCCTTAACAATTAAAAATCAAAATTATTTATTAAAAGTCTTTTTCGAAAACAAAAAGTGCCAAACAACAGTTTCACAGGAATGAAGTAAGATCTTGTTTGATTAATCTATGTAGAGGGCGGAGCTTAACTTATTTCATACCACCAATCACCGAAAAACCACCAATGATATCCAGGAATAAATTCAGAAATGATGGACGTCACGTTAAACAAACTAATAGCCAAGGACTCGAAAACACCCACAAACTTCTCTCATTAAATCTTTTTATGGTCAACCCAAATTACATTTCATAAATATACCACATTCCATCCTGTTGAAAACATACATAAACACACAATTACACTGCTCACAAGTATATAAATAATGCCACCAAGTAAACCAAATCATCGTTAGTAAAAACAAATCGTGAAATCGGTCCGATAGGGGACGCTTGCATAGCCCCTTTCTCATTACACTTTGTAACATCAAATTTGATTAAATTACTCCGTGTAGTTCTTATTTTTACTGTCAAGACAATAAAATTGGATTATGTTCTTTTTGCAATGGCTACAAACAAAAGTGGTTTGACGAAATTGTAACCAACGATCTATAATATATACTAGATGGCAGCGGAGAAAGTGGGGAAAAAACAAGTGGGGGGATGCCTTCAATTAAAATGCCATGCCCATCCCCCCAAATATGGATTATGTATTTGAGTGATATAAGAAGTGGGGGGATGGATAGCTATTTTCTTGAAAAGTGGGGTGACGCGTCACCCCGTGTCTACCCGCACTTTCAGCACTGCTAGATGGACTGCTCAATATTAAGAAAACGTACCTATTCCAGATACATAAAGGCAACATTTTTGCTTCCTCTTTAATTTTGTAGCTGGTTTTTGACTCCTTTTAACTATCCTCATCAATAGTCACTAATAACTTAGATAATTTTCCAAACGTGTAGCTAAATGACTTATTTTTTTCTACGGCGCATGGGCTCTGCCATTTTGAAAAAAAAAACATCTTTTGTTTTCAGACTATGCTCTGGTGAGACTTATCGAAATGAACCAAAGTTTTTTAAAAATTCTATATAAGAATTACCTTAAAAAATTGAAGATAAGGTATTATCTTTAAAGTTTAGGTTGTTTACATTTGATACTAAAAATGTTAATATGTTGTTCTTCGGACTTCCTGATGTTTATAAATATTTTAAACTGCCTTTTAAACCTTTATAGTATTTTCAGTGTTTATGTGTCTGATTGACTTTACTTGTCTTAACTTTTTCCCCCCTTCTCTACTTTCTTTTCCTTCTCTGCAAATTTTCGCATTATAGAACAAAACCGTAAATTTGCAATAAACAATCTATTCAAAATGAATATAAACGCCTGTCTGCCACGCTGTCACATTTTGTACTGAATTATTTAAATTAATTTAAAGTGTCAATTTTCTTATTATCGAGTTGTTTTCCACAAAACCAGCAAAATATCAGTTGCATCTTTTCCAAATCAAATGCAATCACGTGGCAACAACGTTGAAAAAATGGCAGTCTTAGATTTCGTCTTCTTTATTTTTTGGACTACGCCCGAAGACGTTTTATCGTAAGTTTTCAACGTAAATAATTTAACGAGGTCGCATCGCATAAAAATATGCTACTTCATTAATATATATTTGGATTCACGATATTTGCTCATAAGGAATGTCTTGTTTGTTGTCTGATACACTTATTTGAGATTTTTACTTTTAAAAGAATGACTTAGCTTTAGAGTCATTGTCCATTATCTAGATATTTATGAAAAATTTAAAAAGAGTAATGCTTTGAGTGTTACTTTTAGAAGAAAAGTAACTTCTTATAAATGGCTCTCAAATCAAATTAATGTCTAATCAAATCATCGCTCTTCAAATCAAATTAAAATCCCAATTGTAGCTTAATTTTTACTAAAAACTATCAGGAAGGGAATCAATGAATCTGGATACTTGATAAAATCCAAGCTGAAGCGCAAGTTTAGCTTGCTATCTCATCATATAGGTGCAACACAGCAATGGATAGCTATAAGACATGTGTTGTTGAGTCTATTGCAGTGTTGCATCTTTATGATGAGATAGCAATCTAGGCTTGAGCTACAGCTAGGATTTTATCAAGTTTCCAGATTCATTGATTCACCTCCTGATAGTTTTTAGTAAAAATTAGGCCATAATTGGGATTTTTAATTGATTTAAAAAGCAATGTTTGTCTGAAGCCAATTTTCTTATTTGTCGGTTCTCTAGTTGCTGGTGGTTCGAGGTCTTCCACACCACGATTTTGGTGAGTGTTGGTCGCCACGTGCTAACACTCTATAAATACCACGTTTCGAACGCTTTAATTCAGTAGAAATATCAGAAACAAATTTTCCACCTCTGAATTTTAGTGTCCATATCCTTAAAATATCTTCATACTTAAATTCAGGCGACTTCAGGATGGTTCTAAGCATTGAAAATTACCTTCAACCTTTTGAAGCTACTTAAAACCACCCCTTTGATGACGCAATCACTTCTTGTAAAGAATTTGCATAAACTGAAACTTGTGCCTATACTTTAGTGGCAAAGGAAGTATTGAAATTTTGAATTTGTTGATGGAAGTCAAATTAATTTATATTTTTTGGCAAAATTTTTTAACTTATTATTTTTCATGCTGTCTAAAGAATACATATTAAAAAAACTACTGTAAAATAGTAACATTGACGATTTTTTTATAAATTGCGCATGTGCCTAAACTTTTGTGCAGGACTGTATAATGTCAGCCACCTCCCAGCATATCTTGGCATGCATTGGCCTTTCGAGAGAATATCTTCGACGAGCATCTGGTTTGGCGATAGAGAAGTTAGAGAGAATAACCTCATGGATCTGATCTGATCAAGATCATAGAGATATGAAAGAAGAAGAAAAGATACTGATAAAATTTTCCGCAAAATTTATGATGTAAAACTGTTAGTTAAGTGTTTATTTCAAAACTGTGAAGCATTTCGTAATAATATAAGTTGAAAAGCTTTATAGGTCTTCAAGGCATTTAAAATTATTCGCCTATCATTATTGACAAAAATTTCACAGAATAAAAACAGTGTTTTTCAGCGAACATCAGTTGTTCACGATGGAGATGGAAAAGTTAAATCGTGAAGTAAAAACTATGCATTTTCGACACAAAGGGTATTAAATTTCAAAAAATACCTTTACGAAGTTCTTTTTAAAGCATATTACAAAACCCCAACAGAAATTCTTAAAAATACAAACTTTTTAAGAGATTAACTCCATCTGCACTAAATCAATTTCACAATATCACTCCTATTTCGAACCAAAAGTAGAACGAAAAACTCCCAAAATCGCAGACGACATTACTAACCTAAATAACCCCCCAGCATTATGGCCTCGGTACGACATCATAAATAAAAACCCAGAATATAATCCCCGACAGGCCAAGATCTGATCAAACAGAAGCCCGACAAAAAAAGATGTAATCGACGATTTGTATGTTATTTTGGGAAATAAGATGTGCATTTTTAGTGTTATTTGTCGAGGGGAAGTATTAGTACAATTGTAAGTTGTATCTTAACTTAAAAATTTACTGAATAAATTTAATGGTATTTACTCAAAACAAAAATAATCAATTTATAAAAATTAATGATTGATTTACCACAAGTTGATCAATGTTTTAATCTTTTTACAAGGATTTTAACATGATATTTATTTTTTAACATCTTACAATTACTTGCATAATCTGTTTTCAGTAGTTTAGAATCTTAATATATGACTTTGCACTTTCTAATTCTAATTCTAACAACATTAACCCTTTCAGAGTCCCAATGACAATTTGACATCATCATTTTAGAATTTTTTTCTGATCGTCTGTAGCCATTAATAATATCAAAGAGCACATCATTCGATTCTTCAAACTTTTTTCTATTCGAAAATATTTTTTATTTATCCCAATAGATGTCATCTATATAATTTTTTTCTAATTATGATCAGGAACATGATGATGCCATATAGCATCACTGGGACTGAAAGGGTTGCGCGTTGTTAGAATTAGTTCTTGCTCAATTGCATTTGCCAACACTAAATGATCAAGAAAAAAAAGTACGGGATTAAATAATGTGGTTTTCGGTACCGAAGTCTATGGATTTGTATCTCGCTTCTGTGATGGTTATAACCTTACTAATAGTTTTTTAGTCATTTCTTTAGCGACGGATGCGACTAAATGACGACAGATCTCTAAATTAAAATGCCTCTGTATTAGTCCAAAGGGAACAAAATAATTTTATGAGCCTCATTTCTGAGGCTGTATTGAATATTTTTACAAAAGGGGTTTTAATATGATAAATGTGGCTGATTAACGTGTTTCTATAAAACCAATTTTAGAAATTGGTTCGAAAATTTTGTTGTAAAATTAAAAAATACATTGAAATTCAAATTCTAAAAAATAGGGATTGTAGAAATTCAAATTTCAAAAATAGTGGACTTGTAAGTCAGCTACATTTATCATATAAAAAGCATTTTGTTAAAATATTAAATACAATCGGAGAAAAGACTCAGATTTTTTTTTCATATGATTAAAACAGGGACATTTTGGTTCGAAAATTAGCGATCATTCAGTCTCATTCGCCCTGAAGGGGGAATGGGCGCGCTGGATCGCGGGTCTCCTAAGCAAAGTGCATCAGTGTTAATCCAATGGAGAAAAAAAATATTTCCTTTGCCCTTTTTCTCCGGCTGTATTGAATATTTTTACAAATGGACTTTTTATATGATGCGTGTAGCTGACTTGCGAGTCCCAACAGTCCCAGTTTCTGAAATTGGTTGGATTTTTTTTTTCAATTTGCAATGAATAATCATACAAAAAGTATTCGCAACAATTTTAAAAAAGATTATAGAGACCTGTAAGTTATCTACATTTATTATTTAAAACGAAACCGTTTGTAAAAATATTCAATAAGCCGGAGAAATTTGGCAAAGATTTTTTTCCCCATTGGATTAACACTGAGGCACTTGAGTTTGGAGACCCGCTATCCAGCGCACCTATTCCCCCTTGAGAGCAACTGTTCCTTTCTTAATCCAAAGAACAAGTAAATTATAACAGATACATATATCCTTAACAACCCTATCTCTAACAAAAAAACACAGACGGAAGTAATATACCAGACACCCATTTTTAGCTACAATAAAATAAAATTTACGATAAAAACGCCTTCGTTTATACTGTTTACTTTTTACCAGGATAGAAATTTCAGGAATCCGAAGGCTATACCGTTCATAACGTTTTCGTATCTTAACGTCACTGTAGACTGCTATCGCTGGGTGGAAGTTTTGATCCAAAATGTAATCTCCTTCGGATTTTATGAAACACTAGATTCAATAAAAAGTGTCTATTTCGGTCGTTTTGATTTTCGGAAGGGGATTTTAGATATTTTTTGGTTATTGTTTGATTTCTATTTGTTTTTTAGGAAGTATGGAATGGGAAGTACGTGACAATTTCCAAAAGAGTGTGGCTATTGCACAAAAAAAGTGAAATTATTATTTGCGGAGACGGTTGTCTGTTGTTTATTTTGTTGCTTAACTTTATTCAATTAAAAAAAATATATTAAAGTCTAGCTATGGTTAATGCAATGAGGCGTTCGACACATTTCCGGTTTACACTCAGGAAAAACTAGTGGAACAGTATACCTTGGAAACACAAGTAGGGTCAAGTGGGGTAAGTGTGATAAACAGCTCTTGTAACTTTGGAAATCATTCTAAAAATCTGAAAGTTTGCAATATATAACATTAGACCACTTATAATTAACCTAAAAAGAAATATTGACCTTATTTTTTGTTTAAAGAAAGTTTTGAGCTTTTGAATATGCTATTTTATTACATTATTTTCCCTATGTGGGGTAAGTGTGATATACAGAAATGGATTTTGAAATGCAAATTTTGTACACTTAAAATTGGAATTCAAACATATAAATTTTTTTCTACATATGTATGTTTCTTATAATAATTCACTACCAATTTTAGGATTTATAATTTACTTGAAGCAGAGAACGAATTTTTTTAATGAAAAATGCAGAAACCCTATCACACTTACCCCACTTGACCCTATTGTGTAAAAGAGGCATCTTTACCATACCGTGTTGTTTCTGTACAAGAATTGTGTTGATGACATACGAACACAAACTCATGTTTTAACTACTCAACTGATAACGTTTTCTACAATATGAATATAAATTTCATAACATTCATTTTAAAGTACCTAGTACCTTAATATATATTTCTTAAACTTTTGGACACATCTATTGCCGGCCCGCCGGCGCAATGGTTAGAGTGCTAGCCTTTGGAGCTGCTGGGCTCGGGTTCGAAGTCTGGTAAAGGCATGGATATTTGTGTTTATCAATAAAAATGTTGTTATTTGTCTGTGTGTTTGTGGCGTCCTTTCTTTTTGTGTCTCTTCTGGCGAGCGAGGTAATGGGCTAAAAAGCTTACGCTCTTCCCTTCAAGAGGGCGCAATATCTGTCATTTACCATTTGTACATATCTATTTATTAGAAACATTAAAGAGCAGATGCTGAACTGCATTTGGGGAAAATACGAGCGCGGTACGCCTTCAACACAATTTTTGTGCTAACCATGCATTATTATTTGGTAGGAAGACAATGTTTTATTATTAGATTTAGTACTATAGTTTTTATTATTAGTTTATTTATTATTTAGATTTATTATTAGTATTGTTTTAAAAGAACTTGTAATATCTTTGAAAAATTCATTTTTTTTATTGGAAATATACATTTTTCTGAGTGTATAGCAAATTAAAAGAAGCCTTGTAATTTTAGAAGCACGGTCGTATGAAAAGGATCACACTAAACACAGTGCTTCATGAAAATATCATTAACTGACTGGACCACTTACTTTATGATAATACAAGTAGCTTCTATTCCCTGGATCACTTGTCCTGGTTTACTTACTCCTGTCAAATGAAACAGAAAACAGCATTGTTAAAGGGTAAAACGTCGAAAAACATACACAACAAAGTACTCTGTAATATGTACTCTGCTCGGAAAATGGAGTAGGATCAAATAGGATGACGAATGTTAGGAGGGTGCCCATTTTAAAAAGGTAGTGTTCGAACATTGGTCTGCCTGTGCAACTGAAACTACTCTACAGTTTGAACTAAAAGAGCTACATATTTGAACTTTTGTACACGAGTACAAGAGTTTCTAGTACCTGTCGGACGTCGTAATGAGGTTTACGAGAAAATTATGACTTATGACTTCTTTGGTGGGGGGCAAGTTCGCCGAACACTGCGACTACGAGAAAATTAGTCAGGCGCAAATTGTTGATAATATAAAACTCTTTTGGTTTAAGAATACTGGAATTACTTTACAAAGTATAAAATTACATAAAAGTCTGTGTATTGGATATTTGAGAACTGTAGTTGAAAATCGTGTAGTGGTACACTTCCTTAGTTTTTTTTATGGTCCTTCCGTCTTACTCGACGGTTCCATCACTTGATACCGTTTTAAGTATTCCAGTGTAAATTGATTTTTTTCCTAAAAACTTTCATGTCATCATAAGTATTTCTGGCAAATTCTACCCTCCAATGCATATTGTTGCCATATGGCAACAAGCAACATAATCCACTTTGTTATATTAAAGTAGAGCTCCCTCTCGACAAATCTGTGCTTTTTTTCATCTATTACTTTCCATTTTGAAGTTTTAGTTACTAATAACCCTCTTAGGTGACAGTAGCAAAAGTGTATTCAAAATTAAAGGGTGAAGTTATTAACTGTTGCGAAATTACGTCTTCGGCAGTATTCAAAGTATAATAATATCAGTACTAAATACAAATAAATTGTTTTGGGAAAATAATTATAGTTCAAGAGGGTTAATTTAAAATACATTAATAATTTTCTAATCATTCTTATTAAAATTGGAATTTAGTCGTTGGTTTTTGCCATATGGCAAAAATTTAAAAAATTGAAATTATTTAAAGTTCAATGCAGTTAATTTTCTTTCAGTATTTTCCCATAATGTATGAGTATTAAAGACACAAATATATTTTTTCGAGATAAAAAAAAATTCATGCCTTACAGGGTTAATATCATTCCGATCCGTGGTTCTCATGTTACAGTCACTTTAAATAAGAACTTTTAAACACCCATTGCTTATCACAAATATCCTTAAAACTAAATACATTTTATCATAAACAAAAACTAAGTTATTCTAGCAAGATAACACTTTTTTACTTCTCTCTATTTGACTTTTTAACATCACCAAAAAAAATACGCAAATAAAGATAAAAACTTTTCCACACTAAAGACTAAATTTACCTGATAGATGCATCAGAGAACTTAACCCCACACCCCCTCCCTATTCCCCTGTCATTTAGAATCACTTAGTGCATCTAATTCTGTAATCTAACCCTACCCCCCTAAACCCCCTTTCCTATTAGAACACTAACGATACAACCCTTTGCCCTTCCTTATTGCATCATTACACAATGTTGGGGAGGGCCGGGGGCTTAAATATTGTTTTGCCAAGTACTAGGTTGATAATTTTGGCGGTGTATCCATGTTTTGGCATAGTGAAAAAGTGCATGATCTTGTGTGGATATTTGTCAGAAACATCCTAAGATAACATATGAAGAGTACACGGGAAAAACCGATTGATTTTGTAGAGAACTTTCCTTAGCAGGCCACTTTGGCGATGATAGCGAGTGATCGCCTAAACTTGTGTAAGGAAATCAGTTCCTACCACAGAGATCATAGAGTGGCAGATCACGTGACCTCCAATGCTAACTTCGGGACGCGCAAGGAGCTCCCAGAAGAGCCCAAATGAAGTCAGTGTTGTATGTCACGTGATCTGCCGCTCTTATAATGCAACTACTATCTATGTAGTTCCTAGCTATAAAGATTCAGGCGATTGACAATCCCGACGCTTGGACAAGCGAAGAAGAAAGAGATAAACTGGTTTTCTGGCGCCAATGTTCGCCAAACAGACAATTGCGGGCGTCCGCTTAATAAATCAATCGGTTTTTCCCGTGTACTCTTCGTATTTTTTCCCCAACGGGCTGCTTCTTTGGCGGATAAAACATTTTGAAGACTACACTCATTTGCAACCTGAGTTGGGTAAATAGAAATATGCTACGGAGAAGATCCCACCGCGGATGTAAAGAGTTCCATAGAATATTAGTGAATACATCCAGAAAGCATGTTGAAAACATTAATTTCGTTTAAGGTCTAACAGATCTGAATATTATCCGAGAAAAATTGGCAATTTTATCAGAATGAAAGTGTATTTTGTTTAAATTGTATTCAGATCATTTTATATGTATATATTGCATTTCAAGCGTTTCCAACTAACGGACAAACCGCGCTTTTCCCTCTGCTTTTTTACTCTTTGTTTTTACCCGAGTTAGGTTGGCACGGAGTGTAGGCATATTTCCCAGAACAGAGAGCCATTTTTGAGGCAACATCTAGGCGGCTCTCGGTTCTAATATTGACGCCCAGTTCAAGGAATCTGCGCTCTCTGTGAATGTTAAATTATACCGAAATTCAAATTTTCTGAGAGAACGTAGAGATGGGCATTTAAGAAATCTTTTTACCATGTTAAATAATTACGTATGACATGTGTGCCGACTGTTTGCCCATCCAGAAAATCTACCGACTTAACCGGGGCTCGAGCCCACGATCTTCGAATTATGAGGCAGACACGTAAAACCCCTCACAGCTACTGAGTCAACCACTAAGTCAACATAAATTTAGTTAAAAACAGAATTCTATGTTTATCAAGGAACATTTATTTTCTTCAGAAAAAGATCACTATCTTTTATTAAAATATCGGACATTAGACGAATTAAGGTTATACAAATATATTCAATATTTTTTAATGTGTCGACAGTGGTAGAATGTGATGTTTATTATATCTTTTGAACAAGAGTCATATTACATTTTTTTAGTACACATACTTGCTCTATTGCTCTTCTTTACTTAAAGGTATGAGATAAAAAAAAATGAGGCATTTATAATCTTACTTCAATGTGCATTTAGTGGTAGTTATGTATTAAAGTAGAAGAAAGATTCAGAGCTGTCCCACAATTAGCTGGAACTGACAGCCTGCCTAAATGAGAGTATCTAAAACGGTAAATAGGTTTAAATTAATTTTATTTTGATTAGGTTAGGTTAGTTTTGAACTATCGTCACACGAGGGTTATTGGCGACGGGCGTCTTAATGTAGGACCACAGTCAAGTGACTAGCCGACACCTGAGTAGGCACCCAACGCAACAGTTAAGGGCGACTACGTACGCTGCGATTGGACTTTGAAGCATATTTAACAAGCACTACCTCTACATTCGTTGGGCGTTTTGGCTGCACTGGCTGTTTATAGGTCGGCAGTTATTTTGGTGATGCCCGGACCCGAACCTTTGACTCTCTGCATGCAAGGCGAACGCCTTAACCGACTGGGCTTTCCAGTCCAATTTTATTTCGGTGCGAAGCAGCTCGAATACATAAAAGGGGAGAGAGAGGGTATGGACTTAATTGGCATTAGAAATAAAGATCATTCCACAAAAAGTTTGGGTATACGTCACCCCGAGCCCCTGTGTGACAATGTGCAATTTCCTTGGCGACGTTTCAATACCATTTGGCAACCTTGTGACAGTGTTATTCTTAAATGCAGGGTTAATGAGCTAGCTAATGCGGGGTGGTCCCCCCTTTTCCCCAAAAAACAAAAAAGGCCATCTACAGCCTACATCACTGATGATACACCTCTCTGTGAAGATTACCTCAGGGAGAGGTTAGAAGGAAGTGTAGATGGGTGTAGGCGAAACTCTGAAACTGATAACACTTGTTGCGTGGATGTGATGGTTAAAAATCTCCCTACCTGGAATTGAGGGAACAGGAAAAAGCTTTCATTTCAGTTGTGCCGTTTGGAGAGGTGTTTCGCTGAATTGGCGAATGTTTATAATTGTGTATTAAATTGGATTATTGGTTAGTACGAGTCTTATTATGAAATATAATTCAATTATTCGTACATTCGTTGCTTTAATTTTGTTCTTTAATAGGAATAGGAGAGAATTTAAGACTGAAAGTTTAATTTGTGTGTGCAAAAAAAGGAGGAGCTTTATGTACCTGAATTGCACTCATTTTCCTAATCAGTAAAAAGCTAAACCGAATACAAAAAGTTTCAAACCCCCAAAATAATAAAATAAATCTTATTAAGGTACTCTGACTGAAATATTAGTTTAAAGAACGAAATACTTAAGCAGTGGGCATGTTTAATGTCGTGAGTGGCAACAATTAAAGCAGCATTGTTTTCATTTTTGGTTATTCTGGAATTGCATTGTTTTGAACAATAAAATTTTTTACCTTACTAAGACAAATGTTGGTGCAAACTGTTCTTTCAGTAGAACTAGAGCTTTTTATATGTGTTGGTAAATCACGCTAAATTTGCAGTCAAACAATTTCGCTTAATATTCCCTCTCATGAGATATATCATCTAAACCGAAGTTTTTCAACAACATTGACGTTTTGTAACGTTTTGCATGCTCGGAAAATTTAATCAAATTAAAACCTATAAAATTTAATAGCAGAAATAAAAACAAGTTGTACGTAAAGAATTTAAAATGGATCAGCAGAAAACAAATGGTAATTTTGAGAGTGAATTCGAAACAACCAATGAAATCAAAGCGAAGTAATGAAAACTGGATAGTTGCATCATCTGAAACAACCTCATTATTGGTAACTAGAAGTCTTATTATGAAATATAATTTAGGTGGTTATACATTCTTTAGTTCAATTTTGTTCTTTAATAGTAATTTAAGAGAATTTAAGTCTGACATTTTAAAATTTGTGTGTGAAACGGGGGAGTCGTACTGTGTCTGAATTTCTCTCATTTTCCTAATTAGTGTAAATTAAATCGCAAATACATAACATTTCAAACTCCAACAAAAACTAAAATCAATATTAATCTAGTACCTTTACAACAATCGTAGTTTAAAGAATGATAGACTTAAACAATGCACTTATCTGTAAAATGTGATAAGACACGGTTGCACCTACTTCGACCGAACTGTGTAATTCAATCATTTATCGGTAATTCAATCATTTATCGGTAAAAGCTGTAGATAAAAAAAATTATCACCCTCACTGCTTTTGCTCATTTTAAAGGCGTTTACCTGGACGAAAGTATACTTCTCTAATCATGTCGAAGCTACACAAATCAAGGTGTTTTACAGTGGAATGGAAGATTGTGAATTTCAGTCACCTTGAGTCCGAAAAAGGATTGTTCAGTCTGAAAGGACACTTCTTTAAAACGGAGACTAAAAGATGTAGCAATTGGTGGTCAACATACCTTACCCAAGCCGTTACGCGCAATTATCAGGAAAATGAAATATATTTTGTGTTGTGCGATAATACAGAAGAGTCAAGTGAGTTGAAATGCGAAGTGTTTCTTTTGTCCGCTAATGGTGAAATTAAAATTCCTTTTTATCAATCTGGTAGAAAAGGAAGATTTAACTATGTTATGAAAAAGGTTGAGTTATTTGGAAACCCTACTCTTCTTTCTCAAGACACTTTGACAGTTCTTTTTAAGTTTTTTGGGAAAGAAATAATTCATGACGAACGATGCATGTTTCAAACTGTTTTGCACCGAGTTTACTTCTTGTGGCAAGCCAACGAATTTAAATTTACTGACTACTATGTAAAACGAAATCTGCACGAGCAGGACTCAGTGCAAGTGTTCATGTTCATTGTCAACGATCACAAGCGGGACATTCACGAGGTAAGGCTTGAGACGCAGCCTAACAAACAAGGCTTTCCCACCATAGTGATCGCCGATCTGTCAATTAAAGATGACCATGGACAATGTATTCGTAGAAAAAAATTTCATAATTGTTCAACCGAAGAATGGGACTTTGAAATATATGAAAAATCAGACACAGTCAGGAGTCTTCAGTTTGAATTGAAATCTTTAGTGGCGTTTGGTATGGAATGTCCAACTTCATCCACCCGAGACCCTCCCCCGGACTCGGGTTTGACCACTGCTGAGGCTAATTTGCAGCAATTTAGAGAGAAGTTGAACAGCGACGCGACCCTCAAGGCTGGGGGTAAATCGTTCCCTGTCCACCAAAATATTCTTTCAGCCAGATCGCCGGTCTTTCATAAAATGTTCGAACCTTATCACCCGAGCCTCGACATACCTGACGTCGATAGTAAGACTCTGGAACTGTTGCTGGTCTACCTGTACGGCGACACACTCGAAGACGTACAGTGGGAACAAGCCATGGCTCTGTACCGTGCAGCGAACAGTTACGCCGTCCCCTCCTTGAAAAGTAGATGTGCCGACATCTTGAAGGAAGGTCTGTCCGTCAAGAACGCGTGCGATCTACTAGTGCTGGCTGAAAAACATTCAGATGATGACTTGATGAGATGCACAGTTGATTTCATCCGCGACCACAGGGAAGTTGTTTCTTCCAAGGAGTGGAACAAAGTAGAAGCCAGCAACCTTCAGCTTGCGGCGAAAATTACTCGAGAGTTGTGCCAGCAGGAAAAGAAGTAAAAGTAAAGTCAACAGAGACAGTTTGTGGACTGACAAAAAGATAGTAAAGTTATACGGAGGTACAGTTCATTGAGTGTGTGTGTGTGAACAATATAAATGATAATTAAAAAGAGATTTTTTTTGTGTGTGTGTAAAGAAATTTAATACTTGAGAACTAATAACTTTGCTGAAAATCAGCTTATTCAGAATCACCTTTAAGTAGTGGTAAGCTCACAATTTGCTTTTAACGGAAGATTACACTACAAAAAATTGTAACGGTACTTATATTTGCAAACGTTAATTGCTTTTTTTGTTTACGTCGCTTTGTTGGTTTTTCAGGTTTCTCTTTGTTCGCATGATTCTTTCCAAACAAATATTGCTTACAAAACCTTTTATTGAATTATGGAAAAAATTACTTGATGCTGTTTAAATCAAGCTGTTCGTACTTTTCTATCACCAGATTATATAGAAATAAGTTCCATACATATTTAATAAAAATTTCTGGTTAGGGAAAAATGATGAGAAAGAAAAAAACAAATTATTGTCTTTTCAAAACAATTTAAAACTGGTTACTCTTTCTGATTCTTATTATTATATATCACCATGCATAATATTAGTTTATGTATATTTCTTTGTATTATGTTTATAATTAATACATAGAAGTTTTTTATCCATCACTATTAGCCTATTTCTAAACAATTTTTATTAATTAAAGTTGATATGAAGAACATCAATCATTGAGTATACATATGTTAGTCGAAGGTATATTTAAAGAATTTTTTAATAATAAATAAGTTTTCAATATTTAGCTATAACTATTTTGATATTCAATTTAGTATTAATTTAAACAAACTTAATATTTTCAGTAAATTTATAGAAAGCATAATAGCAATTACATTTCAGTACTGTTACATTTTTAATGCAATGCCAATAAAATTACTCACGAGGCATTATATCCTTTGAAATAACGTCATTGTCAAATTATCGGAAAATTTCAAATTTTTGAGCTGTTTTATTAAGTAATTAAATTAAATTTTTATTTTTAAAACTTATAATATTTTTACTATGAATAATAAATGCATTATTATGAATGACAAAATTATTATTATGAATGAAGTTTAATCGTAATATAATTTATTTGTATCAGAAAATTAATGACTTTAAATAAATGGTATATAAGTTATTGGTGTTCTTAAAAATGCTAACAATTATGTGTTTAATCATAAAATAATTTATTTCTTTTTTAGTAATATAAAAATTAATTAAGTTTATTATTTATAAAGTATTTCAAATACACTAGAACTCCCAATAACAGAATTCAAAATAAATTTATTTTATATACTTCTTTTACTAACAAAAAATAACAAATGATTGTAAATATCAAATGAATTTTTAGGGAATTCAGGGCTTAAAATAAATAAGAAGTAATCAATTAAAGTAATTTTTGTTTTTATGATACATAAATATTAAGAGGAAGTGGTTCTGACATGGTGGTGTCTTCTTGTACAAAAACACTTGCGCAGTTTACAGATATATATACTAAAAGCTATTACAAAATCAATACTTATTTATTATTGGTAAATTTATAAGTGAACATTAAAATTGGCTGCAATTTCTTGTCTACTCAAAGAAAACTTCGTCTTTATGAACTGATCTTGATGTGTAGCTACTGAACCGAAACTACATTTAATTTTCTTTAAAAAAAATTGGATTTTGGCGATATTTTTTTCAGGCTTGGCGATAATAAAATCAACAATCGGTTACCCTGTAAATGGATATGTTTTCAGGGAACCATGTAGGGTGCCGTTAGACTTGTGGGACTTCGTAAAGAGGAAGAAATAGGAATCAAAAACGCATTTTAGGTTTTATGGCGTCAGAGGTGGTTTATAGGGCTCTAAGGAGTTTAACAAAACGAAAGAAAAATTAGTTCAGTTTATCAAGTGCTCTACACACACAGTCCTTGACAACCTAACTTGGGTAAAAGCAAAGGGGGAAAAGGGAGAGGGAAAAGAGCGATTGGTCCCTTATTTAGAAGCTCTTGTAAGGTAATATTTACATACAAACTGATCTGAATACAATTGAACCAAAATACACTTTTCATTCCGATAAAACTGCCAAATTTTCTCAAATAATATTCAAATCTGGTAGACCTTAAACGAAATTAATATTTTAAACATGTTTTCTGGATGGATTCACAAATATTTTATAAAACTCTTTACATCCGCGGAAGGATCTTCTCCATAGCATATTTCTATTTACACAACTAAGGTTGGCAAGGAGTTTATTTCTTTTCCTTTTTTCAAATTAATTTATTCCGAAATCAACTGGTCCTGCAGAAAAAGATCCAAAAATCAGTTTTCAGCCTTTGATTACAGGTATCAGTCATTTATTTCTATAAAAAATGAAGTTGAACGAGGGTCAATACGATATTAGAGTTTTTTTTAAAAAACTTAAACTTTTCTTCAAAAAGTTCTTTCAGTAGTTAATTTTTAAGGCATTTGACATTAAAAACAATGTAAAAATACCTTGTTGACTACAAATAAGTGATAAAGTCCCTTTTTTGCATTTATAGCACAAAAAAGTGTATTTTTAGAGTTTAAGGCGTGTCTCTCAGTAGCTAGTAAACATATTTTATTACTTTTTTTTAATTTCTTTTGAAAACATACTTTTTAGTATATATTTGTATGAAAAGTTTGATTAGATTACGAATATGCGTGTAGGATTTTACTCGGGTCTTAAAGATTTTATACCATTCAACCCCCAATGAATAAAATTATAGTCATTAGCTTGCTATTTTTTTATCTCACTAACTTTAGCTCGTACTTATTTATCGTTGATTAGTGGAATCATATCTGTTGAGGAATTAAATAATGTTTGTTTTGATTATATGATAAACAAGTTAAAATAAAATTCACTTCCAAAAAAATTTTGTGAATTAAATTGAACCTAAATTCTTCACGCTTGCATTCTTAGATGTTTAAAAATTGATTTAACTTTTTTTCACAAATAAAGTTTTGAAAAACTTGTTTTATAAGTTATTCAAAATTTCAAAATTTACGATTCCAATTTTGGAACTTAAATTTTAGTTTGAAAAATTAAGATTTTTTTTACTTCTTTTTTATTATTTCGTTCTGAATGCATAATGAATGTATTTCACAAATTTTAGATTTTTAGAATAAAAAATAAAATGCTGGAGCTAAAAGGGTTAACAAAATACTCAAAGTGCTCCCCTAAGTGTTTGAGCAGTGTAATTCGCCATTTACATAAAATGGCAACCAACTCTTTTAAAAGTTAAATGTTACATTTATCATAAATCAACCAAGGTAATAGGAATGTTGCTGTCGTAACAAATTGTTGTGACCATTGTTATGTTGTTAAACTATAGGAAGGGCAATATAGTCCGCCTGTCACTTCCTAGCATCTCAAATATTTTAATTGTGGGAGAATGCACTTTGAAAAATGACAAATGACAGTGATTGCGCCCTCTAGAAAGGAAGGGCGTAGGCTATATAGCCCCTTACCCGCTTGCCAGAAGAGACAGTCACAAGAGACACACAAAGAAGGACGCCACAAACACATAGACAAATATCAACATTTATTGACAAACACAAACATCCATGCCTTAACCGGGATTCGAACCGAGCCCAGCAGCTCCAAAGGCTAGTACACTAACCATTGCGCCAGTGGACCGGTTGCACTTTGAAAAAAGGTAAGGAAGCTTTTAGTTTAGGCAATAGTTGCTAGAATTGACGATTCATTGCTTTTTCTGGCGCATATTTCTTTAAGGTTTAAAAACATTTTTCTTAACTGAAGGAGAGTTAGAACTTACACTAATACCGCACAGGTATATTTTAACTTATAACGTCCTCTAAGGTGATACTGAATGAGTTGAATAATGCATACTACATATGCAATTTGTTTTCACTGTAGGAGATTTAAATTAAAAAATTTTAATGAAAATTTAATTTCTTAAATTTAAAATATCGATATATTTCTGTAGTAGATTGTCATAAATGGCTCCTCCGTGCTCTGAATTTTAAAATTTAATAAAATTATTAAATTTATGAATTTTTTAAATTGCTTGTGTTGCTGGAAAATCTTACAGCCAGGTGAGTGGTTTATGAAATGTAATGTAGTCGTCCCCGGTCGCATATTTCTAGCCTACTTTAGGAGATTTAACACAGGCGATTACGCCTCGTAATTTGGAACCAAGTGACGAGGTCGAGGGCACCAAAGGAACTTCGAGCGACATCGAGCGGTTTATACATTAATAGGGGAGAGTGTTGTACCTTGGGACGCTTGTACTTTGGGACACTGACAATTTATAAGAATCTATTGGCAATATTCATACATTGTTTATTTCTAATAGTAGCCTTAACCAACAGACATCATCATAATAAAATTTAACACTAGCATCATTGAATTGATGAAATGGTGACAAAAAATAATATTTCATTACCACAAAGTAAATATTTTTCTCATTCTAATATAATTTTTTACCTTTGTACTTTTACAAAAACTCAACTGCATTTTATTTTCTTCATAAAAGAGAAGATTTTAAATATTTTGGTTATGAGAAAAAAATGATAATGCATTTAGATTGGCCTCTATCTTGTTTTTATTTAAACCATGTAGTGTGTTGTACCTTGGAACAGTAAAGCGTATTGTATCATCATATAATGCTAAATAATTTAGACTTGCAATTTTGCTGAACGTATAATTTTAATTATTCTTGAATTTTGAAGTTTTATTTGTGTATTTCCTTGAAAAAAACAAAGTTTGTTTCCTGACACAAATTAGTTCAAATGTATGACTATTGACTGAATTATAAAGTATGTCCCAAGGTACAACATCATATTGTACCTTGGGACAGTTTATCCTCTCTACTTTAAATGAGTGGCAATTTTTTTAATTTCAAGCTGCCAGAACTTTAAAAAATATATTATAGAGGAATATATTGGTGTGTTAAAATGCTGCTTTTAAATTTTTATTTTGACTATAATTATCGAAGAAAAAAATTAAATTTAAAAATTGTCCCAAGGTACAACACTCTCCCCTATAGCTCAGAGGGTTTAGTCTTAAGTGCCAATTTTTGTTTTGTTGCCATTTCAACAAGCGGAACATTAAAGTGCATAAATGCAGCATTTTTATAAACACCAATAAACCTGAATTGTGACTTAAACTTTCGATGCAATTGTGTCAAAGATGCGTAACAAAATGACAAACGAGGTAAAGAGAATGTTTGTTTAGATGCAACTTTAAATTGCGGACGACTTATTAATGGTCGAAACTCGTTCCAAAATCACCACTTGGGAATCTTTTTTGAAGAATGGGAATAGTTTCGCGTAAAAGAAAGTTTTTGATGATGTTTCTTGGTTTGCGAAATGGCCCAGGAGGTATTTGGTACGCAAGGTGATCATTCATTTTGTTATAGATCGTTTGTTTGGCTGTGTTAAAGCTCCTTCTCGTAGGAGGCTATAGCAGCCAGAAACGTGCAAACATTTTCGGATGCCCATCACGAAGAGTGTTTTGTGTTGTTTTATTCTTAAAGGGAGGAATAGAAGAGGTAATCGAGTCACAAACTCGAAATATATAGCTCTATGTTAATCGAATGTAAAAAAAAACTACACTCCTTGCCAACCTAAGTTGGGTATATAGAAATTGCTATGGAGAAGATCCTTCAGAGTTCCATAAATTATTTGTGAATCCATCTAGAAAGCATGTTTAAAACATTAATTTCGTTTATGGTCTAGCAAATTTAAATATTATTTGAGAAAATTTAGACTCTTTACGGTAAGGGACTGGATCAAACCCAATAGGCCACCCAGGCTCCTACTATCTAAATACATTTCAACCATTATCCTGTCATTCCCAAAAGAACCAGCACACAGCATACTTTTGAACAAAAAATTGGCCTAGTGGGTTTGATCCCAGCCATTACGCTAACAGTCTGCGCGAACCAACTCGCAGCATACTTGAGCTGACCCGGCGGCGCAATGGCTAAGGTGATAGGCCTTGGAGCTTCTGGGTCCAGGCTCGAATCCCGTTAAGGCAAGGATGTTTGTGTTTGTCGAGTATATGCGGAGTATGTGCTCGTTAAATCTGTTGGGTCTGAAAGTCCTGTGGGCGGTCATTGCGCAGTTTCCCACAGGTACAGGTCCCTGGAGACTATTTTCTTCCCTTCTGGGACATGTCTAAATTGTGGAGGTGGTGCGCGATATAGATGACAGCATCTGTCACGTATGGTTGTGTGTGTTTGGTCTCTCTTACTTGAAGAAGGTTTATAAGCGGGTCTCTGACCAAGCACGCAAGCCTGAAAATATATGAAGAGTACACGGGAAGAACCGATTGATTTCGGACAAGGCTTTCCTTAATAGCCTCTTTGGGGATAATAGCGAGAAATCGCCTGAACTGGTGTAAAGAAGCCAGTTACTCGCTTTGTTTATCTTTCGCGGCATCCCTTATTCACGCCAGAGTGGAGTGGAACGAGTCACACGTTTGTACCGCAAATGAAGAACCACAAGAGAAACCGGTTTCTTGTCGCCAATGTCCGCCAAGCAGAGACAATTACAGAGACTCTAAAGAAATCAATCGTTTCTTCCCGTGTACTCTTCATACGTCTACCAACCAACATACTTGAACAATAAATTCCGTACACAACTGGATTAGCCACCCCCTTAGCAAAACCGGGCGCCCATCTTCAAATTCCCCTTTCCCATTCCTTGATGACTTTGTTGCATTACACAAGACCCCTCCTCTCCCCCGTGGATGGTGCTCCTCCCTTCTTGTTGGTCCATAAACTGAGGCATGTAAGAAGCAATCTGCTCTTTAGGAACACTAGTTGTTTACTTTTTATGAAGGAACCCTTAGGTTGTGTTTTATTTTTTGGTGACAATATACGTTTAGTGGTTTCAGAAGGTAAATGTTTTGATGTCATAGTTAACCCCCTGGCTGATAAGTAAAGTGGCTAAAGTTTTCTATCCAAGAATTAAAAAAAAATGATGAAAAGATAATGGTATTACTAATTAGTAAATTTGCTGTGTTACTATGATGATAAACTAGGTTGTTACTATGATTACTATGGTTGCCAAAAATAAAATATTCACTTCTTATGCATCGGTTCGATGATATTGTAATGACATAATTACTAGAAATAGATAAGAATTCTATACTCGTAAGTGTACCAAGTAAATACCATTGGATACTCGTAAGATGCCAAAAATAAAATATTCAATGCTTATGCATCTGATCGATGATGTCCTGATGACAATACTAGCAATAGACTAGAATTCGATACTCGTAACCAACTCGTAACCATACTCGTGTACCAAGTAAATACCATTGGAGACTCGTAAGATGCCAAAAATAAAATATTCAATGCTTATGCATCTGATCGATGATGTCCTGATGACAATACTAGCAATAGACTAGAATTCGATGCTCGTAACCAACTCGTAACCATACTCGTGTACCAAGTAAATACCATTGGAGACTCGTAAGATGCCAAAAATAAAATATTCAATGCTTATGCATCTGATCGATGATGTCCTGATGACTAGGATACTAGTAATAGACTAGAATTCAATACTCGTAAGTATACCAAGTAACCATTGGATGCTCGTAAGATGCCAATAATAAAATATTCAATGCTTATGCATCTGTTCGATGACATCGTAATGACTACTGCTGTGGGCGGGTGAACTTCAGTATCGCAACAATGAGTTGTACCATTTTTGATCTGAAATAAAAAAAAATCCTGTATGTTTTCCTAATTGTTAGACAAATTGAGTGCTTGCAACAATGGTCCAAGTCATTATGGAAGTTACTGCAGTTTACCTGCCCAACGGCAGACTAGATAACTAGAAATAGCTTAGAATTCGATACTCGTAAGTGTACCAAGTAAATACCATTAGATACTCGTAAAATGCCAAAAATAAAATATTCAATGCTTATGCATCTGTTCGATGATGTCCTGTTGACAACATTTCTAGAAATAGCTTAGAATTCGACACTCGTAAGTGTACGAAGTAAATACCATTGGGTACTCGCATAAGTTGCCAAAAACAAAATATTCAATGCTTATGCATCTGTTCGATGATATCGTAATGACTAGATTACTAGAAATAACTTAGAATTCGATACTCGTAAGTGTGCCAAATTAATGCCATTGGATGCTCGTAAGTTGCTAAAAATAAAATATTCACTGCTTATGCATATGTTCGATGATATCGTAATGACAACATTTCTAGAAATAGCTTAGAATTCGACACTCGTAAGTGTACCAAGTAAATACCATTGGATACTCGTAAGTGTACCAAGTAAATGCCCTTTGATACTCGTAAGATTCCAAAAATAAAATATTCAATCCTCATGCATCTGTTCGATGATGTCCTGATGACAATACTACCAATAGACTAGAATTCGATACTCGTAAGTGTACCAAGTATCAACTAGTAAAGATCAGCACATGACTCTCTCTTCCTTCCTATCCGTGCCATAAACCCGAAAAACGACCGACCGTTACTGTCGAAAGGAAGGGAAGGCCCCATATACATGAACCCTAATGTCCTAATGTAATTACAAAGGGCAAAAGGGAAGGGGGAACTTTGTACACCTGACGCAAATGCCCGCTGATGTCCCTAATGGAAAGTTTCCGTCTGAACGGGTGCCCCACTCTCTAAAGCACACGTTGCTGAATGGGGGATCTGGACTGTCTTCCTGGAGGGTTTTACGACGAACTAGCTACAGGAGACGTGACGGAAATTCTGTATGTAATATGCTATGAAGCTGTGTGTGTTTTTTTTTCGGTGCATTCTGGTGTTTTCTTGGAATCGATGGGACATTTGAGAAGTAAAATACGTTTTCTTTGTTGGTTCCATGCTATATCCAATGTTCAATGGCGATTACAGAGTACGGGCTACGGATGCTTAGTGTAAGGTTCTAAGTTGAATATTTAATTTATTCTTGTTTTTTGTATCTTTACTTGGGACTAGTAAAATAAAATACACTTTCTGGAGTAAAGTTAATTACAGAGCTTTGTAAGATATGTTCTGAAGCTATGTTTCTTCATGATTCTTGGTTGTTCGAATGTTTTCGTTAAAAGAAATTTATTGTATTGCGATGACATGGAAAAAATAAAATAGGTTTTGTCTTGTTATTATGCCAAGCTAAGCTAAACAACCAATTTCAGTAAAGCCTTTCACTAAATTGGAATTATAGCAATAACATTAAATAAAAGAAATAGGTTTTCAGATTTTGTATATACATCAGACCAAAACCGTTTGTGCAATCGAAAATAGCAAAATAATACTCAGAACCGCTTATGGAAATGGATATCTTTTATGTCAACATATATGATTTTCAATATCTACTTGGATCAAATACATACAGCAATATGTTATTGCTTCTTTGTCTTCTAGTTGCATCGCCTACGCAATATCTATTTCGATAGTTTTTATTCGTTTTCATATAAAAAATAAACCTGAACTTCGACGAGACGCTACCGATAAATGCAAGAAATTGATAATGGAAATAGAAGAAACTGTAAGATCAAAGATAGATAAATTTTTATATTTCTTTGCAGCAATATAAAGGCTTCTTTATCGGCCTTGCGTTTACGAGTTACATTGAATCTATCAAGCAAATGTTTTGATGTCCTTCCTAATGGAAAATTCTACTTTAAGTATAAGCAATAATAATGTAACTGTACATTTTAGTTAGTCCAAATGGCGATAGCGTACTGTGTTTAAATTTACGAGGCACAAAAAGCTGCTTTAAAACTTCCCTGTGAAACTAAAAATAGACAGACGGATCCGTTTTATGCAAACCAACCCTAAACTAAAATGAAGGCGCCGCCTCTGGTGGGTCTGAATGGTTATCCCTACTAGCCTTTTTACAGTCAATAAATGTTGTTATTTGAATGTGTTATTATTTTCTTTGTGAAAAATTTCTTGTTATCTGTGTCTGTCCCACTTTTAGCTTAGTACTTGACGAAAGCCACTGAACAAGCACACAAGCTGGAATATATATATGTATCATACCATACCATACCTAAAATGAAGGCTACGTTTAATGAGCAGGAGGGACAGTCATTCTTATCCACTCCTTCCTTTTCTCATTCTTAAAATTCTTCTCTGTATTCGTTTGAGGAACTTTTTCCGATTGCGTGAAAAATTATGCTTGACACACTATACCTATCACTCTTAAAATGAACGAGCGATTTTAACCCAGTCTTAGTTAATTTTCACTTCTACAGTCTAGAAAATGCACTTCTCCTGGATGAGAGGATCTTTTGTGTGTTAAACCTCCGATAGAATCACTATAAACGAGTGATTTTAACTCGGTCAGTTAATATTCACTCCTTTCCAGTGACGAAAGTGCACGTCTCCTACGGGAGCGGATTTCACTCTTTTGTTTTAAGAGTGTAGCCTTCTGGGATTTAAAACCGTATAATCCCGTCACTGGAGTGTCAGGTTTCTCAGGAACCTCCAATAACTTTTAGGAATCCATAATTTTATAATTGGTTGGTTGGCAGACATATATTGTCAGGCTTGTGTGCTTGGTCAGAAACCCGCTTATGAAACTTCGTCAAGCAAGACAGACACAACACACATACGTGACAGATTCTGCCATCTATGACACGCCACCTCCACAATTTAAGCATGTCCCTGAAGGGGAGGGAAATAGTCTCCAGATACCTGTTCCCTTGGGAAACTGCGCAATGAACGCCTACAGGACTTTCAGACCCAACAGATTTAACGAGAACGTACTCCGCATATTCGCAACAAACACAAACATCCACGCCTTATCGGGATTCGAGCCCGGACCCAGAAGCTCCAAATTCTAGCATCCTAACCGTTGCGCCGCCGGGTCGGCCTTCTCCAAGTTTTGTAGCCATTGTCAGCTCCAGCGCCTTTGTGAGAACGATGCCACTCGAACAGTATCAAAGTCGGAATCTTTTGATCAGTCTGAAGCACACTCGACCATATAAGAACAGAAGGGGAAGGGGGTCTGATTTTGTTTTTGCTCCCTCCCCCTGATCCCTAAATTTCGTTGTTTCACAAAGTAAAGAGCACCAGTTGAAGCTGAAGAAGGAATATACATTGATTTTAGAAGAAACACTTGTTTGCTGTTGTTGTCTTTTCCAAGCAGCACATTCTAGGGAGTCAAGGTGGCACAATCGTTAGGACTCTAGCCTTTGGAGCTGCTGGGGTCGGGTTCGAGTCCCGGTCAGGCATGGATGTTTGTGACCGTCAATAAATGTTGTTATTTGTCTATGTGTTATTCATTTCTTTGTGACTGTTAATATTCTTTTTGTGTCTGTCCCACTTGACGAAAGCTTAAAAGCGGTTCTCTGAACAAGCACACAAGCTGGAAAATATATGTACCATACCTTACCATTCCAGGGAGTCAAGATAGTGTATGAACTACCTGAGTAACTATAAATATAAACCCGTATAAGCATAAAGCTTTAAGCTTTTATATAACATATATTAATTTCAATATTTTTGTTTTTGTTAAATTTCAAGGCTTTGGTGATTTCTTTAAATGCACCTTAGTTTCGTTGTGATATGAGGGCTTTGAAATAGGCCGATAATCAAATATTGTTTGTCAATTCAACTAGTATATTACCAAGGTTCAAAACATTCATCATGAATGTCTTGAATTTGGAACTTTATCCAATGTAAAGTTTGAATGAATGTTTTATACGAAAAACAATTTACAACTTTTTCAAGAATTATAGAATTTTTTTGTAAAAAAAAATGAAACCTTTTTAAAGTTACTTCAATGTGCTGCTAGGAATTCTTTTTTTTTTAATGAAACAAACGCAAAGCATTACACCGCAGAAATAGTCTATTGTCTAACATTAAAAAAAATTGCTAACGACCACGTACGGATTTTAAAATAATAAATTTTACCCATTTTACAATCTATTCAGGTGTTGGCTCGTCACCTGACTGTGGTTCTAAAATACGACGCCCGTCGCCAATAGCCCTCGTGTAGCTCTAGTGCGACGATAATTCAAACCTAACCTAACCCATTTTACAATGTCGTTATTCGAATAGCATCTGTATGATAACACATTATTCTATGTTTATCATCTTTAGTTGAAACGAAGCATTCGTGATTACCCATCGGCCTCTAGCGATTATTAAGATCACAAGAGTTTTCAACAAAAAGAACGTGCTAGTGTGTGCAACTTCGATGGAACCTTTTTTTGTTCTATTCTTTGTTAACTTCGAATATCTGTCCTCTTCATTACTGCGTGAAACAAAAGAAGGAAGAAAATCGCAGACGACAGCGAAAATTATTCCTAATTTTGATGCGGTTCTGCCTTTGTTCTTCGAATATCTAATTCGATAGGTAAAGCTCTGTGCTTCATTTTTTTTATCATTGCATTCGTTCTGATGATACATATTGATCAGTTGGTTTCAAAAAATTAATTAATTAGATATAATTAAATATATAAAAGTTCTTCATCCTACAACAGAATTTCACATTATTAGCAAAAAATATATATATTTACTTCAAAAGTTAGCCAATATTTTTTACAAACAATTATCATGCGATAAATTGAATAAATAAAAATTACTTTTGTCATCTACCAACTAAAGAAAAATAGAAACAAAAATAATACAAAAATCATAATAAAAATCTATTAAGAAAATTAATTCAAATACATTGCTATTAAAGAGTTCCTTTTGCAAGCATTGCAAATTATTTTTAAGCATTAGTCAAATAACAAATAAAAAACTTTTTGTAATTATAATACTAATCAATGAAAAAGTAAAAGGAGTATACCCAATGTTAATAATGAGCATAGGCTTCACTACATTTTCACGTATTTATTTTTAAAAGATAATACAATATTACAGTGCAAATTATTATCAAATATTTAATTAGCATAAATTAAGAAGTATTTACTATTTAGATGAACATAAAAAGTAAGATGAAACATCTAAATCAACTTATGTAATTATGATGGTCAAAAAAGTCTTTTTTTTTAATTTAACAAAAAGCATTTTGAAGAATATATTAAACACATTGCATGAAAAAAATTCTGTCGAAAGTCTTTAAAAAATCCAACTAATCTAAGGTAAATAAACAAGAACTTTCAAAACAACAAATTGCAGATTCTCAAAATTGACGAAACTGGATCGAAAACGATGAAACTAGGACTATTAAAACAACAAATTTATATACTAAAAAAAAAGATACAAAAGCCTAAAATAAACGATAACAATCTTCAATTTAACTAAACTAGAATGACGAAATATTTCTTTGCATTTGACAAAATTCGTGTCCTCAAAAAAATGACGAATAAAATTTCCTGAATTTGAACAAGGAAAAACTCTGATCATTTGTCAGTTAACAGTTTCGTCAAAATAAATTAAATTTCGTCAATTTTGAGTATCCATTTTTGAGAGGGTGAACTCTTCCGATAAACATTTCAAGAAGGACATTTTGACAACACGCAATACCATAAGTTAAAGACAATATTTTGAAGTAAAGATTCAATAATTGGGGAAAATACAAAATAGTAATGCAACCAGAGTTCAGCTTAAACAGATTTGTTTTTAGTGAAACCTTTCGCGTTGCACCTTAAAAAAGGTTTTTTTATGCATTTTAAACTTATACCTTTTATTCGGCTGTTTGGATGGGTTGTTTGACTTCAGTTTTTTTAATTCCATTTTTAACAATTTTTTTCAAACGTAATTTTAGAAAGGATTTTGAAAGTATTTCGTAGACACATTGCATGAAAAAAATTCAGTCGAAAGTCTTTAAAAAATGCAACTAATCTAAGGTAAATAAACAAGAACTTTCAAAACAACAAATTGCAGATTCTCAAAATTGACGAAACTGGATCGAAAACGATGAAACTAGGACTATTAAAACAACAAATTCATATACTAAAAAAAAGAAACAAAAGCCTCAAATAAACGATAACAATCTTCAATTTAACTAAACTAGAATGACGAAATATTTCTTTGCATTTGACAAAATTCGTGTCCGCAAAAAAATGACGAATAAAATTTTCCGAATTTGAACAAGGAAAAACTCTGATCATTTGTCACTTAACAGTTTCGTCAAAATAAATTAAATTTCGTCAATTTTGAGTATCCATTTTTGAGATGGTGAACTCTTCCGATAAACATTTCAAGAAGGACATTTTGACAACACGCAATACCATAAGTTAAAGACAATATTTTGAAGTAAAGATTCAATAATTGGGGAAAATACAAAATAGTAATGCAACCAGAGTTCAGCTTAAACAGATTTGTTTTTAGTGAAACCTTTCGCGTTGCACCTTAAAAAAGGTTTTTTTATGCATTTTAAACTTATACCTTTTATTCGGCTGTTTGGATGGGTTGTTTGACTTCAGTTTTTTTAATTCCATTTTAAACAATTTTTTTCAAACGTAATTTTAGAAAGGATTTTGAAAGTATTTCGTAGACACATTGCATGAAAAAAATTCAGTCGAAAGTCTTTAAAAAATGCAACTAATCTAAGGTAAATAAACAAGAACTTTCAAAACAACAAATTGCAGATTCTCAAAATTGACGAAACTGGATCGAAAACGATGAAACTAGGACTATTAAAACAACAAATTCATATACTAAAAAAAAGAAACAAAAGCCTCAAATAAACGATAACAATCTTCAATTTAACTAAACTAGAATGACGAAATATTTCTTTGCATTTGACAAAATTCGTGTCCTCAAAAAATGACGAATAAAATTTCCTGAATTTGAACAAGGAAAAACTCTGATCATTTGTCAGTTAACAGTTTCGTCAAAATAAATTAAATTTCGTCAATTTTGAGTATCCATTTTTGAGAGGGTGAACTCTTCCGATAAACATTTCAAGAAGGACATTTTGACAACACGCAATACCATAAGTTAAAGACAATATTTTGAAGTAAAGATTCAATAATTGGGGAAAATACAAAATAGTAATGCAACCAGAGTTCAGCTTTAACAGATTTGTTTTTAGTGAAACCTTTCGCGTTGCACCTTAAAAAAGGTTTTTTTATGCATTTTAAACTTATACCTTTTATTCGGCTGTTTGGATGGGTTGTTTGACTTCAGTTTTTTTAATTACATTTTTAACAATTTTTTTCAAACGTAATTTTAGAAAGGATTTTGAAAGTATTTCGTAGAACAAAACAATAAGCGCCAGGATATAACCGAGAATCAATATCGCAAAAGTATACTTTAAATCTTCCAAATTTAAACTGTTTGCTTCATCTTCATTTGTTGGTGGACTTGAATCCGTATCTTTGTTCCCGAAAAAGACTTCATCTTCAAACCATTTGCTCACTAATCCTGCTCCAACTATTCTTTGTATGACAGTATTCAAGCGTTGTTTGCAGCAGAAACCTTTTCTTAAAGCTATGCCAATATTCCACATACCAAAGGATTCTTTCGAGATTACTTTATTTGTTATAATCGAATTTATAAAACCCAATTCAATCGCTTGCCTTGGTGCAATTAAAGCTATCGATTTATCAGAATCAATGGATCTATCATTGAAAAATGCCCAGCCGTTTCTTTCAATATTTTGCCCCAACGTCCTTAAATGTCCAACAGTACTTCGAAGCAGAAATTGTCCGTAAGGCGCTCCAAAACGTATAAAAGCTTCGTGAGTTTTGACTTCAACTGCCTTAGACAGATCTTCCCAGCTCTCCAATCCAACTGGTCTTTCTGGAACTGTCAAGAAAGACAAAAGACTCACGCAGTACATGAAAGGCACGACTCCCGAAAAGACAAACCAAATACACCAAACGATTCTTTTAGCTGGGGACTGAATATTTTTAATGCCAGGCGATTGTTTCAGCATGCTTCCCAGCAAAGTTATAAATGCCACTAAGAACCTGGTAAAAGAATGTCTTTGGGCATATAATGTGAAAATCACAGTCAAAATGAAGCACAGCACCCATACTTCTTGACTGAATGGATAGGTGAAGGCCTCGAATTTCGGTCGGGATTCAGGAACTGAAGTGACAAAAGTCAACTCTTCGTAGAAATAGGGCGCAGTGAAGTCTACCACTTGAGATCTTTCTTCGGTAATGGACATCCACACCATTCCTATGTCTGCTTCTTCTCTGACCAGCATCCCGATTATACCCGTCCAGGAACCGTTGTCGTCCATCTTTCCCCACTGACCATCAGGTGCCAGTAGCATCTCGTACTGGACATTCAACTTTTCAGCAATACAATTGAGAAGTTGGCCATCCATTCCTGATGCAATGTTGTCCTCTTCATCAAAACGGAAAATACTACGCACTTGAAGGCTAGCTACTCTCAGTATAGGCAAAGGCATTTTGGTGGCAATCAAAACTGATTTCGAATTCTAAAAACTGTGTGCAGCCAAATAATTCTTTTTATAACACGATGTGGAATATTCGATTCTGCCCCTCAAATTCATAATTTGAAAGGTTTAGTCCATTATTTAAAAGTTCGATCAATAAAAGTAAACACTCAAACTTTGAAAACTCTACATTTGCTTACATAAAACATAAACAATGCCATGTAAATATTTATAATGGTTATGCATGCTTTACACGACATGGGGTATATTAGCTCTTGTCACTCAAATTCATCATGTGAAAGATTGTTGATTGGTTGAATTCATTATTTAAAAGCGCGACGAATAAAAGTTGTTCCATTTTTCAGCAATTTTAACTGGAATATTTATTTTGTAAATTCCATCATCTGTACATCAATACTTGCACTTAAATTGCACTAGTGTACCCCAATTTACGACAGCTGACATTAGTCCTTACTGAACTGAGTAAACGCATCAGGTGGTACTTTGATTGTTCGTGAATTGTTTACTAAAAACGTGGCGAGGCATTACTTTTTTTGCAAACAATTCCAGTTTAGATTTAACCAGCGGGTGACCGAGCTCTGCTCGGAGAAAATAGGTATCGAAGCTAACTCGAAGATTTTAATTAAGCAAGGTTGAATTTATTTAAATTTGAAAAATTAAAATCTTAACTAAACATTTGTAGCTTAAACAGAGGCTTATAGCTTTAGCAGATGGCATCAGGAAAGTAGCCATTATGGCGAACTAAGTTTGAAAATATCCAATCTGTAACTCCGAACTGCTTGACCGTAGCGCTTCAAAACCTGTGCCAATCGATTCGTCGTGGCCAAAACCCCCAGACTCCCAAGTTTACCGGAGTTTATTAATTCTGAGGCGATTTTCGACTTGGCACCAATTCCTCGTATTATAGTATAGTTAGAGTTTGGAAAGGGAACTATTCTATACAAAGGTAAAGTTTTAAAAGTCATAGGAAATGAAATCATGAAATGTAATTGATAATTGGCGTTTCGCTGAAAAGCAACAAAAATGTCGAAATGTGGTAAACATTCCATTTCATACTTCATTCAACTTGATAGGTATAGCAACCATATGTTAAATTTTCAAGATCGCCAAAAATCGCCAATGAACAGAATAGAACTAAAATCGTCTGCTGATTGGAACTAAAAAAATATTCATGTTACCATTTTCTGTAAAACTCAATAAAGTTTAAAGCAAGGTTGAATTTATTTAAATTTGAAAAATTAAAATCTTAACTAAACATTTATAGCTTAAGCAGAGGCTTATAGCTTTAGCAGATGGCATCACGAAAGTAGCCATTATGGCGAACTAATGAAGTTTGAAAATATCCTATCTGTAACTCCGAACTGCTTGACCGTAGCGCTTCAAAACCTGTGCCAATCGATTCGTCGTGGCCAAAAACCCCAGACCCCTAAGTTTACCGGAGTTTATTAATTCTGGGGCGATTTTCGATTTGGGTCCAATTCCTCGTATTATAGTATAAGATTTAGATTTTTTTTTAGTACAGTTTGGAGTAGTTTCATGTTTTTATTACTCATAAATATTTAATTGTTCTTCAAACTACAAATAAATCAAGCAGACGATAAATAATAATTGAATTTATGACAACAAAAAAATTTGAATCTAGTTGATTTTGGTTTTTAGAAGTTTAAATTATTGCTGAATATAGTGTGTTTGGCGAATTTTTTTATGAACCTTGTGTACAGCAAGCTTTTTAATAAATAAAACCTTTCTTTTAAAGTTCAATGAGTAGTTCAGACAATTCATAAAGATCAATACGTGTTCCTCCCAATTGAACAACTATTCTATTAGGCTTAAAATATGATCGCTTTTGTTGCCATTCGTTGTGTTGGAATTGGCTTCCGAAATAATTTCGTAAAAAGAAAAGTTATCTTGCATTTTAAAAGCAATCCTTTTATATCCAAACGATTTTGATAAATTCCACTTTTATTGATTACGTTTTGTGTTGCATTACTACATCTGGACAGAGAAAGACAAAGACAATCTTAAATTTCATTAGAAAACAGAAAATCTGGCACTAAACATGTATCTTCTTATTATTCATAATTCAACATAACCTCTTTATTTCTTATATCGACTAGTTACTGTCGATTTAAGTTATTTTTAGAAGCTTTTCTCTTTCATATTTTTTTCATTACTTTGTTTTTTTAGAAAAATTGGATACCGGAAAATTTCAAGTAAAATACTAGAATGTATCCAACAAAATGCTTATTAAAATTTTTTTTAATATTGTTATTTTTATACATGAAGTGTATATTCAAACTTATATTGCGAATAAATATTCAAAAGTATCAATATTTAAAACATATCAAAATTATTTAGATTTTGCCTAATTTCAAATTAGATCTCAAATTTATCAAAATATCACTTTTTTTACTAACCCATGAATAACCCATGTGTAAATACCATTAACATGTTCGTTACCGAATAAAAACATTAACTTAAAGTTCTTAAATTCGTTTTTTGTTTAACTTAATTTGTCGTACATAAATTGCTCTAACTATTTTCTTATAGTGTTTTATACTTTTTTCATTTAGATAAACAATAAATTAGAAAGCTTATTTTCGCATAGAAAATTTTATTTCAAATCGTTGTAGACAAAGACAGCTCAATATTTGTTATTCAGTGTTTTTTCATATGTTGCTTTCAAACCAATAAATAGAAATACAACGTTTTGCAGTGGTGGATTCAGCTTCAATTGCCTATTTTACTCAAATTACAAATTTAAAAAATATGAACTTTGAATAACTTGATAACTAATAAAAAATACAAAAAAGGTAAACAACAATACATAGCAAAAAAACTGATAGTTAATTTTGTAAAATGAATGTATTTTTCTAAATTATTAACACTAAAAAAATTGCTTTCTTTCATTTTTCAAAATAAATATGTTACTGCTAATTTACAAAGAATAATTTATAAACAATACCTTATTACTTATTTACCATCTTTTATTCTGTAGGGAAACTCCAGTTTCATTGAAAAGAGACAAAGGATTAAATAAAAGTTATCTTTTGTGGATCTTGAATACTAGCCACAGTACACAGACAATAACAAAATAAAAACATGTTTCCAAAATCTTTTATATCTTGAAATTATGGTTATTATTTTCAACGTAAATGGTGCAATAGAAGTGTTTTGAAGTTTTTAAATTACATTGATGCGTTCTTGAGTAAATGCTTTATGTAATATGCATAAATAACAAGGATGTTTTTGCTATTAAAAGTGGCGTTTAAATGAAATTTTTCTTAGCTTTTTTTTGTTACTTTGACGTTGTTGTTTTTATTATAAAAATTTTATTTCTATAAAAGTGTTGTTTCGTAAATTTATAAAATCAAGATTGTTATAAAATTATTTATTTGAACTGGACAAAAACAATTGTCAGTCCAATAATGCCAAACAAACAATTATCTTGGAAGATTATCAATGTGTTTAAGAGTGACATTCAGTCCAATTGAGCTAATGCATAAGTTTTGAAATCAAAACTTTTTCAAAAGAATTGTTTGGCCATGTTATCCCATTTTCACTAAAATTGGGAATCATCATAACATCAATTTAAAACAAAATAGAATGCGTTTAACATCCGGGTATTTAGCTATTAATTGATCAAATTTTAAATAGTTGGCCGCCCATGTGTTGTATATTTCTAGCATTTTAAAACTTACAAAAATATATAATTAAATGACTCCGATAACATTTACCTTTCTAGTTGGTTTCATTGTGATGTTAAATTGATTCTCATACCTGAGGAAAAAGGGAATACATAGCAAAGCAATACTTCTGTTGAAGTTGGAATTCCAAAACTAATGCATTAGCTCTATGGGACTGACAATCACTCTTAAGGGTACTTTCGAGTGCGGAAGTAATAAAGTTAACAGTAATGTATAACAGCCGTCAAACAGAATATTTCCAATTATAACATTTAATTGCGTACGGAATATTTCAAATTGTAACATTTGATTGTGTATAACATTTAATTGTGTACGGAATATTTCCAATCGTAACATTTAATTATTTGTAACATTTATTTGTGTATAAACATTTAATTGTGTATAACGCTTAATTGTGGACGGAATATTTCCAATAGTAACATGTAATTGTGTATAACATTTAATTGTGTATATAATGATTCCAATTGTAACATTTATTGTGTATAACATTTAATTGTGTATAACATTTAATTGTGTATGACATTTAATTGTGTATGTATAACATTTAATTGCGTATATAATGTAATTGTGTATAACATTTAAATGTGTACGGAATATTTCCAATTGTAACATTTAATTGTTTAACATTTAATTGTGTATAAATTTTAATTGTGTTTAACATTTAATTGTGTACTGAATATTTCCAATTGTAACATTTAATTGTGTATAACATTGAATAATGTATATCATTTCATTGTGTATAACATTTAATTATGTATAACATTTAATTGTGTATGGAATATTTCCAATTGAAACATTTAATTGTGTATAACATTTAATTGTGAATGGAATATTTCAATTTGTAACATTTAATTGTGTATAACATTTAATATGTACAGAATTTTTTCCAATTGTAACATTTAATTGTGTACAACATTTAATTGTGTATATCATTTAATTGTGTATATCATTTAATTGTGTATATCATTTAATTGTGTATATCATTTAATTGTGTATAAAATTTAATTGTGTATAACATAATGGTATATAACATTTAATTGTGCATAGTATTTAATTATGTCCGGAATATTTCCAATTGTAACATTTAATTGTGTATTATATTTAATTGTGTATAACATTTAATTGTGTGCGGAATATTTAAAATTGTAACATTTAATTGTGTATAACATTTAATATGTACAGAATTTTTCCAATTGTAACATTTAATTGTGTACAACATTTAATTGTGTATATCATTTAATTGTGTATATCATTTAATTGTGTATATCATTTAATTGTGTATAAAATTTAATTGTGTATAACATAATGGTATATAACATTTAATTGTGCATAGCATTTAATTATGTCCGGAATATTTCCAATTGTAACATTTAATTGTGTATTATATTTAATTGTGTATAACATTTAATTGTGTGTGCGGAATATTTAAAATTGTAACATTTAATTGTGTATAACATTTAATCTGTACAGAATTTTTCCAATTGTAACATTTAATTGGGTACAACATTTAATTGTGTATATCATTTAATTGTGTATAAAATTTAATTGTGTATAACTAACATAATGGTATATAACATTTAATTGTGCATAGCATTTAATTATGTCCGGAATATTTCCAATTGTAACATTTAATTGTGTATTATATTTAATTGTGTATAACATTTAATTGTGTGCGGAATATTTAAAATTGTAACATTTAATTGTGTATGGAATATTTCCAATTGTAACATTTAATTGTGTACAACATTTAATTGCGTATAACATTTAATTGTGTATAACATTTAATTGTGTATAACATTTAATTGTGTATAAAATTTAATTGTGTGTAAAAATTTTATTGTGAATAACATTTAATGGTGTATAACATTTAATGGTGTATAACATTTAATTGTGCATAGTATTTAATTATATCCGGAATATTTCCAATTGTACTATTTAATTGTGTATAACATTTAATTGTGTACGGAATATTTTGTAACATTTAATTGCGTACGAAATATTTCCGAATGCAACATTTAATTGTGTACACTGGACAATTCTATCTAACTGGGGATTTTTGTAGCATAAGTCATAAAATAAAAAAGCTTTTACATTCATTCAATTCAAATTAAATAAAACAAATTATAATTTTTAGTTGCAATACGTAAATCGAAAATCTATTCCTTAAAAAAATTATTATTAAATCTTAAATGTCATATTGATAACCACTTTTCAAAATGTGACTTATACAATTGAAAGCGTAATTCTGCATTGATTAAGCCATCTTGTTGTATTTTAAATGCGTATACTATTTTTTGTCACCAAAGATTCAGATAGGCGATATTCACGACCACGGAAAGGAAAGAACTATCTTTTTATGTACAGGGTGATCGCGCAGTAATAAAACACCCCTACTATGAGCCCTCTACACAGCGACATTCTCAGAGTACAGACAAAAAATTAGTAAGCATACAGTGTAATGTAATGTAATCGTTTCCGGCTGCCTATTTCTAGCCTTCATTAGGAGCTTTAACACAGCCATTAACGCCTCGTAATTTAGAACCCTGGTCAAGTGACGAGGTAGACACCTGAGCGGGAACCCAACGGAACTTTGAGCGACATCGTACGCTGACGCCGTAGGGACTTTGGACTCCAAAGATTTAACGAGCATGTCTGTCCCAGTGTACTCGGGCCCATCCGTCACGAATTGGATTTTATACTCTTTCCCAGTACAGATATCCGATTTATAGGATGACTGGCAGTAGGTGGGATTCAAACCCCCACACTAGTGAGAAGGCTAAATCTTGAGGCAGACGCCTTAACCTCTCGGCCACGGACGTTCCAAGCATACAGTACTACCTTGATCAAAAAGTTCTCAAAATAACCACCTTGAAGCGCTCCCATCGTTTCGATTTCAGTTTCGTGCTTTTTTTTGTTAAGTTGGCAACTCTGTTGTTGATATTTTCTCCAAATCTTAGCGTCATAGCTTGACATTTGCTAAAGTTGCGTAGCCAAGACTGCATCTGTATCTGTATGTGTTCTCGATATTTTTAGAAATGGATTTAAATTTGCAACAATAAACTTGTATTAAATTTTGCGGACGGATCTATAGGCAATGTTCAAGTATTCATCTATATCTCTGATGGTTAATTTGCGGTTAATGACCAACATTTCTTTTATTTTATCAATGTTATTTTTCATCGGTTTTCAATGTCGATGTTCTGCTATTGCATTTATCATCTTCGATTGACTCACGACCACTTTTGAACCGCTTGTGTCACTGATAAACGACCCATTTCTTAAGAGAATCGCTGCGGATTCACTTCTCGAACATTTTCAACGTTCGCGCGCCATTAAATCCATCTTTTACGTTAAATTTAATACAAGTTCGTGAGTCCATCGAAGATGATGAACGCAGTGACAGACCATAGACATTGTAAACCGATGAAAACATTGATAAAATAAAAGAATTAGCCGCAAATTAAACATCAGAGGGATAGCGGAGGACTTGGACTTTCCTTTGGAAAAATTTAAATACAAGTTCGAAAAATTTAATACAAGTTCGTTGTTGCAAATTTCAGTATATTTTTAAAATTGTAAAAAACCGAAAACAGACACAAAGATAGATTCACTCTTGGCTACATAACTTTTGCAAATGTCAAGCTATGACGCTAAGATTTGGAGAAAATATCCGCAACAGATATTCCACCTTACCAAAAAACAAACAAATAGAAAAGATGGAAGCGCTCCACGGTAGTATTGCTGAAGGCGTGTGGAAACGGATTATACAACAAAAAATAGTTATCAATGTGTATTTTTTTTTATCTTTGCAGCATATTTATGCACCAGAGTCTTCTATCAGAATTTCGTAACTATTTTTGCAAAATCCGTTTCCCTATGTCTTGAATAGTAGGCTTTCCAAATTTTGAGCTTTTACTCTGAGTAGTTAGATGGTGTAGAAGGCTCAGAGTAGGGGTGTTTTATAACTATAATCATCCTGCATATAGTCTCTGATATAAAGCTGTTGTTGTTTGTTGTTGCTGATATCCTAGGTTTAGCAGAGCTAAACCAGGTCTATGATGTTAGTCACTCTCAAAAAGTCCAGGACCATGACTGGATTTCTGTAGAGATCAAGTCTGGAAAGTCCCAGACAGTCCAAGGTGGTCAGGTGCCGCCTGTTCGCTGAAACACTGAAGAGATAAAACTTAGCTGGTATTTAAATTCTTTATGCATTTACACATTGCATAAAAAATTCAGTCAAAAGTCTTTTAAAAAATGCAATTCATCATAGGCGACGAAACTGGAACTACCGAAACAATACATTGCAAGTTCTCAAAAATGACAAAACTAGACCAAAAACGATGAAACTAGAATAGTCAAAACAACAAAATTTATATTCAAATATGAAGAAACTAAAGTCTTAAATAAACGATAACACTCATCAATTTAACGAAACTAGAATGATGAAATACTTCTTTAAATTTGACGAAATTCATGAACATTCAAATCTCAAAGAAATGATAATCAAATTCCCTCATTTTGAGGAAAAGAAACTGGAGAACATTGGACAGTATGTAGTTTCATAAAGAAAAAATTAAATTTCATCAATTTTGAGTAGTCATTTCTGAGATTGTACAGTGTTCCATAACATTTCCAAAGAAAAATTTGACAAAATACAATGCCACAAGTTAAAGAGAATATTTTGAAGGAAAGATATGATAATTGTGTGTGTGGGAAAATAAAAAATAGTAATTGCAACCAGAGTTCAGCTTTAGCAGATTTGCTTTTAGTTAAACCTCTCGCGCTGCACCTTAAAATAAGATTTTTATGCAGATTTTCTTTGACTTATTTTACTTATATGTTTTGTTCGGCACCTTAGATAGGTTCTTTGACTTCATTTTTTTCTAATTCCAGTTTCAACAAATTTTCTCAAACCTACTTTCAGAATGGATTTTGAAATTATTTCGTAGAACAAAACAATAAGCGCCAGGATATAACCAAGAATCAATAACCCAAACGTATACTTTAAATCTTCCAAATTTAAACTGCTTGCTTCATCTTCTTTTGTTGATATACTTGACTGCACACCCTTGTTCCAGAAAAAAACTTCATCTTGAAACCATTTGCTCAATAAACCTCCGCTAACTATTCTTTTAATGATAGCATTCAAGCGTAGTTTGCAGCAGAAACCTTTTCTTAAAGCTATGGCAATATTGAACCCCCCTGAGGATTCTTTCGAGATTAATTTATTTGTTATAATCGAATTTACAAACCCAAATTCAATAGTTTGCCTTGGCGCAATTAAAGCTATCGATTTATCAGAAGTAAGCGATCTATTGTGGATAAAAGCCCAGCCATTCCTTTCAATGTTCTGCCCTAACGTCCTCAAATGTCCAACAGCACTTCGTTGCAGAAATTGTCCGTAAGATGATCCGAAAGGTATATACGCTTTGTGAGTTTCGACTTCAACTGCCTTAGACAGATCTTCAAAGCTTTCTAATCCAAAAGGTCTTTCTGGAACTGTCAAGAAGGACAAAAGACTCACGCAGTACATGAAGGGCACAATTCCCGAAAAGACAAACCAAATACTCCAAACGATTCTTTTAGATGGGGACTGAATATTTTTAATGCCAGGCGATTGATTTAGCATGCTTCCCAGCAACGTTATAAATGTCACTAAGAACTTGAAAAACGAATGTCTTTGGGCATACAATGTGAAAATCACTGTCATAAGGAAGCACAGCACCCATACTTCTTGATTGAATGGATAGGTGAAGGCCTCGAATTTCGGACGGCACTAGTAATACTAGAATGTATCCAAGAACATGTTTTTTTTAATTAAATGCATTTTTATTGTTATACATGAATTGTATATTGAAACTTATACTGCGAATAAATATTCAAAAGTATTAATATTTAAAACATTATTTTAAAATTATTTAGATTTTGCTTAATTTTAAATCAGGTCTTAAATTTATCAAAGTATTACTTTTTTTTTACTAACCCATGTGTAAATACCATTAACATGTTCGTTACCGAATAAAAACATTAACTTAAAGTTCTTAAATTCGTTTTTTGTTTAACTTAATTTGTCGTACATAAATTGCTCTAACTATTTTCTTATAGTGTTTTATACTTTTTTCATTTAGAAAAACAATAAATTAGAAAGCTTATTTTCGCATAGAAAATTTTATTTCAAATCGTTGTAGACAAAGACAGCTCAATATTTGTTATTCAGTGTTTTTTCATATGTTGCTTTCAAATCCAATAAATTGATATATAATGTTTTGCAGTGGTGGAATCAGTTTCAATTACCTATTTTTCTCAAACCACAAATTAAAAAAATATTAACTATGAATAACTTAATAACTAATAAAAAAATACAAAAACAAAAGGTTAACAACAATACATGGCAAAAAAACTGATAGTTAATTATGTAAAATGAATGTATCTTTCTAAATTATCAACACTAAATATCGCTTCCTTTCATTTTTCAAGAAATATATGTTATTGCTCCTTTATAAAGAATAATTTATAAACAAGAACTTATAATTTATTTTCCAAATTTTTATTCAGTAAGAAAACTCCAGTTTCATTGAAAAGGGACAAAATATTAAATAGAAGTTATCTTTTGTGGATCTTGAATACAGGCCACAGTACACAGACAATAACAAAATAAAAACATGTTTCCAAAATCTTTTATATCTTGAAATTATGGTTATTATTTTCAGCATAAATGAAGTGTTTTGAAATTTTAAAAGAACATTGATGCGTTCTTGATTAAATACTTTATGTTAAGTGTTGCATAAATAACAAGGATGTTTTTGCTATTAAAAGTAGCATTTAAATGAAATTTTTCTTTACTGTTTTTTTTTTGTTACTTTGATGTTGCTGTTTTTTATTATAAAAATTTATTTCTATAAAAGTGTTGTTTCGTAAATTTATAAAATCAAGATTGCTATCAAATCATTTATTTTAAATTGACAAAAAATTTTGTCAGTCCAATAATGAGAAACAAACAATTATCTTGAATTGTTTTCGATGTGTTTAAGAGTGACTGCCAGTCCAATTGAGTCCAATCAATGCATTAGTTTTGAAATCACAACTTTTGCAAAAGAATTGTTTGGCCATGTTATCCCATCTTCACCAAGATTGGGAATCATCATAACATCAATTTAAAACAAAATAGAGAAAAAAACATAAGGTTATTTAGTTATTAATTGATCAAATTTTAAATAGTTGGCCATATGTTGTATATTTTTAGCATTTTAAAACTTACAAAAATATAAATAAAATGACTCCAAAAACATTTACCTTTCAAATTTGTTTCATTATGATCTCATATTGATTCTCATACCTGAGGAAAAAGGGATTACATTTCAAAGCAATACTTCTGTTGAAGTTGGGATTCCAAAACATTAGCTCTGTGGGACTGACAGTCCCTCTTAATGGATAATTTTTCAATTTCGAGTACAGAGGTAATAATCACCAGTAATGTACAACAGCCGTCAAACGGAATATTTCCAATTGTAACATTTAATTGTAAATGGAATATTTCCAATTTTAACATTTAATTGTGTACAACATTTCATTGTGTACGGAATATTTACAATCGTAACATTTAATTGTTTATAACATTTAATTGTGTATAAACATTTAATTGTGTATAACGTTTAATAGTGTACGGAATATTTCCAAATTTAACTTTAATTGTGCATAACATTTAATTGTGTTTAACATTTAATTGTGTATGTATAACATTTAATTGTGTATGTTGCGTATATAATGTAATTGTGTATAACATTTAATTGTGTATGTTGCGTATATAATGTAATTGTGTATAACATTTAATTGTGTACGGAATATTTCCAATTATAACATTTAATTGTGTACGGAATATTTCCAATTATAACATTTAATTGTGTAACATTTAATTGTGCACAACTTTTAATTGTGTTAAACATTTAATTGTGTACGGAATATTTACAATTGTAAAATTTAATTGTGCATAGCATTTAATTATGTATAACATTTAATTGTGTATGGAGTATTTCCAAATGTAACATTTAATTGTGTATAACATTTAATTGTGTACTGAATATTTCCAATTGTAGCATTTAATTGTGTATAACATTTAATTGTGTATGGAATAATTTCATTTGTAACATTTAATTGTGTATAACATTTAATAGTGTACGGAATTTTTCCAATTGTAACATTTAATTGTGTATGGAATATTTCCAATTGTAACATTTAATTGTGTACAACATTTAATTGTGTATAACATTTAATTGTGTATAACATTTAATTGCGTATAAAATTTAATTGTGTATAACATAATGGTATATAACATTTAATTGTGCATAACATTTAATTATGTCCGGAATATTTCCAATTGTAACATTTATTTGTGTGCGGAATATTTAATATTGTAACATTCAACTGTGTATGGAATATTTCCAATTGTAACATTTAATTGTGTACAACATTTAATTGTGTATAACATTTAATTGTGTATGGAATATTTCCAATTGTAACATTTAATTGTGTACAACGTTTAATTGTGTATAACATTTAATTACATACGGAATATTTCCATTTGTAACATTTCATTGTGTATAACATTTATTTGTGTACGGAATATTTCTGATTGCAACATTTAATTGTGTTCACTGGGCAATTCTATTTAACTGGTCATTTTTGAAGCATAAGTCAAAAAATAAAAAAGCTTTTACATTCATTAAATTCAAATTAAATAAAACAAATTATATTATTTGTTGCAATACGTAAATCGAAAATCTACTCCTTAAAAAATTATTATTAAATCTTAAATGTCATATTGATAACCAATTTTCAAAATGTGACTTACACTATTGAATTGTAATACTGCCATTGAATTGTAATACTGCATTGATTAAGCCATCTTGTTGTCTTTTAACTGCGTATACCATGTTTTGTCACCAAAGATTCAGATAGGCGAGATTCACGACCGCGGAATGGAAAGAAGTACCATTTTTTTATGTACAGGGTGATCGGTAATAAAACACCCCTACTATGAACCCTCTATACAGTCTTGGGTATAACATTTAATTGTGTGTATAGCATTTAATTGCGTATATAATGTAATTGTGCGTAACATTTCATTGTATATGTATAACAGTTAATTGCGTATATAATGTAATTGTGTGTAACATTTAATTGTGTATGGAATATTTCCAATTATAACATTTAATTGTATAACATTTAATTGTGCATATTTTTTAATTGTGTTTAACATTTAATATCTCCGGAATATTTCCATTTGTAACATTTGATTGTGTATAACATTTAATGGTGTAAAAACATTTAATTGTGTATAACGTTTAATTGTGTACGGAATATTTCCAATCGTAACATTTAATTGTATATAACATTTAATTGTGTATAACGTTTAATTGTGTACAAATTATATTTTTTGTTGCAATACGTAAATTGAAAATCTATTCCTTAAAAAATTATTATTAAATCTTAAATGTCATATTGATAACCAATTTTCAAAATGTGACTTACACTATTGAAAGCGTAATTCTGCATTGATTAAGCAATCTTGTTGTCTTTTAACTGCGTGTACTATGTTTTGACACCAAAGATTCAGATAGGCGAGATTCACGACCGCGGAATGGAAAGAACTACCTTTTTATGTACAGGGTGATCGGTAATAAAACACCCCTAGCATGAGCCCTGTTTTTGTTTAACCCCAAAACAATGTCATTAGCAAATAATCATATTAGCACTATTATGCACGTAACTGTAGCTAATAGCATGAACTAAACAAGTAACTAATTAAGAAAATCCTTTCTTTATACCAAAAAATGTAGACCGAAAAACCTTACGGCCTCAACAATTTACTTTCAGTGCATGAAAACGTATTTCTTCGTATATAACTAAACACATACGCAAGCTCAATTTTTTTTACCATGTGATTAGCTGGCTGAAAGGAAACAAGTGATGCCACTTTCAGCTCACAAAACTTTTCCATTGCTGAGAAAAAGGCATTGGGTCATGTATCTTCATGGGTCAAATGTCCCTTTTTCCCCCTAAGCATACAGTATTACCTTGATCAAAAAGTTCCTGAAATAGCCACCTTAAAGCGCTCCCATCGTTTCGATTTCAGTTTCGTGCTTTTTTTTTGTTAAGTTGGCACCTCTGTTGTTGATATTCTCTCCAAATCTTAGCGTCCTAGCTTGAAATTTGCAAAAGTTACGTAGCCAAGATTGCATCTATATCTGTGTGTGTTCTCGATATTTTTAGAAATGGATTTAAATTTGCAACAATAAACTTGTATTAAATTTTGCGGACGGATCTATAGGCAATGTTCAAGTATTCATCTATATCTCTGATGGTTAATTTGCGGTTAATGACCAACATTTCTTTTATTTTATCAATGTTATTTTTCATCGGTTTTCAATGTCGATGTTCTGCTATTGCATTTATCATCTTCGATTGACTCACGACCACTTTTGAACCGCTTGTGTCACTGATAAACGACCCGTTTCTTCAGAGAATCGCTGCGGATTCACTTCTCGAACATTTTCAACGTTCGCGCGCCATTAAATCCATTTTTTACGTTAAATTTAATACAAGTTCGTGAGTCCATCGAAGATGATGAACGCAGTGACAGACCATAGACATTGTAAACCGATGAAAACATTGATAAAATAAAAGAATTAGCCGCAAATTAAACATCAGAGGGATAGCGGAGGACTTGGACTTTCCTTTGGAAAAATTTAAATACAAGTTCGAAAAATTTAATACAAGTTCGTTGTTGCAAATTTCAGTATATTTTTAAAATTGTAAAAAACCGAAAACAAACACAAAGATAGATTCACTCTTGGCTACATAACTTTTGCAAATGTCAAGCTATGACGCTAAGATTTGGAGAAAATATCCGCAACAGATATTCCAACTTACCAAAAAACAAACAAATAGAAACGATGGAAGCGCTCCACGGTAGTATTGCTGAAGGCGTGTGGAAACGGATTATACAACAAAAAATAGTTATCAATGTGTATTTTTTTATCTTTGCAGCATATTTATGCACCAGAGTCTTCTATCAGAATTTCGTAACTATTTTTGCAAAATCCGTTTCCCTATGTCTTGAATAGTAGGCTTTCCAAATTTTGAGCTTTTACTCTGAGTAGTTAGATGGTGTAGAAGGCTCAGAGTAGGGGTGTTTTATAACTATAATCATCCTGCATATAGTCTCTGATATAAAGCTGTTGTTGTTTGTTGTTGCTGATATCCTAGGTTTAGCAGAGCTAAACCAGGTCTATGATGTTAGTCACTCTCAAAAAGTCCAGGACCATGACTGGATTTCTGTAGAGATCAAGTCTGGAAAGTCCCAGACAGTCCAAGGTGGTCAGGTGCCGCCTGTTCGCTGAAACACTGAAGAGATAAAACTTAGCTGGTATTTAAATTCTTTATGCATTTACACATTGCATAAAAAATTCAGTCAAAAGTCTTTTAAAAAATGCAATTCATCATAGGCGACGAAACTGGAACTACCGAAACAATACATTGCAAGTTCTCAAAAATGACAAAACTAGACCAAAAACGATGAAACTAGAATAGTCAAAACAACAAAATTTATATTCAAATATGAAGAAACTAAAGTCTTAAATAAACGATAACACTCATCAATTTAACGAAACTAGAATGATGAAATACTTCTTTAAATTTGACGAAATTCATGAACATTCAAATCTCAAAGAAATGATAATCAAATTCCCTCATTTTGAGGAAAAGAAACTGGAGAACATTGGACAGTATGTAGTTTCATAAAGAAAAAATTAAATTTCATCAATTTTGAGTAGTCATTTCTGAGATTGTACAGTGTTCCATAACATTTCCAAAGAAAAATTTGACAAAACACAATGCCACAAGTTAAAGAGAATATTTTGAAGGAAAGATATGATAATTGTGTGTGTGGGAAAATAAAAAATAGTAATTGCAACCAGAGTTCAGCTTTAGCAGATTTGCTTTTAGTTAAACCTCTCGCGCTGCACCTTAAAATAAGATTTTTATGCAGATTTTCTTTGACTTATTTTACTTATATGTTTTGTTCGGCACCTTAGATAGGTTCTTTGACTTCATTTTTTTCTAATTCCAGTTTCAACAAATTTTCTCAAACCTACTTTCAGAATGGATTTTGAAATTATTTCGTAGAACAAAACAATAAGCGCCAGGATATAACCAAGAATCAATAACCCAAACGTATACTTTAAATCTTCCAAATTTAAACTGCTTGCTTCATCATCTTTTGTTGATATACTTGACTGCACACCCTTGTTCCAGAAAAAAACTTCATCTTGAAACCATTTGCTCAATAAACCTCCGCTAACTATTCTTTTAATGATAGCATTCAAGCGTAGTTTGCAGCAGAAACCTTTTCTTAAAGCTATGGCAATATTGAACCCCCCTGAGGATTCTTTCGAGATTAATTTATTTGTTATAATCGAATTTACAAACCCAAATTCAATAGTTTGCCTTGGCGCAATTAAAGCTATTGATTTATCAGAAGTAAGCGATCTATTGTGAATAAAAGCCCAGCCATTCCTTTCAATGTTCTGCCCTAACGTCCTCAAATATCCAACAGCACTTCGTTGCAGAAATTGTCCGTAAGATGAACCGAAAGGTATATAAGCCTTGTGAGTATCGACTTCAACTGCCTTAGACAGATCTTCAAAGCTCTCTAATCCAACAGGTCTTTCTGGAACTGTCAAGAAGGACAAAAGACTCACGCAGTACATGAAGGGCACAATTCCCGAAAAGACAAACCAAATACTCCAAACGATTCTTTTAGATGGGGACTGAATATTTTTAATGCCAGGCGATTGATTTAGCATGCTTCCCAGCAACGTTATAAATGTCACTAAGAACTTGAAAAACGAATGTCTTTGGGCATACAATGCGAAAATCACTGTCATAATGAAGCACAGCAACCATACTTCTTGACTGAATGGATAGGTAAAAGCCTCGAATTTCGGTCGGGCTTCAGGAACTTCTGTGACAAAAGTCCACTCTGCGTAAAAATAAGGCGCAGTGAAGTCTACTACATGATATCTTTCTTCAGTGATGGACAACACCCCCATTCCTATGTCCGCTTCCCCTCTGACCAGCATCCCAATTATACCCGTCCAGGTACCGTTGTCATCCATCTTTCCCCACAGGCGATCTGGTGGCTGAAGTATCTCGTACTTGACATTCAACTTTTCAGCAATACAATTGAAAAGTTGGCCATCCTGTCCTGATGCAATGCCGTCCTTTTCATTAAAAAGGAAAATACCTGGCACTAGAAGGGTAGCCACCCTCAGTACGGGCAAATGCATTTTGGTGGCAATCAAAACTGATTATGAATGCAAAACAACAGTGTGCAGGCAATGATTTCATTTATAACATGGCAAGGTATATTCGATTTTGCTCGTCAAATTTATAATTTGAAAGTTTTAATCCATTATTTAAAAGTTTGATTAATAAAAGTTGACACTCAAACTTTGAAAACTCTATATTTGCTTATGTAAAACAAGCAAATGTAAACAATGTCATGTAAATATTTATATTGGTTGAGCATGCTTTACACGACATGGGTATATAAGCTCCTTGTTGCTCAAATTCATCATTTGAAAGATTGCTGATTGGTTCAATCCATTTTATTAAAAGGGCGATCAATGAAAGTGGAGACTTAAACATTGAAAACTCTATATTTGCTTGTATAAAGCATAAACAATGTCATGTAAATGTTTATATTGGTTATGTGTGCTTTACAAGAGTACATTCGCTCGTATCGCTCAAATTAATCATTTAAAAGATTGTTGATTTGTTGAATCCATTATTTAAAAGGGCGATGAATAAAAGTTATTCCATATTTCAGCAATTTTAACTGGAATTTTTTTTTTCTGAAAATCTCATTATCTATGCATCAATACTTGCTCATTAAATTGTACTAGTGTACCCCAATTTTTGACAGCTGACATTGATCTTTACCAAGCTGTATAAATGTAGCGGGTGGTACTTTGATTGTTTATGAATTGTTCACTACAAAAGTGGAAAGGCATTACGTTTTTTGTATACAATTCCATTCAGCTTTAATTTATGTTCTTATTTCTTAACTGCTGTTTGGAGTAGTTTCATGTTTTTTATGAATAAAAAATACTTAATTATTCTTCAAATTTCAAATAAATCAAGAAGACGATAAGTAATACTAATTTGCTACAGAAAATTTAGAAAACAGTTAATTTTGGTTTTTAGAAGTTTAAATTCTAGCTAGATATACTGTGTTTGGCGCATTTTTTTCTATGTATATAAATCTTGTATAGAAACAGTTTTAGATGATATCCTACTGATCTACTGTTACAAAACCTACTGAAACTCGTATCGGAAAACAAGTGATTTTTTAAGTAAAGAAGAAAGTAAAGTAAAAGTAGAAAGAACGTAGAGAAAGAAGTAGAAGTCTTTAAAAATACAAATAATCAAATACGATGAAACTAGAACTATCGAAACAACAAATTGCAAATTCTCAAAAATGACGAAACTAGACCTAAAATGACGAAAAAAACTTTCAAAACAATAAAATATATTAGAACAAAAGTAAAGAAACTGAAGTTTCAAATAAACGACAACAATTATCAATTTAGAAAAAATAGAATGACGAAATTTTTCTTTAAATTTGACGAAATTCATGTCCTACAAAAAATGACGAAATAAAATTCCTCAATATGTGGAAAGGAAAATGCCGAACATTTGCCAATAAGAAGTTTCGTCAAAAAAAATTGGTCAATTTTTAGTAGGGTAAGGTGGGATAAGTGGGCCACCCCCCTGGCATTTTCCCAATTATTGACTTTTAAAAAAATATGTTACCATATTTTTACGTATTTACCCCAATATATACAGGAAACATTATGGCATCATTTTCATTTAAGTATGTAACAAGGTACAATCCTTTTTGTGACAATTTTTTAAATTGCATCTTTTCGTAATTCACACCATCATACTATTTTTTTACTTATTTCCAAACGGTTCATGATACAAAACAAAATGTTATATACTTTGAAAGTCTATAAAACATAGTATCTTTTTGTAGTGTCATGTACTTGTAATGTTATAAAGTTAAAACAATATTGGGGGAGGTGGCATTTGCCCCGCGTTTGGAGTAAGTGGGCCACCACAATGGCGGGGAAGGTGGACCAGGGGTGACAAACTTTACCCAACTCTAATATACTCAAAAATAGTCATATTCGCTGATTCATTGGGTTAGTCATATTCAGTGCAATAGGCCCAGTTTAAAATCTGTAGTCCTAACATTTAGGTTACACTACATGCAAAAATGAAATGAAAATTAACGTATTTTTTCTTTTAGTTAGCTTGCATGCTAGAAAGAGTTGCTATGGAGGAACTATTGAAGATACATCATTAATTTTTTGTTTCAAAACCTCAAAATATCATGTAGATTATCCCACTTGCCCCACCATATCTCTACCAGTAATGTGTAAAAATATATTGAGGGGGGGAGGGCACTAACCCCACCTTGCGGGGCAAGTGGTCCACTCCGATCACAAAAAAAAAGTTGTTAGGCCTATTACATCCAGTGCTATGAGGATCTAAAGTCGAATTATGCCAAAAAGGGGTCCCACTTACCCTACCTTACCCTATTCCTTTATGATAGTGAACGCTGCTATTTAGAAGTAAAGATTCAATAATTGTAAAAATACAAAACAGTGATTGCAACCAGGGTTCAGCTTTAGCAGAATTGTTTTTGGTGACACTTTTCGCGTTGCACCTTAAAATGGGCTTTTAAATATATTTCCCTTGCCTCTTTACTTATATCTTTCATTCGGCAGTTTGGGTGGGATCTTTGATTTCAAATTTTTCTAATTCCAGTTTCAACAACTTTTTTCAAACGTACTTTTACAATGAATTTTGAAAGGATTTCGTAGAACAAAACAATAAGCGAGAGGATGTAACCAAGAATCAATATCGCAAAAGTATACTTTAAATCTTCCAAATTTAAACTGCTTGCTTCATCTTCCTTTGCTGATACACTTGACTGCACACCTTTGTTCCAGAAAAAAACTTCATCTTTAAACCATTTGCTCGCTAAACCTCCGCTAACTATTCTTTGAATGACAGTATTCAGGCGTTGTTTGCAGCAGAAACCTTTTCTTAAAGCTATGCCAATGTTCAACATCCCAAAGGATTCTTTCGAGATTAATTTATCTGTTATGATCGAATTTACAAACCCCAATTCAATAGTTTGCCTTGGCGCAATTAAAGCTATCGATTTAGAAGAAGTAAACGATCTATTGTGAATGAAAGCCCATCCATTCCTTTCAATGTTTTGCCCTAACTTCTTCAAATATCCAACAGTACTTCGTTGCAGAAATTGTCCGTAAGGTGATCCAAAAGGTATATAAGCTTCGTGGGTTTTAGCTTCAACTGCCTTAGACAGATCTTCCCAGCTCTCCAATCCAACTGGTCTTTCTGGAACTGTCATGAAAGACAAAAGACTCACGCAGTACATGAAAGGCACGATTCCCGAAAAGACAAACCAAATACTCCAAACTATTCTTTTAGCTGAGGACTGAATATTTTTAATGCCAGGCGATTGATTTAGCATGCTTCCCACCAACGTTATAAATGTCACTAAGAACTTGACAAACGAATGTCTTTGTGCATACAGTGAGAAAATCACAGTCAAAATGAAGCACAGCACCCATACTTCTTGACTGAATGGATAGGTGAAGGCCTCGAATTTCGGTCGGGATTCAGGAACTGAAGTGACAAAAGTCAACTCTTCGTAGAAATAGGGCGCAGTGAAGTCTACCACTTGAGATCTTTCTTCAGTAATGGACATCCACACCATTCCTATGTCTGCTTCTTCTCTGACCAGCATCCCGATTATACCCGTCCAGGAACCGTTGTCGTCCATCTTTCCCCACTGGCCATCAGGCGCCAGAAGTATCTCGTACTGGACATTCAACTTTTCAGCAATACAATTGAGAAGTTGGCCGTCCATTCCTGATGCAATGTTGTCCTTTTCATCAAAACGGAAAATACTACGCACTTGAAGGCTAGCTACTCTCAGTATAGGCAAGGGCATTTTTGGTGGCGATCAAAACTGATTTCGAATTCTAACAACTGTGTGCAGGCAGATAATTCTTTTTATAACACGATGTGGAATATTCGATTCTGCCCCTCAAATTCCTAATTTGAAAGGTTTAATCCATTATTTAAAAGGGCGATCAATAAAAGTGAACACTCAAACTTTGAAAACTATATTTGCTTATATAAAACATAAAGAATGTCATGTAAATATTTATAATGGTTATGCATACTTTACACGACATGGGGTATATTAGCTCTTGTCACTCAAATTCATCATTTGAAAGATTGTTGATTGGTTGAATCCATTATTTAAAAGGGGCAACGAATAAAAGTTATTCCATTTTCAGCAATCCTAACTGGAATATTTGTTTTGTAAATTCCATCATCTATACATCAATACTTGCACTTAAATTGCACTAGTGTACCCCAATTTACGACAGCTGACATTAGTCCTTACTGAACTGAGTAAACGCATCAGGTGGTACTTTGATTGTTCGTGAATTGTTTACTAAAAAAGTGGCAAGGCATTACATTTTTTGCAAACACGTCCAGTTTAGATTTAATTTAGATTTTTTTTTTATTTTTAGTTCAGTTTGGAGTAGTTTAATGTTTCTTATAAATAATAAATATTTCATTATTCTTCAAACTACAAATAAATCAAGCAGACGATAAATAATATTAAATGAATTTGTGACAAAAAAAAAATTGAATCTAGTTGGTTTTGATTTTTAGAAGTTTAAATTATAGCTAAATACAGTGTGTGGTGTGGATTTTTTTTTTTTTTTTCGAATTTTTTTATGAACCTTGCGTAGAGCAAGCTTTTTAATAAATAAATCCTTTCTATTAAACTTCAATGAGTAGGTCAAACAATTCATAAAGATCATTACGTGTTCCCCTCAATTGAGCAACTATTCTATTAGGCTTAAAATATGATCGCTTTTGATGAAATTCGAAGTTTTGGAATTGGCTTCCGAAATAATTTCGTAAAAAGAAAAGTTATCTTGCTTTACAAAAGCAAACCTTTTATTTTCAAACGATTTTGATAAATTCAACTTTTATTGATTACGTTTCGTGTGGCATTGCTATATCCGGACAGGGTAAGACAATCTTAAATTTCATTAGAAAACAGAAAATCTGGCACCAAACATGCATCTTCTTATTATTCATAATCCAACATAACCTCTTGATTTCTTATATCGAATATTTACTGTCGATTTAAGTTAATTTTAGAATCTTTTCTCTTTATATTTTTTTCATTGCTTTGTTTTTTTAGAGAAAATGGATACCGGAAAATTTCAAGTAAAATACCAGAATGTATCCAACAAAATGCTTATTAAAAAAAATTAAATATTGTTATTTTTATACATGAAGTGTATATTCAAACTTATATTGCGAATAAATATTCAAAAGTATTAATATTTAAAACATATCAAAATTATTTAGATTTTGCCTTATTTCAAATCAGATCTCAAATTTATCAAAATATTACTTTTTTTTTTACTAATCCATGAATAACTCATGTTTAAATACCATTAACATGTTCGTTACCGAATAAAAACATTAACTTAAAGTTCTTAAATTCGTTTTTTGTTTAACTTAATTTGTCGTACATAAATTGCTCTAACTATTTTCTTATTGTGTTTTATACTTTTTCATTTAGATAAACAATAAATTAGAAAGCTTATTTTCGCATAGAAAATTTTATTTCTAATCGTTGTAGACAAAGACAGCTCAATATTTGTTACTCAATGTTTTTTCATAGATTACTTTCAAACCAATAAATTGAAATACAATGTTTTGAAGAGGTGGATTAAAGCTTCAATTGCCTATTTTTCTCAAATTACAAATATAAAAAATATTAACTTTTAATAACTTAATAACTAATAAAAAATACAAAATAGGTAAACAACAATACATAGCCAAAAAACTGATAGTTAATTATGTAAAATGAATGTGTATTTTTCTAACTTATTAACACTAAAAAAAATTGCTTTCTTTCATTTTTCAAAATAAATATGTTACTGCTGATTTACAAAGAACAATTTATAAACAATACCTTATCATTTATTTACCATCTTTTTATTCAGAAGGGAAACTTCAGTTTCATTGAAAAGAGACAAAAGACTAAATAAATGTTATCTTTTGTTAATCTTGAATACAAGCCACAGTACACAGACAAAAACAAAATATAAACATGTCTTTAAAATCTTTTATATCTTGAAATTATGGTTATTATTTTCAGCGTAAATGGTGCAATGGAATTGTTTTGTAATTTTAAAAGGACAGTGATGCGTTCTTGAGTAAATACTTTATGTTAAGTGTTGCATAAATAACAAGGATGTTTTCGCTATTGAAAGTAGCAATTAAATGAAATTTTTCTTTGCTGTTTTTTTTTTGCTACTTTGAAGTTGTTGCATTTATTATAAAAATTTTATTTCTGTAAAAGTGTTGTTTCGTAAATTTATAATATCAAGATTGTTATCAAATCATTTATTTGAAATGGACAAAAAAATTTGTCAGTCCAATAATGCCAAACAAACAATTATCTTGAATTGTTTTCGATGTGTTGAGGAGTGACTGTCAGTCCAATTGAGCTAATGCATTAGTTTTGAAATCACAGCTTTTGAAAAAGAATTGTTTGGCCAAGTTATCCCATCTTCACCAGGATTGGGAATCATCATAACATCAATTCAAAACAAAATAGAGAAAAAAATAACATCCGGTTATTAAGTTATTAATTGATCAAATTTTTAATAGTTGGCCATATGTTATTTGTATATTTGTTGTTATCAATGTTATGTTGTAAATTTTTAGCATTTTAAAACTTACAAAAATATATAATAAAATGACTCCAAAAACATTTACCTTTCAAATTTGTTTCATTTTGATCTTATATTTATTCTCATACCTGAGGTAAGGGGATTACATGGCAAAGCAATACTTCTGTTGAAGTTGGGAATCCAAAACTAATGCATTAGCTCTGTGGGACTGACAATCCCTCTTAATGGGTAATTTTTCAATTTCGAGTACGGAAGTAATAGTCACCAGTAATGTACAACGGCCGTCAAACGGAAAATTTTCAATTGTAACGTTTAATTGTGTAAAACATTTAATTGTGTGTAACATTTAATTGTGTACGGAATATTTTCAATCGTAACACTTAATTGTGTATAATACATTTAATTGTGTATAACATTTAATTATGTACGGAATATTTTCAATTGTAACATTTAATTGTGTGTAACATTTAATTATGTATAACATTTGATTGTGCATAACATTTAATTGTGTAAGGAATATTTCCAATTGTAACATTTAATTGTGTATAACGTTTAATTGTGTATAACTTTTAATTTTGTGTACCATTTAATTGTGTGTGGAATATTTCCTATTGTAACATTTAATTGTCTATAACATTTAATTGTGTACGGACTATTTCCAATTGTACCATTTATTGTGTATAAAGTTTAATTGTGTATAAATTTTAATTGTGTATAACATTTAATTGTGTATAAAATTTAATTGTGCATAACATTTATTTGTGTATAGAATATATCCAATTGTAACAGTTGCTTGTGTATAACATTTAATTGTGTATGGAATATTTCCAATTGTAACATTTAATTGTGTATAACATTTAATTGTAAATATCATTTGATTGTGCATAAATATATTTGTGTGTAAAATTTAATTGTGTATAATATTTAATTGTGTATAATATTTAATTGTGTATAACATTTAATTGTAAATATCATTTGATTGTGCATAAATATAATTGTGTGTAAAATTTAATTGTGTATAATATTTAATTGTGTATAATATTTAATTGTGTATAACATTTAATTGTTTATGGAATATTTCCAAATGTATCTCTTAATTGTTTATAAAATTTAATTGCGTATAACATTTATTTGTGTACGGTGTATAATATTTAGTTGTGTATAAAGTTCAATTGTGTGTAACATTTAATTGTGTACGGTGTATAACATTTAATTGAGTATTAAGTTTGTACAACATTTAATTGTTTACGGAATATTTTTAATTTTTACATTAAATTGTGTAGAACATTTAATTGTGTATAATATATTTAATGGCGTACGACATTGAATTGTGTATAACATTTAATTGCGTACGAAGTATTTCAAACTGTAACATTTAATTGTGTATAACATATAATTGTGTACAGAATATTTCAAATTGTAACATTTAATTGTGTATAAAATTTCATTGTTTACGTAATACTTCCAATTGTAACATTTAATTGGGTATAACATTTAATTGTGTATAAAATTTAATTGTGTACGGAATATTTCCAATTGTAGCATTTAATTGCGTATAAAATTTAATTGTGAAAAGAATATTTCGAATTGTAACATTTGATTGTGCATAACATTTAATTGTGCACGGAAAGTTTCTAATTGTAACATTTAATTGTGTACATCATTTAATTGTGTAATAATGACTCCAAAAACATTTACCTTTCAAATTTGTTTCATTTTGATCTTATATTTATTCTCATACCTGAGGTAAGGGTTATTACATGGCAAAGCAATACTTCTGTTGAAGTTGGGATTCCAAAACTAATGCATTTGCTCTGTGGGACTGACAATCCCTCTTAATGGGTAATTTTTCAATTTCGAGTACGGAAGTAATAGTCACCAGTAATGTACAACGGCCGTCAAACGGAAAATTTCCAATTGTAACGTTTAATTGTGTAAAACACTTAATTGTGTGTAACATTTAATTGTGTACGGAATATTTTCAATCGTAACACTTAATTGTGTGTAATACATTTAATTGTGTATAACATTTAATTGTGTACGAAATATTTTCAATTGTAACATTTAATTGTGTGTAACATTTAATTATGTATAACATTTAATTGTGCATAACATTTAATTGTGTAAGGAATATTTCCAATTGTAACATTTAATTGTGTATAACTTTTAATTGTGTGTACCATTTAATTGCGTGTACCATTTAATTGTGTATAGCTTTTAATTGTGTATAACATTTAATTGTGTATGGAATATTTCCTATTGTAACATTTAATTGCGTATAACATTTAATTGTGTACGGAATATTTCCAATTGTACCATTTATTGTGTATAAAGTTTAATTGTGTATAAAGTTTAATTGTGTATTTAGTTTAATTGTGTATAAATTTTAATTGTGTATAACATTTAATTGTGCATAACATTTATTTGTGTATAGAATATATCCAATTGTAACAGTTGCTTGTGTATAACATTTAATTGTGTATGGAATATTTCCAATTGTAACTTTTAATTGTGTATAACATTTATTGCAAATATCATTTGATTGTGCATAAATATAATTGCGTGTGTAAATTTAATTGTGTTTAATATTTAATTGTGTATAACATTTAATTGTGTATGAAATATTTCCAAATGTATCTTTTAATTGTGTATAAAATTTAATTGAGTATAACATTTATTTGTGTACTGTGTATAATATTTAGTTGTGTATAAAGTTCAATTGTGTGTAACATTTAATTGTGTACGGTGTATAACATTTAATTGAGTATTAAGTTTGTACAACATTTAATTGTTTACGGAATATTTTTAATTTTAACATTAAATTGTGTATAACATTTAATTGTGTATAATATATTTAATGGCGTACGACACTTAATTGTGTATAACATTTAATTGCGTACGAAATATTTCAAACTGTAACATTTAATTGTTTATAACATATAATTGTGCACAGAATATTTCAAATTGTAACATTTAATTGTGTATAACATTTAATTGTTTACGTAATATTTCCAATTGTAACATTTAATTGGGTATAACATTTAATTGCGTATAAAATTTAATTGTGAAAAGAATATTACGAATTGTAACATTTGATTGTGCATAACATTTAATTGTGTACGGAAAATTTCTAATTGTAACATTTAATTGTGTACATCATTTAATTGTGTGTAAAATTTAATTTTGTGTAACATTTAATTATGTCTAACATTTAATTTTGTATGACATTTAATTGTGTATGGAATATTTCCTATTGTGTCATTTAATTGTGTACAAAATTTAACTGTGCATAACATTTAATTGTGTATAAAATATAATTATATATGACATTTAATTGTGTATATTGTATAACATTTAATTGTGTATAAAATATAATTATGTATGACATTTAATTGTGTATATTGTATAACATTTAATTGTGTGCGGAATATTTCCAATTGTAACATTTAATTGTACATAAAATTTTATTGTGCATGACATTTAATTGTGTATAACATTTAATTGTGTGCGGAATATTTCCAATTGTATCATTTATATCAAATTTAATTAAACAGATTATAATATTTAGTCGCAATACGTAAATCGATCATCTATTCCTTAAAAAAATTATTATTAAATCTTAAATGCCATAGTGATAACCAATTTTCAAAATGTTACTTACACTATTGAAAGTGTAATTCTGCATTAACTAAGCCATCTTGTTGTCTTTTAACTGCGTATACTTTGTTTTGACACCAAAGATTCAGATAGGCGAGATTCAAGACCGCGGAATGGAAAGAACTACCTTTTTATGTACAGGGGGATTGGTAATAAAACACCTCTACTATGAGCCCTGTTTTTGTTTAACCGAAAAACAAAGTCATTAGTAAATAATCATATTAGCACTATTATGCACGTAACTGTAGCTAATAGCATGAACTAAACAAATAACTAATTAAAAAAAATGTCCTTTATACCAAAAAATGTAGACCGAAAAACCTTACGGCCTCAACAATTTACTTTCTGTGCATGAAAACGTATTTCTTCGTATAACTAAACACATACGCAATGATTCAGCTAATTTTTTTATCATTTCATCAGCTGGCTGAAAGGAAAAAAGTGATGCCACTTTCAGCTCACAAAACTTTTCCATTGAGAGAAAAAGGCATTGCTGAGAAAAAGGATAATGTATCTTTAGAGGTCAAATGTCCCTGGTTTCCCCTAAGCATACGTTCAAATACTTAAATACGTACTTGATCAAAAAGCTTCAGGAATAACCACCTTGAAGCGCTCCCATCATTTAGATTTGTGATTTGTGTCTTTTGTTAAGTTGGCACCTCTGTTGCTGATCTTCCCTCCAAATCTTAACGTCATAGCTTGACATTTGCTAAAGTTGCGTAGCCAAGACTGCATCTGTATCTGTGTGTGTTCTCGATTTTTTTAGAAATGGATTTAAATTTGCAACAAAGAACTTGTATTAAATTTTGCGGACGGATCTATAGGCAATGTTCAAGTATTCCTCTATATCTCTGATGGTTAATTTGCGGTTAATGACCAACATTTCTTTTATTTTATCAATGTTATTTTTCATCGGCTTACAATGTCGATGTTCTGCCACTGCATTTATCATCTTCGATTGACTCACGACCACTTTTGAACCGCGTGTGTCACTGGTAAACGACCAGTTTCTTCAGAGAATCGTTGCGGATTCACTTTTCTAACATTTTGAACATTTTGAACGCAGTGGCAGACCATAGACATTGTAAACCGATGAAAACATTGATAAAATAAAAGAATTAGCCGCAAATTAAACATTAGAGGGATAGCGGAGGACTTGAACTTTCCTATGGATCCGTCCGAAGAATTTGATACAAGTTCGTTGTTGCAAATTTAAGTATATTTTAAAATTGTAAAATACCGAAAATACACACAGAGATAGATTCACTCTTGGCTACATAACTTTTGTAAATGTCAAGCTATGACGCTAAGATTTGGAGAAAATATCCACAATAGATGTTCCAACTTAACAAAAAAAATCAAATAGAAACGATGGGCTTCACGGTGGTTATTCCGGGAACTTTTTGATCATGGTAGTATTGCTCAAGGCGTGTGGAAACGGTTTATGCAACAAAAAATAGTTATCAATGTGTATTTTTTTTTAATGTTTGCAGCATATTTATGCACCAACGTCTTCTATCAGAATTTCGTAACTATTTTTTGCAAAATCGGTTTTCCTATGTCTTGAATAGTAGGCTTTCCAACTTTTGAGTTTTTACTCTGAGTGGTTAGATGTATAGAAGGCTCAGAGTAGGGGGTGTTTTATAACTATAATCACCCTGTATATAGTATCTGATATAAAGCTGTTGTTGTTTGTTGTTGCTGATCTTCTAGGTTTAGCAGAGCTAAACCAGGTCTATGATGTTAGTCACTCTCAAAAAGTCGAGGGCCGTGACTGGATTTCTGTAGAGATCGAGTCTGGAAAGTCCCAGACAGTCCAAGATGGTTAGGTGTCGCCTGTTCGCTGAAACACTGAAGAGATAAAGCTTATATTTAAATTCTTTATGCATTTACACAATGCATAAAAAATTCAGTCAAAAGTCTTTTAAAAAATGCAAATCATCAAAGGCGACTAAACTAGAAATATCGAAACAATACATTGCAAGTTCTCAAAAATGACAAAACTAGACCAAAAACGATGAAACTAGAATAGTCAAAACAACAAAATTTATATTCGAAAATAAAGAAACTAAAGTCTTAAATAAACGATAACACTCGTCAATTTAACGAAACTAGAATGATGAAATATTTCTTAAAATTTGACGAAATTCATAAAAAATTCAAATCTCAAAGAAATGATAACCAAATTTCTTCAATTTAAGGGAAAAAAAACGGAGAACCTTTTCCAGTAAATAGTTTCGTAAAAATTAAAATAAATTTCGTCAATTTTGAGTGTACATTTCTGAGAGTGCACACTGTTCCAATAAACATTTCAAGAAGGAAAATGTGACAAAACGTAAAGTCATAAGTTCAAGAGAATATTTTGAAGTAAATATATAATAATTGTGTGCGTGTTGAAAATACAAAATAGTAATTGCAACCGAATTTAGCTTTAGCAGATTTGCTTTTAGTTAAACCTCTCGCGCTACACCTTAAAATAAGTTTTTTATGTAGATTTTCTTTGACTTATTTTACATATATGTTTTGTTCGGCACCTTATATAGGTTCTTTGACTTCATTTTTTTCTAATTCCAGTTTCAGCAAATTTTTTCAAACGAACTTTCAGCATGGATTTTGAAATTATTTCGCAGAACAAAACAATAAGCGCCAGGATATAACCAAGAATCAATAACCCAAACGTATACTTTAAATCTTCCAAATTTAAACTGCTTGCTTCATCTTCTTTTGTTGATATACTTGACTGTACACCTTTGTTCCAGAAAAAAACTTCATCTTGAAACCATTTGCTCAATAAACCTCCGCTAACTATTCTTTTAATGATAGCATTCAAGCGTAGTTTGCAGCAGAAACCTTTTCTTAAAGCTATGGCAATATTGAACCCCCCTGAGGATTCTTTCGAGATTAATTTATTTGTTATAATCGAATTTACAAACCCAAATTCAATAGTTTGCCTTGGCGCAATTAAAGCTATCGATTTATCAGAAGTAAGCGATCTATTGTGGATAAAAGCCCATCCATTCTTTTCAATGTTTTGCCCTAACGTCCTCAAATGTCCAACAGCACTTCGTTGCAGAAATTGTCCGTAAGATGATCCGAAAGGTATATACGCCTTGTGAGTTTTGATTTCAACTGCCTTAGATAGATCTTCAAAGCTTTCCAATCCAACAGGTCTTTCTGGAACTGTCAAGACAGACAAAAGACTCACGCAGTACATGAAGGGCACGATTCCCGAAAAGACAAACCAAATACTCCAAACTATTCTTTTAGCTGAGGACTGAATATTTTTAATGCCAGGCGATTGATTTAGCATGCTTCCCACCAACGTTATAAATGTCACTAAGAACTTGACAAACGAATATCTTTGGGCATACAATGCGAAAATCACTGTCATAATGAAGCACAGCAACCATACTTCTTGACTGAATGGATAGGTAAAAGCCTCGAATTTCGGTCGGGCTTCAGGAACTTCTGTGACAAAAGTCCACTCTGCGTAAAAATAAGGCGCAGTGAAGTCTACTACATGATATCTTTCTTCAGTGATGGACAACACCCCCATTCCTATGTCCGCTTCCCCTCTGACCAGCATCCCAATTATACCCGTCCAGGTACCGTTGTCATCCATCTTTCCCCACAGGCGATCTGGTGGCTGAAGTATCTCGTATTGGACATTCAACTTTTCAGCAATACAATTGAAAAGTTGGCCATCCTGTCCTGATGCAATGCCGTCCTTTTCATTAAAAAGGAAAATACCTGGCACTAGAAGGGTAGCTACCCTCAGTAAAGGCAAAGGCATTTTGTTTTCAATCAAAACTTATTTCGAATACAAAGAACTGTGTGCAGGCAAGTGATTTCCATTATGACACGAGGTGGGGTATATTCGATTTAACTCCTCAAACTCATAACTTGAAATTTTTAATCCATTATTTAAAATGGCGATCAATAAAAATGGACAGTCAAACTTTGAAAACTCTATATTTGCTTATATAAAACATAAACAATGTCATGTAAATATTTATATTGGTTATGCATGCTTTACACGACATGGTGTATATTCCTTCCTGTCACTCAAATTCATCATTTGAAAGATTGTTGATTGGTTTAATTTATTATTTAAAACGGCAATCAATAAAAGTGGACACTCAAACTTTGAAAGCTCTATATTTGCTTATATAAAACATAAACAATGTCATGTAAATATTTATATTTGTTATGCATGCTTTACACAACATGTAGTATTTTCGCTCCTGTCGCTCAAAATTCATCATTTGAGAGATTGTTGATATGTTGAATCCATTATTTGAAAGGGCGATGAATAAAATTTATTCCATTTTTCAGAAATTGTAACTGGAATATTTTTTTAATCCCATAATCTATGCATTAATACTTGTACATTAAATTTGTACCAGTGTATCCCACTTTTTGACAGCTGACACTGGTCTTTACCGAGCTGAATAAATGTAGCGGGTGATACTTTAATTGTTCAGTTCAAGAATTGTTCACTAAAGACGTGGCTTTACGTTTTTTGTATACGATTCAGTTTAGTTTTAATTTACATTCTTATTTTGTTAAGTGTTGTTTGGAGTAGTTTCATGTTTTTATTAATAAAAATACTTAATTATTATTCAAAGTACAAATAAAACAAGAAGCCGATAAGTTATATTAATTAATTTGCTACATGAAATTTAGAAAACAGTTCATTTTGGTTTTTAGAAGTTTAAAGTATAGCTGGATACTGAGTTTGGCGAATTTTTTTCTATGTATATAAACATTGTGTAGAAACAGTTGTGGATGATATCTACTGATCTACTGTTACAAACCTACTGAAACTCGCATCGGAAAACAAGTAATTATTTAAGTAAAGAAGAAAGTAAAGTAAAAGTAGAACGAAAGTAGAGAGAAAGTAGATAAAGTAGTAAAAGTCTTTAAACAGGCAAATAATAAAAGACTGTGAAACTAGAACTATCGAAACAAAAAATTGCATATTCTCAAAAATGACTAAACTAGACCTAAAATGACGAAAATAAAACTGTCAAAAAAATTTAAATATTTTAGCTCAAAAGTAAAGAAACTGAAGTTTCAAATAAACGATAACAATTATCAATTTAGCAAAACTAGAATGACGAAATTTTTCTTTAAATTTGACGAAATTCATGTCCTACGAAAAAGACGAAATAAAATTAATCAATATGTGGAAAGGAAAATGCGGAACATTTGCCAATAAATAGTTTCGTCAAAAAAAATTTGGTCAATTTTGAGTGTTCCTTTATGATAGTGTACATTGCTATTTAGAAGTAAAGATTCAAAATTGTAAAATTACAAAACAGTGATTGCAACCAGAGTTCAGCTTTAGCAGAATTTGTTTTTGGTGAAACTTTTCGCATTGCACCTTAAAATCGGCTTTTAAACATATTTTCCTTGTCTCTTTACTTATATCTTTTATACGGCAGTTTGGGTGGGATCTTTGATTTAAATTTTTTTTTAATCCAGATTCAACAATTTTTCCAAATGTACTTTTAGAATGGATTTCGAAAGTATTTCGTACAACAAAACAAAAAGCGCCAGGATATAACCAAGAATCAATATCGCAAACGTATACTTCAAATCTTCCAAATTTAAACTGCTTGCTTCATCTTCCTTTGTTGATATGCTTGACTGCACACCTTTGTTCCAGAAAAAAACTTCATCTTTAAACCATTTGCTCGCTAAACCTCCGCTAACTATTCTTTGTATGACAGTATTCAAGCGTTGTTTGCAGCAGAAACCTTTTCTTAAAGCTATGCCAATATTCAACATCCCAAAGGATTCTTTCGAGACTAATTTATCTGTTATGATCGAATTAACAAACCCCAATTCAATAGTTTGCCTTGGCGCAATTAAAGCTATCGATTTTGAAGAAGTAAACGATCTATTGTGAATAAAAGCCCATCCATTCCTTTCAATGTTTTGCCCTAACGTCCTCAAATATCCAACAGTACTTCGTTGCAGAAATTGCCCGTAAGGTGATCCAAAAGGTATATAAGCTTCGTGGGTTTTAACTTCAACTGCCTTAGACAGATCTTCCCAGCTCTCCAATCCAACTGGTCTTTCTGGAACAGTTAAGAAAGACAAAAGACTCACGCAGTACATGAAAGGCACGATTCCCGAAAAGACAAACCAAATACTCCAAACTATTCTTTTAGCTGAGGACTGAATATTTTTAATGCCAGGCGATTGATTTAGCATGCTTCCCAGCAACGTTATAAATGTCACTATGAACTTGACAAACGAATGTCTTTGTGCATACAGTGTGAAAATCACTGTCATAATGAAGCACAGCACCCATACTTCTTGACTGAATGGATAGGTGAAGGCCTCGAATTTCGGTCGGGCTTCTGGAACTTCTGTGACAAAAGTCCACTCTGCGTAGAAATAAGGCGCAGTGAAATCTACCACATGAAATCTTTCTTCTGTGATGGACAACACCCCCATTCCTATGTCCGCTTCCCCTCTGACCAGCATCCCAATTATACCCGTCCAGGAACCGTTGTCGTCCATCTTTCCCCACTGGTGTTCAGGTGCCAGAAGTATCTCGTACTGGACATTCAACTTTTCAGCAATACAATTGAGAAGTTGGCCATCCTGTCCTGATGCAATGCTGTCCTTTTCATTAAAAAGGAAAATACCTGGCACTTGAAGGCTAGCTACCCTCAGTATAGGCAAAGGCATTTTGGTACCAATCAAAACTGATTTCGAAAACTTAACAACTGTGTGCTGTGCTGGCAAATGATTCCATTTATAACACGACATGGGGAATATTCGATTCTACGCCTCAAATTTATAATTTGAAAGGCTTAATACATTATTTAAAATTGCGATCAATAAAAGTGGACAGTCAAAATTTCAAAAAAATATTTGCTAAGAAAAAACATAAACAATGTCATGTAAATATTTTTCACATTATTTATGAATTCTTAACACGACATGGGGTATATTATCTCCTGGTGCTCAAATTCATCATTTGAAAGATTGTTGATTGGTTGAATTCATGATTTAAAAGGGCATTAAAAGGGCAATAAGAGTTATTCAATTTTCCAACAATTGAATCGGTGAGTGCAGAAACAACGTCAGTCAAAACTTTCAAATTTTTCAGGAGGGAGAAAAAACGTAATAACTCATCCCCTATTTTTGCACTCAACACTCGAAACAAACGTCCTGTATTTACGGAACTTCTCAACACACTTACTTAGTTTTTGCACTAAACACGCCTCTTGCCTTTCTACGCTTATTTTCACTGAAAACGAGTTTTCGGATTTTTGATTTTTTTTTGTTTGAAGTGGTTTCTGCACTCACCTATTCAATTGTAACTAGAATATTTTCACATTTTCATTCCAAATTTTATAATGACCTTGTTTATAGTAACTGAGATAAGGCTTTGTCTGGTATGTAAATTATTTATGAAAATTTGACGCTTATCCCACATTTGACCTGGCTGGCACTGTCTCTATGCTTTTCTAGGTAATTCTTTTCGAATACTGTGCCGCAAGTTAGTAATTTCAGTTTAAAAAAAATAATCAATGAAAATCTAAAGCACATTTTTAGTATAGCAGTCAGCGAGGTGTAACGGGTGCGGGTTCGCCCTGGGTGTACTTTCCTTTCTCTGTGACAGTAAAAATTCTTTCCGTGTCCGTCTTACTAGACGAAGGCTTGTAAGTGGGTCTCTGATGAAGCAAACAAGCCGGAATATACATGTACCGAAACTACCCTGCCTTCAGTATTCGTTTGATTTTAATTGCTTGGTTTAATTAAGAAAAGGAATGTGAAACTGCTAATAATGTAATTGAATTTTTTTGAGAAATTATTTAAAAAAAAACTCCAATCATTTTAATGCTTATCATTGGAAAAGAACATACTTTTAAGATTAGATTAAAAATAATTTTGTAATGTAATGAATTTTACTTTTAAGGTAAATTTGTTTACGGTTTAAATCTTAAGTATCAAAAAAATTTTGATACTATAAAATCAAAAATATATAAAATTGTCTGTAAAAGGGAGGAAAAAAGAAACCTTAAGATTATAAATACTGCAGGGAGATTAAACGTAGTACTGACTGTTTTAAATAATAACTCTCTAATTAATCAGTCGGGAGCTGTCATTTCATTAAAACGGAAAATGCCCCGCACTTGGAAGCTAGCAGCTCTATGCATAGGCAAAGGCATTTTGGAGGCAATCAAAACTGATTTCGAATGCTAACAACTGTGCGCAGGCAAATGGTTCTGTTTATAACATGACAGGGGGAATATTCTATTCTGCCCCTCAAATTCATAATTTGAGAGATTTAATCCATTATTTAAAATTGCGATCAATAAAAGGGGACAGTCAAAATTTGAAAACTATATTTGCTTAAACAATGACAATAACATAAACAAAGCCATGTAAATATTTATACCATTGTTTATGCATATGCATGCTTTACTCGACATGGGGCATATTCGCTCTTGTCACTCAAATTCATCGTTTGAAAGATTGTTGATTTGTTGAACTCATTATTTAAAAGGGCTCTGAATAAAAGTCATTTTTCAGCAATTGAATCGGTGAGTGCAGAAACCACTTCAGTCGAAAAATCCGAAAACTAGATTTCAATGAAAATAAGCGAAGAAAGGCAAGATGCGTGTTGGGTGCAAAAAACACGTTAGTCTGTTGAGTAGTTACGTAAATACAGGACGTTTGCTTCGAGTGTTGAGTGCAGAAATAGAGGAGGAGTTATTACGTTTTTTCTCCCTCCTTTCTCCCTCCTTTACGGTCCCTCCAGAAAAATTTGAAATTTGTGACTGACGTTGTTTCTGCACTCACCAATTCAATTGTAACTGGAATTTTTTTTTAATTTTAAAATCCCATTATCTATACACCAATACTTGCACATAAAATTGCACTAGTGTACCCTAGTGTACCCAATTTTTGACATTGTCCTACCGAGTGAATAAATGTATGTAGCGGTGGTCCTTAACCGAGCTGAAATAAATGTAGCGTGGTGGCATGGCACTGATGTTCATGAATTGTTCACTAGTTCACTAAAAAGTGACAAGGCATTACATTTTTTTTCGTACAATTCAGTCTAGCTTTAATTTACATTTTTTTATTTTTTAGTGCAGTTAGGAATAGTTTCATGTTTTTTATTTAAAATAAATATTTAATTATTCTTAAAACTACAGATAAATCAAGCAGGCGATAAATGAAATTATTTTTAATTTGCCACAGAAATTTTTTAAAGAAGTCGATTTTGGTTTTTAGAAGTTTAAATTATAGCTGGTATACTGTTTGGCGATTTTTTGTATGCATATAAACCTTGTGTAGAAGCGGTTGTAGAAAATATATTGAAAAACTGTTACAAACCTACTGAAACTCGTATCGGAAAGCATGTAATTGTTTATTCCAGCTTGTGTTTTTTGTTTAGAGAACGCTTAGAGCTTTCGGTCAAGTGGGACAGAACAGAAAGAATTTTTACAGTCACAAAATAGAGAGAACCATCGACAAAATAGCAACTTTTATTGACGATCACAAACACCAGACCAGACCGGTTGAACCCGAGACCAGCAACTCACAGGTCAGCATCCTAACGATTGAATACGGGGCGCACAAGTAATTGTATTTCCAGCTTGTGTTCTTGTTTTAGAAACCGCTAAAAGCTTTCGTACAATGACAAGACACAGAAAGGAATTTTTTACAGTCACAAAAAAGATAACACATTGACAACAAATAGCAACATTTTATTGACGGTCAACAAAACCCAACCAGACCGGGATTTAACCCGACCACAGCAACTCCACAGGTCAGCATCCTAACATTGATAACCGCGCACAATATTGTTTATTCCAGCTTGTGTTCTTGTTTAGAGAAACGCTTATAAGCTTTCGTCAAGGGGGACTCAGACACAGAAAGAATTTTTACAGTCACAAAAAAGAGATAACACATAGACAAAATAGCAACATTTATTGACGGTCACAAACACCCAGACCAGACCGGGATTTGAACCCGACCCCAGCAACTCCACAGGTCAGCATCCTAATAACGTTGAATAAACCGTTGTATAATCCAGCATGTGTTCATGTTTAGAGAACCGCTTATAAGCTTTCGTCTAGGGACTGACACCGAAAGAATTTTTACAGTCACAAAAAAGAGATAACACACATAGACCAAAATGCAACATTTATTGACGGTCACAACACCAGAACCAAGTACCGGATTTGAACCCGACCCCAGCAACTTCCACAGGTCAGCATCCTAACGATTGAATAACCGGGGCGGCACAAGTAGTTGTTTCAGTAACGAGGAAGTAGGCTATTAGAGTTCTTTAAAAATCTTTTTTTTTTAATCTTAGCCCTTTGCATACACTACCTTTCACACATTGTTGCATGTAAAGAACATTGTGTCAATTTTATTGACATAGAATCTGTTATTTACTTGGCCCCTGTCTCACACGGTTTACCTCAACACCACTTTAGTTATGTGTCAAGTTAGGAATGTAATTTCTTATCTGGAATTTTCACTGGTCTGTGTCAAACATGTGACCCCGGAAAAAATTGGCCGTACATCTATCGCGCCATGGGCAATGTGGTAAATGTCGAACTATCTTTATACTTTCGGAAAGTAATCTTATAAAAAAAAATATCAATGTTACCAACCCATCCTTAAACATACATGCTGGTTATAAATAACGCTGGCTATTCGGAGTGGTCTGTAGCTTGAATGAATAATCCAAATGCAAAAAAACTTTGAGACACTTACTAATCAAGAAGCGGGGAAAAGAATAAAATCATAAAAAACAAACTCGTCACTTGACCAAGGTTCTAAATTACGAGGCGTAATTTGTTGTGTTGGCCGTAATTGGCCATGATTGACGACGCCTCGTAATTTAGAACCTTGGTCAAGATACGAGTTTCTTTTTTATGGTTCCATTCTTTTTCGAAAAAAAGAAACTTGTCTCTTGACCAGGGTTCTTAATTACGAGGCGTAATTAGCTGTGCTGGCCGTAATTGGCCATGATTGACGACGCCTCGTAATTTAGAACCCTAGTCAAAAGACGAGGTTTTTTTTTATGATTATTCTTTTTTTATGATTTTTTTTAGGATTCTATCTTTTTTATGATTATATTTTTCCCCCCTTCTCGATTAGTAAGTTTCTCATTTTTTAATGCATTTGGATTATTCATTCAAGCTACAGACCACTCCGAATAGCGAGCGTTATTTAATAACCACCTTGTAGTATCGACTAGACTGTCTATACATGTTTCAAATGCATTTAAAATGTGTTTTATATCCAAATAGTTGTATAATGCTGATGTACGAAGGTATAGTTCAGATACTTAATTCATTTCAAGGTTATAATTAATAACATAATCACAGAATTTGTACGTGCCGTAAATGTTACACATGTGTTTCTAGTTATATGTTTTAGTTTGTGTTTCTATCGCTATGTATCGAAAATTAAATGCATTTTTTTAAATAATAAAAAAAAAAAATTTTTTTTAAAAAAATTATCATTCAAATCAACTTTCTATTTATAAAAAATTATGCGTGTGTTTTCTAACGCTATGTCGAATTAAATGCATCATTTTTAATAATTTCAAAAAATAAAATTGTTTTTAAAAAAAAAATTATTCAAAAAGCCTACTTTTTTTCAAAAAATATATTGTTTTACTTTTATAAAGCAACAAAATATTAGAAAAAAAAGATTACTGTCCAATCTGAAGTCCAACTTTTCTCAAGTGCATTGTAAAACTCAAAGGTGTTTTTTTTTCAATTATTTTTGGTGAAATACAGCAAGGGAATGTCCATTTAGCAAGGCTTAATTGAACATAAAAAATAGCCTGACATACGGATAACTGAATAACTGATATACTGATCATAAAATAATTGTTTAATTTCAATTTCCATAAATACGAAAAAGCACCAATGTTCTACTTTTTATCTTACCGTCTTGACAGTCAAGGAGGACTTGAACCAATGAAACTGAAACTTACATACAAAAAAGTTATAACGTGGTCCATCCAACCGTCCCTTTAATTACTATGCTTAAAAGAATCGAAATACACGTCCAATTTGATGTCCGGAATTATTGGAAAAATTCTAGGAAATTGGACACTTAGACTTTTAAAACTAATCAGTTCTATGGATTGTTATTTTATAAACTCCTGCAAAAAGTTAAAAACGCAAAAAAAGCAATTTAAATTGAATGTCGTTTATTTGAAGGCCAAAAAGGCACACTTTCATTATATGGATTGTTTCCGTTCTCTGCGAAAGAATTTAAGTAAGGTTGACACTTGTGGTAGAAAACGTCGAGTCGTTTTCATTTAGTGAGAAGAGAAGAAGATTAAATAAGTTGAACTTAAACGTGGAAGCAGCAACATCGAATTAGGAAGGAGGAGTAAAGGGGCTATCAGTTCAAATGGTTTAAAGCTGGACTGTCAGGTTTTTCTTGCTGCTGCTCATAACAAACCGGCACTGAGGAATCCCAAGATGCACCCGCTTTAACCTGCTTCTTTTGTGCGTTACTGCGCACATACATGGGTTGTTCTACTCTTTCCTAACTCTATGAGCAGCAACAACGATAAAAGTGAGGCCGGGATAGCCTGGTTGGTAAGGTCTTGGACTGGCATCTCTAAGGCTGAGAATTCGAGCCCCGCTGCCCTCCAAAAAACCCCGTATGCGCTAAAGGTGACTGGTGCACGTTTAATTCCGTAGTGGTCACAAAGTCCTCCGAGTTCCCATACCAAATCAATTCCTCTGGGGATGACAAGTCAATTCTAGGGGGTTCTCTAATAGGCATCTGTCTCTAAAAATTAGATGGATTCATTTACATGTGTGTGGTGTGTGTGTTGTGTCTTACTTGACGAAGGCTTAAAAGAGGATCTCTGACCAAGCATACAAATCTAAATATATATGTCTACCAACCAACGATTTAAGTTCACTTTGTAGTTTACCCGTTTTTGTAAACCCATGAACGATGATGGGCAAGAAAAATATACCATTTAAAAATAAACTATCTACTTAAGGGCAAATAAGCCCTCTGGAACGAGGGTTTCCAAGCCAAAGTACTCCATTGCTAATCCAATAGAGAAAAAAAAATTTCAAAAAATAATTTTACACAAAAAATTTACAATTTCAATTGCTAGAAGTCTACGCGCTGTAGCGTATGCTGGTTCGAATCCCGCCTTTGCCCTGGGTGTACTTCCTTTCTCTGGGACAGTAAAAATTCTTTCTGTGTCTGTCTTACTTGACGAAGGCATGTAAGCGGGGGTCTATAAATCAAACACACAAGCCGGAGTATATATGTACCTACCCTACCATATCATCAATTTCAAAAAGTGGGTTTAGAGACCTGTAAGTGATCTACACTTATCATTGAAAAAACGTTTGTAAAAATATTTAATGCAGCCAGAAAAATGTTGCTTAGAATATAATTTGTTTACGATTGGATTAACACTGAGGCACTGCATATGATTTAAATTAAAAATATGAACTGAAAATTTAATTTCTTATTTTAAAAAATATATATTTCCATAGTAGATGGTTGAAAAGGTGTCCTCATAACTTTAAATTTTAAAATTTAATACAATTATTGAACTTATAATTATTTTAAAAATCATGTGTTCTGTTAGAAAACCTGACAGCTAGGTGACAGATTTATACGTCGATAATCAAAATTTTTCCGATGGATATAATATGATAATCCGTACCGTACTAGGAAATTGTTAATATCATAATATGTTATAGCATTGGATACAGCTAATCTTTCTTTTATGTTACATCGACAGAATAAAAAAAAAACTGAAGTAGGTTCAAGTGATTGGGGTCCATCGATACTTTTAATTAACACACTTAATCGAAACGGAATCAAATTCCGGTAATCGAATTTATTCCGGAGCTTTCGATTTCCGTCTACTCCGTAATATAGCTTTTATTTCTGGTTGCGATGTGCAAGAAAAGAACAATATTGTATTTTTAACACTTTTTAATAAACCATGCATTTTCTGAGATTTGTTTTTGTTATATCGTTATATTATTTGTTATAGATTTATTTTTGCTTAATTGAATGTTTTTAAAAACTAGGTGTGTGTAACACTACACGACTTTCAATTACAATTTAACAAATCAAAACCTTTATAGATAATTATGTACTCCAAGAGGTAATTTCAATAACTGAAAAACCTAAAAAGTACCAAGGCAGCTGCCATTTTCGTATGTGCTATTTTCTCTAAACCCTTATTCTGTGGTCAAACTGATACAAAGAGCTCAAGGGATAGACCTGTTTTTTTTTTCTAAAGGGGCTGCTAACACTGTCGGTCAAGCCTTTGCAGACTCGGCTTATTCTTCAAAACTGAGAGCAATTTTTTTGGCACCATCTAAGCGACTCTCACCAATAGTGACGCCCAGATTACAATAAGTCTGAGCTCTCTGAGGGTGTTAAAGTGTGACAGATGGACCTATATTCAGCAACCAATTTTTTTCGGAATTAGCACTATCCAAAAAGCGTAGAAAACACAATATCTTCATTTCGTATTTTCGACCCATTGCAATACTTTCATTACCTGATATTTTCTATTAAAGTTAAACTCATAGTTTCCTTGCATAGAAGCCACGACCATGGGCGGAGCTATAAAACGCGTGGAACAAGCAGATTACGACAAAACAAAAAGGCTGAAATTTTCTCTTCATCTGGTTGCTCCGCGCTTTTTATAGCTCCGCCCATGGTCGTGGCTTCTGCGTAAGGAAACTATGAGTTTAACTATAGGCAATTGAGAGGAATAAATGCAAATGAAAATTTATCAATACGATTCAATGCAATAAATAATGAGTACTATTAAAGTCCTAGGGTGGTTGTTTATGAATATTATATTAACTGTAAATACATTTGATTTATGAAATCCCTAAGGCACAAATAAATTAAGAACATTTCTAACCAACTTTAACCCCCTAATACATACTGTTGCCATATGGCAACAAGTAACATAATCCACTTTATTCTATTAAAGTGGAGCTCCCTCTCGACAAATCTGTTTTTTTTTACATATATTACATTCCATTTTGAAGATTTAGTTACTAATAACCCTCATAGATGACAGTAGTAAAAGTGTATTTAAAATTAATGAGTGAAGCTATTAACTGTTGTGAAATTACGTCTTTGGCAGTATTCAAAGTGCAACAATAATAGTACTAAAATTAAAAAAAATATTTTGAAGAAATAATTATAGCTAAAGAGGGTTATTTTAAAATATAATTAGTAGTTTTCTCTAGTCATTCTTATTGGACTTTTGTTGTTGGTTTTTGCCACATGGCAAAAATTAAAAAAGAATGAAATTATTTAAATTCCGATGCAGTAAAAAAAAAATTCAGTGTTTAGTTTCAGTATAATGTATGAGTATTGAAGCTACAATTATATTTTTTTGGGAAAAAATCCATGCATTACAGGGTTAAGAATAAAGGAAAGTGTTATGATAAAAGGGAACTTTCTGACGACTTAGACACTAACTTTTTACATGCCCCATCATAGCTTTAAACTTTTAAAGAATATATAATAAAGGGTACCCAATGTATAGCCAATACATTTTATGCCGTTTATGTAATAAATCGAAAAAGAGCACAAACTGTTTTCTAAGAAGAACACGTTTCCCATTACTAATTTCTGGCATAGAATCCGACATAGATTCCATCTTGTTATCCCCGAATACCTAGAAAGTTAATCTAAGTTAAAGCTAAAACTGGGTACTTAAATTTTTTGGAGCTGATATTAAAGTGATGGAAAATTTCAGGGGGAAATGTGACTTCTTAATTAACTTTACGTGCATTGCGTTAGAAGACTTTTAAATTTCTTTTTTTTTTCTTTATGGATTGAATTGTGTTTTAATGTAACATTAATCAAAACTTTCTCTATCCGTTGTAAAAAAACATTACGTGATATTTTTTTATATTATCTGTTTTCGATTATGTGTGTCCCATTAAAAAAAATTTAATGCATTTTTTAAAAAAAGTTTTTTAATAGAGACGACTCCCGAAAAGTTTTTGTTTTTTTTAGCACGAAAGCCTTTTCTAAATAACTTATTTTTTAGGGCTCAAATATGCTTAACTTTTCATTTTTAAATCAAATTAGACAGAAACGGTATTTTATTTTTAAAAAAAGTTCCCTGTTTTTTCCTTGAGCAAAATACCTATAAGATTTTGGTCATTCTAAAACGTATTTTTGTGTGCAGTCTAATAAACTGATACAAAACTAATAAGGAAGCATGATTTATGATTATAATCGTAGAAACTGTTTAAAATGGTTGTAAAATGAACACTTCTAGAGACGTAATGATTGGAAATTTATACGGAGCACTAGTAGAGTAGGTTGTTTGGTTGGTATACATATATTTTCAGGCTTGTGTGCTTGCTCAGAGAGCCGCTTAAAAACCTCCGTTAAGACTGTCACAACACACACTCACATGCACACATATGCGTGACAGATGCTGCCATCTATCACGCGCCACGTCCACAATTTAGACATGTCATTGAAGTTGAGGGAAATGGTCTCCAGTAACCTGTACCCGTGGGAAACTGCCCCATGACCGCCCACAGGATTTCGGACCCAACAGATTTAACGAGCGCGTACGCCGCATATACTCGGTGAGTTTTCAGCGACCAAGACTCGATCGCGGGACCTTCCGATTCGTAGATCGAGACATTGAGACCACAGGGCGCCTCACAGCCCACTAGTAGAGTAGGTAATGTGATATAGTTTAAAAAAAGCAAAATAGCATTAAGGCTAACATAAATGTCGGCACATAGGCTAGGTAGCTAGCCTTTTGGAGCTTCTAGGTTCGGGTTCGAATCCCGGTAAGACACGGATGTTTGTGTTTGTCAATAAATGTTGTTATTTGTCTATGTGTTTGTGTCGACCTTTCTTTGTGTGTCTCCTGTGACTATCACTTCTGGCGAGTAGGGTAACGGGCTGTAAAGCCTATGCTCCTCCCTTCTAGGGGGACGCATTCATTGTCATTTGTCAATATAAATGTCGAGTGAAGTTAGTAAACTAACTACAAAAACTTAGAAGGTAACTAGTTTAAATACGTTTAAATAAATTAAAATTTCGGTATGCAATGCTCCTTCTTTCTTTTGTCTCCTATAAAAAAAATTAAAAGAAGCTTAATTGTTATACAAGTTTTGTGGTTTAATTTTAAGGCAATTAAAACAGAGATGGTATTTTTTGTGAATTAGTATCATATATAAATCATTTATATAAAACCATACATTCTGTTATTTCTAAATGTATATTTTCTAAACAAGCAATGAAGAAAATTTACACCAACAGGTCCTCAGCAGAGCAGCTTTCACAAATAATTTAGCTTTTGATTTTACTGCACGTATGTGGGAATATAGGAACACTAATTATTTCTTAATGGAAAGTCTTCAAAAAAATCACACTAACAAAAAAGATTGTAACATTTACGTTCTTTTTCTGAAACAATTGGATATGAGATTGTGAATTTCTAATTTTTAAGAAACAAAATATCTACCCATTTGCCTGTATTTTTTTTCTATCGGTATATTTGCTGATTTAAATTAATTGATAAGAACAAATGACTGTCGAAACTTTTTTATGCCTATTTAAGTTTTTTAATTTCGAAAAAACTCAAAAAAAAAAAACTCAACTCCTCGGCGCAACAGCCCATTACTGGGCCAAGGCCTGCCGTGCCTATTTCAGCTTTAGTGACCTAGGGCTCTAGGGGCAAGGTATGTTCCGGGCTTGGCACCCATTTTATCGACCCCACTGGGGGAGGGGGGATGAAAGGATGGGTCAACCTCGCCCAATCCGGGATGCGATCTACGGACGTGTGGCGTGGCAATGCGAAGCACTACCACTAAGCCACTAGGCCTCTTCGAAAGAACTATTTTTGAAAATTTTAAAGTTGGTATTGACATCGTGGAGATGTCGGTCTATCCGTTCATAAGTGCTCTCCTTCCGAATTTGGTTTAAACATAAAAATACCCAGAGAAAATTCTTTATTTTATTAAAACGAAAATGACATCAAAGGCTATCATTTTTTTCGGTCCAACTGTACATTTCTAATTTATAAGACAGTTTTTATAATTTTTCTTCTTGCCGTACAGTTTTCTCATTCACTCACTGTCGTTATGCTTTTCCGTCCGACCGTTCATTGTTAACCCTCTAATGCATACTGTTGCCGTTAGGAAAAAAGTAACATAATCCACTTTTTTCTATTAAAGTAGAGTTCCCCTTCGAAAAATTTGTTTTTCCTCTATTACATTCCAGTTTAAAGTTTTAGTTACTAATAATCCTCATAGATGACAGTAGTAAAAGTGTATTCAAAATTAAAAAGTGAGGTTATTAAACGTTGTGAAATTACGCTTTTGGCAGTATTCAAAGTATAATAATATTAGTACACAAAATCCAAATAAATTGTTTTGAAAAATTAATTATAGTTAAAGAGGTTTATTTTGAAATATATTTAGTAGTTTTCTAGTCATTATTATCAAAATTTGAATTTTGTAGCTGATTTTTGTCATTTGGAAAAAAAAATTTAAAGTGAAATTATTTAAATTCTAATGCAGTAAAATTTTTTACAGTATTTTTCCATAATAGATGATTATTAAAGATACATATATATTTTTTCGGGATGAGAAAAAAATTCATGCATTAGAGGGTTAATATGACTGCCTGATGCAACTTCTGTTCAAACAGTCTGATTTTAAAAATTCGTTTCATTTATTAAAATGGTACACTCTTAAAACAAAAGAGTGAATTCCACTCCAGTTGGAGAAGCGCATTTTCGACACTGGAAAGGAGTGAATATTAACTCAGGCTTAGTTAAAATCACTCGTCTGGAGTGATCCTGTTGGAGGTTTAACACACAAAGGCTCCACTCCTTGCGGAGAAGTGCATTTTCAAGACTGGAGGAGTGAAAATTACTCAGATTGAGTTAAATTCGCTCGTTTGTTTTAAGAGTGTATGGCACCGGAAACCTATCCTTCTTTTTTTTTTACTTTTTTATCAAAATACCATTTATCTGTACTATAAGAACTTCAGTGAGTATTAAAACAATAAGAAAGTAAACTATTTTATTTCTTTAAAAGTTTTTATATTTTTCTAAATAATTTCTGAAGAGCAAATAAAATAAACATGTTGTTATTTACGTAACATCGCTAAAAAAACATGTGCTCCATTAAAAATGGATAGTTTACTTTGTATAAAAAGAATTATAAATGAATCGTAAGAAAAATAAACTGTAACTGATGCGTCTCTTGGAATATCATTATTTATTCATGTTTTTCGTAGCTTTCCTTGTTAAAATTCCAAACTAAACAGCAGTCATTATAAAAGAACCAAGTTGCTGAATCTTATTTGATCCTAGAAACATAAACCATTTTTTACCTTTAAACTTCAAACATGGTAAAATATTAACCCATATGATTTTTTTCTTGTAATATCGTTCTAAAATTTTAATTGACCCTAGAAACCTGAACAATTTTTTAAATTTAAACTACAAACAGGGTAAAATATCCACCCATATTATTTTTTTTCTTGTAAAATCGTTCTATAATCTGCAATTAAATGCATCATGATTTTTTTTTATGCCGAAGATAATTGTTGAGGAGAAAATTGAAATTTTAAAGTTAGTTAGTGAAAAATATAATTTTAAATAGCAGTAGATAAAGTCTCTGATTAGCTTAGAAATCTTTAGTCTTTAAGTTTACCTAGGATAAATAAATATGCTGGTTTGGGTATTTTAAGATTAAAGGAATTTCTGCTTTAGTTGTGTTTTAAGTAGAATTTCCTCAGAAATAAAAACTGATAATGAATCAACCATAGAGATAGTAAAACCGTGCGCCATGGCACACTATCTAGAGGAAAAACGTAATGGTGAAACGAGAGGGAATTTTGTTTCGAAGCATCACCTAAACATGGCGGAGATATGGCGTAAAAAACAATCTGTACTTAAATTGCGCTTTTTTTTTTTTAATCGTGATTGTTGAGTCGATTCTAGTTGATAACTGCAAATATTTCGAATATCCTTTTGTGAGTGTCAAAAATAATATTATTAAGTAACCGAAAATTTGCATAGTTGTTTCCTGGTAATTTGGAAATATTGATTTTATATTCATTGTTAAGCCTTACCAATCATAAATTGCCATTCAAAATTGAGTCTGACATTGTAGATTATTACACTGAATAGAAATATAACTAACTAAAAAAATGATCCTGATTCATGAATCATAAAAGTACAATCCACGTCTGAAAAAATTTCGAAGAGCCACCAGCTCCAAGATAACAGCTTCTGAAAAAGGGCAATTTTTAGTACTGTCATTTTCTACGCAACTGGCCTCCATGTTGAGGTGTTCTAGGCTAGATATAGGGCGATAGCGCACGGTTTTTCTATCTCTATGGAATCACCTACTGCGAAAAATGAGACCCTAATGCTGGTCAAACGTCAGAAAATTAAATCTAGAACACCAAAAGCACTGTGTTGCCAATAAAATTTCAACAAATCTTTGTTTGGTACCTTTTTGATGAAATATCCCACTTTGTAGTTTAAGATAAGAAGCAAATTGCATAAAAATATTTCTATTTTGAACACTTATTTTTTCAATCAATTTCTTTTGAAAGCTTCTTTACATTTCACAAAATTTAATTTTATATCTGGAGAATTTTTTTATGTGTATGTACAGGGTGAGGCAAACAAAACCGGCCCCGAGCTAGCGATGGGAATACGTTAAAATGCTTGGCGAGAAAAACTCTTGAAGCCGCCCGAAACCTGTTTTTGCATTGGTTGGATCGGATTAGCTTCACATTAGAGCTACTCATAGACTAGTGGCGAGTTCATATCTTAGTTCGTATTGTATGAAGACGTCCCATAATGCAAATTTAGGGTTTAATAACGACAGAAACAATCAAATAATCACTAAATCTTGACCAGCTCTACTAACCTTGTTTATATTCCATTCCAACTAGCTTTTAAGGGGTCATAGGAGTCTTAAAAATGTGCAAAGAATCTACTACAAAGCATAGTTTGAACTTTCATGTAATTTTTTAACTACTCAATATATGAGTATAATTTTTTATATGTAATTCTATAAGATTTATTTAATATGAAACAAATTTTAAAATTTATGAAACTTTAGCCAAAAATAAAATAAATGATATTAAACATAAAGCTATTTTAAACACATTGGATTAGGCGTAGGCAAATTTTGAGGTCAAAATTGAAAAAATGACCAAGAAAATGACTTTATATTGTACAAATATGTACAAACAAAGACTTATACCTAAATTCTCATCGCAATTTTAATTAGAAATTATTTTTTAAAAATTTAAAATCAAAATTTAAAAAATTTTATTAATTTTTTTAGAAAAAAGTTTAGTCTTAAAATAATTTCTAATTAAAATTGAGCTGAGAATTTAGGTATAAGTCCTAGTTTGTACTTATTTGTACAATATGAAGTCATTTTCTTGTCATTTTTTCAATTTTGACCTCAAAATTTGCCGCGCAAGCCTAATCCCAATGTGTTCAAATAGCTTTATGTTTAATATCATTTATTTTAGTTTTGGCTAAAGTTTCATAAATTTTAAAATTTGTTTTATAATAAATAAATCTTGTAGAATTACATGTAAAAAAATTTACTTATATATTGAGTAGTTAAAAAATTACATGAAAGATCAAACTATGCTTTGTAGTACCTTCTTTGCACATTTTTAAGACTCCTATGACCCCTTAAAAGCGTAGTGTAGTTGCCGGCAAATAAGTCGCCAAGCGTTTGCTTGGGCTTAATATTGAAGCGATCAATAGCTTCAGTGAGTAAGCCTGTTTTTGTATTGGTTTTAGACTTGGCAACATTTCTGTCGTATTCTAATCTCCATCTCGGGGCCGGTTTTGTTTGCCTCACCCTGTACTATCGAAAGGGGGGGGGGGGGACTCTTCTTTAAATAATTAAAGTACTGCTATAAAATTTAACAAGTACTTTATAAAAGAATAATTCATGCATTTTTAATTAACGTTTTTTTTTTTAATTTATCAATTAATAACTGTCTTTTGAAAATCTCCTGGCCTAAAAAAATAGTTTACTTCTTTTTATGAAGTTTGTATGGTTTAGGATGCAGTACTCGGTTACTAATAGTTACTGATTTACTAATTACTAGTAATCAGAATCAAAATAAGGTACTCTACTTTTGACAAAATGATTTAAAAACTGGATAATGTTTTTTTTTTTTTTTGTTTAACTTAGCTCTGTTCTAACTCAGGAAAAATCAAATATACCACACATTATAACAGATCATTAATAATGATACAATATTAATTCAGTTAGGATATAAATACTCCGTTAAATCTTGACATGTTGTTTGTTTAAATAATTCCGAAAAAATTAACGGTTCAAGCAAATATGGATAAAAGCAAACCACAGGTAAATTAATAAATTAATCACTGTGCTTCTAACGTGATAATTCATATACAAGGTATTCATTTTGGTAAAATGATCGTATCCTCAAAGTTGTTTGCGATCTTTTTAGTCTATAGTTCTTTTAGTTTTGTTTTCCTCAGTCCTTGAATCCTCAGATCGAATGTTTAACTACCAAAATTTATTGTCGAGCAAAATGCAGGTTAGATTTTTACTAAACAAACATTAAAATATGTCTTTTATACAAGCCTTTTAAAACCTTTCTTTTAAAGTACAGTTAGTTTATTCAAATAATTCATAAAGATCATTACGTGTTCCTTTCAATTGAGGAACTATTCTTTTAAGCTTAGACTGGTATCTCTTTTAATACCATTCTATGCTTTGGAATAGACTTCCGAAATAATTTTGTAAAAAGAAAAGTTCTCTTGCTTTTCAAAAGCAGTCCTTTTATTTCCATACGATTTTGATGAATTCAACTTTTATTGATTACATTTCGTGTGGCGGTACTATATCCGGACACAGAAAGACGATCTTAAATTTCATTAGAAAACAGAAAATCTGGCAACAAACATACATCTGATTATTATTCATAATTCGATTTAATCTCTCGGTTTCTTGTATGGAGCTGTTATTATCAATATCAGATTTTTTTTAGGCTTTTCACGTTAATATCGTTCATTGCTTTGGTTTTCGAGAAAAATGAATAACGTAAAATTTCAAGTAAAAAAATGGCTATAACCAAAAAAAAAATTTCTTTTAAAAATTTCGCGAGTATTTTTAAGGTTATATAGGAATTGTATATCAAAACTTAGATTACCGATTAAGTATATTCAAAAGCATTCAGATTTCAAGCATGTGAACATTATTTTAATTTTTTCCAATTCAAATCAAAATATGAGATTTATCAAAATGTTACGGGTTTTTTTCCAACCCATGAATGGCCTGTATGTAATTATCATTAACACTTTCTTTATCAAATGAAAACGTTAACTTTTAAGTTCTTAAATTTGTTTTTTGTTTAACTTAATTTGTCCTACATAAATTGCTTTGAACTGTGTTTTTTTTATAGTGTTTTACAGTTTATTCATTTAGATAAACACCAAATTAGAAAGATTATTTTCTCATGGCCATTTTTCTTGCAAACCGTTGTAAATTAGCTAAATAGTTCACATTTTAACTAGGATAAGCTACATTGTAAATCGATGTTTTTTTAACAATCAGTTTGAAACGCATAAATAGAAATACAATATTTGCCTGGGGTAGTTAAAAACTTCCAATCAAATAACTTTTCCTCAAATTTTAAATTAATAGTTATTTTTATAACAACGTTGCAAAAAAGTTCACTTTTTGTATCAATACATATCATATTTCATAAATTAAACGTTGCGAAAATGACACTTTATGTGCTTACGCTCAGACAGATACCGATGAGATCGACAGTAGTGCGGTAAAGTAATAAATAGAGTATCTGATTGAATAACAAAATGACGTGATGAATATCTCGATGGAAACTAAATGTTCATGAAACTGGAAACACTTATTTCTATTGGTTCATTACTTTTGCATTTTCTAATATCTCCATGGAAATTACAAGTACTAAAAAAATATTAAACGAAATTAAATAAGACAAAAGTAATAACTCAAATTTCACGCTTTTGCAAGTTATTATAAAAATTATTGGAGGCAAGCACGTGCCAAATAATACTTTATTAAGCTCTTGTCATTATTTCACTCGCTCGTGAAATAAAAGCCACTCGCTCAATAAAGTGTTATTTTCGTTACTAGTTGCTTAAATATTAACTTCTAACAATTTAGCTCTTCATGCTAAAACAAAAAAATAACAATACATAGCAAACAAACCGATAGTGAATCATTTAAAATGAAAATATTCTTTCTAAATTATTAATTATAAAAATAGTATTCCTTTCACCCATCAGAAACAATATTTTACCGCTTATATACAAAGAGCAATTTAAAAACAATACCTTATTATTTATTTATCATCTTTTTATTCCGTAGGGAAATCCCAGTTTCATTGAAAAGAGACAAAATACTGCATAAAAGTTCTTTCGTGGCTATTGAATATGAAGCCACGGTACACAGTCACAAACAAAATATAAACATGTTGGCAAAGTCTTTTATGTCTTGAAATTATGATTATTATTTTTAGCATAAATGGTGCAAAAGGGATTGTTCTGAATTTTAAAAGGACATTGATGCGTGCTTGAGTAAATGCATTATGTTAAGTGTTGCATAAATAAGAAGGGAGTTTTTGTTATTGAAAGTATCATTTAAGTGATTTTTTTTGTTTGTTACTTTGATGTTGTTGTTTTTTTAGTATGGAAATTTTATTTCTGTAAAGTGTTGTTTATTAAATTTATTAAATGGTTATTTTATCTAATAGATTCTTTGAAATGGACAAAAAAAAATTATAAGTTAGTCAAAAAATCCCAAATAATAATTATTTTTAATGTTTCGATGTTTGTTTATTCGATAATTTTTAATTTCGAGTGTGCAAGCGATAAGTCGCCAAAAATGTACAACCGCAGCCAAACGGAATTTTACTCATGGTAAGCTTTAACATTGTATGTTATCATTTTCAGGAAGAATCCATGAAACTTTAAAATGTATCATTTTGATATCATTTTCATATCATTTGCTTTGTCAAGTTCAGAAACAAATGCGAAATTGTTAGCTGGTTAATTTCCATTCTTGAGAAATATTTTTAAAAAAAACTACAATAATTTAAATGTTCATCAGCAGGAAAAATTATTTTTTAAAATTAGTTTAAACATAATATTATAATGTAAAGAATTTCAGTTTTAAGATAACAACACTTTTAAAATATAAAAAAAAGTCTTTGAAAGTAGTAACGCGGTTAAATCCAAGCAATTCCAACTTGTAAAAAATGAGAAAATAATTTAGTAAGATCGTTTAACTTAAATAATTCAAAAGCTTAAAACACTTTAAGAAAAACCGAATATAAAATTTCAAAGAAATATAATAAATATAACAGAATAAAATTTCGAAAACAAAAAATTCTAACAATATAAGTATTTAATTTATTCATCACATTGAAGTGAAAAAAAAGGGAATGTATAAATTTCTAAAAAGCTATTTAAGAAATTTTTGACATTAAATTGATATCTAAATGACATCTTAAAGAAATCATTATTTAGATAATATTTCTGTCGCTTTTATTATCAAAGCCTTCCCTTATAATTAGGATTTTTATCATGTGATACTTTAATCGAAAAATAATGCTAGACTGTTCGGAATCGAAATTATATATTTGGCTTTCCGTTTCAAGAATGATCTTTTTATAGCCTCGAACCAAATCTTTTCCACTTAAAGAAAGTGAAAACTCGAGAGTAAATATAAATAAAAACTCATTGAAAAGAGGCAAAATAAATTCCTTTTTTGACAGACGATTTTTTTCACATAAAACTAACCAAAGAATTCCTATTCCGAGTCAACTTATTCATGTATACTTTTCTCAAAAACCGCAACAATCTCTTTTTATCTTGAGTTTTCTGGATTTTCAGACGAGAAGTTTTAGAAATTTATTTTAATGTATTATTTATAGGTTCTACAGCCAGACAATTCTATCAGGCCAGAAATGAAAAACCATCTTGAATTTCAATGGCGTCGCGTTCCAAACGACATGCCTCGTAGTTTGGAATGAAAAAAGTTTCGGATTTTCGGTCGACGGCAAAAGAAGATTATTGTTATATTTTTTTGGCTTGGCAACGTGGAATTTAGGACGTGGCGTCTACTCATTGTCGTGGGAAAAGTTCTTTGGTATTTTTCTACGTTGTTATAAAATCAAGTTTTGCATCCCATTTTAATAGAAGGGAGGGAAAATGGAATATGCGGGAATTATAAAAACCTAAGGCATTTAAATATTGCTGGGAGATTTAAACTATTACTAACTGTTGTAAATGATAACTCTCGTCTCCGTTTGCTAGTGCAGTCGAAATAGAGTTAGAAGTAGAAAAAATTGGAACATAAACCATTCTTGTTGCAAATGGT